>CM063244.1:26532929-27106322 GCA_032158295.1 Pycnopodia helianthoides
GAGGGAATCTGAGAAACGCTTCAATTTTTTGATAATTCAGGAAAACAAATCTGGGAAAATTGTTTTGCACCATGTTGTTTAAGCTTAAAGAGGGGCTCCAAGGTCAAATTCAGTTTTGTGATGCACTCATTTTCCAAAGGTTGAATCCTTATGAAAGTGTGGGAAAAAAATACAGGTCTTTTATTAACCTTATGTTGAAACGGTGTAAAATACCATTGTATTTGATGCCCTTCCAGTGCGAATTTTGTCAACATCCTAGAACATCTAGTGAGGTCCCATTTCAAATATAATGTGTCTGTACATTTTTGTACAGGAAATGTTCAGCTCCTTCCTGAATTTGGATGATATTCAACCAAATCGTATTTAATGTGTACGCATCCATGCACAATACATGAACTGAAGGGATCGACAGACGAATGTCTGCACTACACCATACACAAATCAGACGGTACTATCTGCCGTTGTAGTTGAAGGGCTTTTACTGCTGTTATGATATCAATAATTACTTTACACTTGAATCTGTCAATGGGCCCCCCCCCCATGTCTACTAAATAGCTACTATTGATCGCAGTGTTGTGGGCTTATAGCAGAGTCAACAATGTCTGGTCTTCCATTATGAGGTGTCAAAGTCGCCTCGCTGCGGCTAAAAGCCATGCTCTCAGTGAACTTTTCAAATGCCTATTTTACGGATTCCTAATTTGTCAAAGTTATTCATTGGGGTTCCCCAGACGGATGATAAATGAGGAGTCGTAGAGAAGTTGTTTTTCTTTTTTGTTCGGCTTTTTTTAAATCTTGAACTTTTAGTGGTTACAAAAATCTTGTTCTCGTGCAATTTTGTATCGTTGCTTCGCTTTGTGGTTGTTGTGGCTTTTGGCTTGAACTGCTTTCTAAGGTAAAGGAAAATCTCAGCCGAAAGGAAAGTTAATTGCTAATCCATTTGGAAGTACAAAGCAAACAAACATTGTCCTTATATAGAGAGATCAACAAAAAGTCATCGGAGAGGTTTTTACATTTGTGAATATAAAGTAGCTGTACAAACACAAACAGTGATCATGTTACTACAAATGACAAAGTCCATTTTATGTGTTGGTGCAGTATTTCGATGCAGGAAGGCAGAAATTATTTCCAGATGGGGTTTTTAAGTTTTTTTTATTTCAGCTATTCATTTATTTATTTTTTTTTTATTTTTTTTTCCATTTTTACCATGGAATAACAACTTCAAAATGTCGTCTAAATATTTTAACCTAATTCTTTTGTGTAGCGAGTTAACTTTTATGAATTCCTTTTTTCTGTGAGATGTATTTGTTGACTAGTTTTGTTGGTTTTGTTTACCGATCTCAGATTGAAAACAATGGATTGTTGTACTTGGATCTGAAGTGGAATGGTGTCAGAGGGAAGGGAATTATAGCCCTGGCTAATGCCCTCAAGGTAATGAAAAAGGATTTTTGCTACGTTAAGGGTTTGTGCAGAATGGTTTATTCTGTATTCATAAATACCTGGGACAGTTTATCCATTCTGATTGGACGAGAGGACGTCACGTGGGGGTGTTTAAACGGACGATATAACACCGGCTAGAAGTGTTTAAACACACCTGTGGCGCGCAAGGTTACACGCAGGTGCTAATTTACGCGAAACGCAATCAACACATATTGGTATTCAATCTAAAAACATGTTAGTGTTATGACGCGCGCGTTCGCACAACTGTTGAGCGTGGCATGTATATCCTTCGCGAAACAGGGCTCGAGGACGTGACAGAAAATGAAAGTTAACAGAAAAGAGTGAGATTTTTCCAACAATATTACGCTTTTTAACAAAAAGGGCATTTATGAATGGGAATAAAAGAGTAGTGACTTGGTCTTACCGGCCGTTTAAAACCTTGCAGGGCCGTGGCCATGTGATAAAGGACCTCGCCTTCGGCTCGGTCCTTTATCACACGGCCACGACCCTGCCGGTTTTAAATGGCTGGTTAAGACCGCGTCACTACCCTTTTATTCCCTTATTGGTTGGCAAAGAAAGTGCACAACATTGGTAAGAGTGAAAATATAAACGTTCACAGATTTACACAAACTTACATGGTATGAAGATGGTCATGGTGGAAACCTTCCCTTAAAATATTTTTGCTTGAAATGCTACAGTGAGATTGAGAAATGAGTAAAACAATTAGTTTTGACATTGCGAGTCCAAAACCTGATGTTTGAAAACAGTGAAAACTACCACGTTTGTTGGTGCGTTTGGGGTTTTGGGGGGTTTTTGGGGGGGGGGGGACTTCCTCTGCCACATATCGGGCATGGTAATTTGGTAGTCCCTTTGTTTCAAAGTGCCTTGTCCAAAATTTATATCTTTAAATAATTTTGCTTTTTTCAAGGTAAACACATCCCTTGAAGTGCTAGATTTGTCTCAGAATGGCGTCTGTCTACCGGGGTGTACATCATTCCAAACAGCATTAAAGGTCAACACGGGACTCAGGACACTAGACTTGAGGTCAGTCAAAAACAGATGTGTCAAAATACAGTTCACAAAAATCTCAGCTTGAAACTTGTGTATAAATAAGTAAATATTTATACCTGATGTTCATTTGTTTACCTTTTGCACAACATAGCTATAATCACATCAACACCCCTGGAGCTAAGAAACTCGCTCTGGGACTCAAGAAGAACACAACCCTTGAAGCTTTACTAGTAAGTAATTACCCTTGACCTTTGACCTGAGTAGAAACTTTACTAAAACAGCTTCACACAATAGCCTCGACAATACAGTCCAGTGAGTTGCACATAATATTCTCGATTGCAGATTTGTTTTTTGTCTCCAAAGCAGTGGCATAACATTATTTGAGTTGTGTTTGTAGTACACTTTGCTTATTATCTGGGATTCAAACTGAACTGTTATCAACTCAGGCAAGCTTCTTTTTTGTGGTCTCACAGTTGAGACATCTGCTCTAAAATGTGGAAAGTTGTGGGTTCACTACCCACCCAAAGCTGGTTAATATTAGACAACAATTAGGCACTTTTAAACATAGCATCAAAGCGCCTTACACTATTACTACCCCTGTTTATTGGGCCTTCAGCATGCCTGAAACCATCTCAACTCCTTTGTAGTATGTAGCACCGGCAGCCAAACTGGCGCCCAGGCTGCTAATCATTCACATCAACAATCTCTACCCTCTCGCAGGTAGCTATTTACTCCCGGGTGATGAAAATCAATCATAGTCAAGTGCTCCAAAGACACAAGTGTCATGACCGGGATTCGAACCCACACTCTGACGACTCAGTCATCAGAACTTAGAACTGATGCTCTAGACCGCCTGGCCATGACATAAAATGTTCCTGTGGATTTTTCTCCAGGGCACTGATTATACAATGCTTCAGTTAGAGCAAACTAAAGTGTTTATTTTTGTTTTGCCTGATGCAAGAGTTTTATCAGTTACATTTATTGAGATTTGTTTCTCTCCCTTTGGTAGCTGGGAGGCAACCCCATGGGGGATGAAGGAGTTCTAGCCTTGATGAAAGCTTGCCCCTTCAGCACCAACCTCAAGCTTCTTAGTCTACAGGTAATACAAGCTAACCATTGACAAACACAACTGTGACTAATAAGACCCAATGGATATGGTGAAGCAGAATCCAAATTCATCATTAATTACACGTTCAGGCCTTGTGATTTCTCAAAATTTCCTTCACCCTTCAGATTTTCTTCAAAGAAGTTAAGCAGTCACCAAAGGGAGAAAGAAAAAGCCCACACTGTGGCCAAACCTGTAGTTTCGTATTTCTGGTGTATGCACTAGTCAGTTACCTCTGAATTGTAACATGTGGGGGTTCTGGGCTAGAATAAGGGGGAATCTAGGCCGCAAGCGCGTTTTAATTTTTACATTCGTCAAATGTCATCCAGATGTTGGCAATACAGAAGAGATTAAATTTAATTTGTCAATTAAGTTGAATTTTTCTTAAAATCTAAACATGTTGTGTCACGATCTAAGAACCACATTTATGGGACCTGTCGATCTTTAAGTGAAGCAATTGATGTTTCAATTATTTCTTTATTGAATTTTGTGTAGGACAATCACCCTGACCTGGTGTGCATCGGAAGATGCAAGAAATCATTGAAGCGTGTAACATATGCATCCTCTCTAGAGATTACAGTGGTCACAGGAGAACAGTGGTAAGTTTTATCCACAAAAAGTACTCGAGCGCAACCAAATTCTGCTCACCAGAAAAAGGTTACCAGCCAAACTATCATGTCACGTGTACAATTTGTGACTGGTATCCTGCTCATTTCTGCTTAGCAGACAATCGTTAAGCAACATTTTCGACTTAAAGGTATTGTACACTTTTGGCAACAGCTCAAAATCAGTGTCCACATTTTGTGTGATTAAATGTATGCATGAACAAACAAACCTGTGAAAGTTTGAGCTCAATTGGTCATCGAGGTCACGAGAAAATAGTGAAAAGAGATCTTATGTGTTTTCTGTTTTATCAATTATCGCGCGCGATAATTACTATTGTTTTACTCGTTTCTCAGAAACGATAGCATTTTAGGCAGAAATATTTTAAGGAACCCTTTCTACCATTACTTTCTTTAAATCATGTAAGTTATGTGTGAATCTGTGAACATTTTGTTTTTCGATCTTACCAATAGTGTACAGGGCCTTTAAGCAGCTCTATGAAAGTGTGCCCATATGTGTAATAAGCACTGCATAATCCACGCTTTCCGAGAACTGCAGAAACAAATCCACAGGCATGTGGGTATATAAACTACTCGATCAATAAAGAACAGTGATCATCTTCAGTAGAATGCAAATGTTAAAGGGTGGTATACCTTTGGTAAATACTCCAAAAACTAACGGCCATAAAAACTTACTCGGTAAGAAGCACTGCAGCTGTTGATAATGTATAACATTTTGAGAAACAATTCCCATCAAAGGAATGTGCTTTTAGAGAGAGGATTCAAAAAGAGAAATGTTTTTTGTGTGAAACTGTTTCTTAGATTGTGTATTCCAAGTACGGATTATTCTTCCTGTGGGGACATAACTGCTCCGGATTTTTGGCAATATTTTCAAAAATGCTTCTACCTTTTGAAATGAAAGTTTTCACAGATTAGTTTTAATGTATACATCTACATTTATATAGGATTGAAATAATGGAAGGTTCCAAAAACCACAGGTAATACTTTGCCTTTTAAATACTGAAGAGTTCTGACTGACCATGAACAAATTTATAAGCAAGTTGGTGAGTTCTTCAATGCAAAGCTTCAATTCTATTTTGTTTTCCCCATTTTTTTTTTTTATGCAAATTTTCTATTTTCTTTGGCAGGCACAGAGTCATCTGGTTGCCATGGTAGATCGGTTCATCCTCGATCACCAAACCAAGATATTGTTCAATTGTTTCTCCATCGATGAACAGAGTACGTGTTCTCTGTCTTCCAGTGATCTCAGGAAAGTCTTGATCAGAGCTGGTCTAGACTTGAGCCTTGTAAGTTGATTAGTTGTAAATAGTTTATTTTATTCTTTCAGTTCAATTTTTACCTTGTATTTATCGGGAGCTAAATGCCTGAAGGCAACAGTAATTTAATTCCTTTTTTAGTTCCTGTCATCAGTTAGTGTCTCTTGTATTGGTTGTTTTCTTTTTGTTTGTATGTTGTTTGAATGATGACAAATAAATAATAATAATAATAATAATTTTATTGGTAACTAGTCTGCTTTATTGTCTTAGTTGGGGGGTGGGTGGTGGCTTGGTGCTCATGTTTCTAAATCTTTTTATGCGCAATTTTTCTCGTCTTTATATAAGTGGACATAGAGATAACTTCAAAAAGACCAGTGCCTTGAACTAAAATTCCTGTATGATGGACAAACGAGACTAGACAACTATCAACAACACACAAAGACCCCCAAAAAGGACAGACCAACACACTGAATATTCTAAGTGAAAGTTGAGATGTTAAACACACACCAATGTTAACTGAGAGAAGAGTATTTTCTATATTTCCTCTGTTTGGATTAACGCTGCAAAAATAAACTTGTCAGTTCTTTTTTTTGACCTGATTTTAATTTCTAAACCTCTGACGTTTGAAAGTGTGACTTTTTTTCTACACTCTGTTTTTTACACGTAGGTTTTTTTTTTAAACTAGGGGTCCTTTTGGTTGGTATAAAGCAATTTGCAACAACTAATTGTAAATTATTTCCTCTTTTTTTTACAGGAACAAATTGATTCTGCTTTTGAACAAGTAGGGGTTTTCAATTCAGATAAAATAATGTACAGGTAAGAAATGTTGGGAGATCGTACAGAAAACTACATCTTATTAAATCTTATCCAACAAAATCCAATACCATATGGTAACTCAACACCTAAACTGTTGGACTCTGATTATGGTGGTATGCTTGATCCCATGAGTGATTTACTAGGATCCTTCCTCACTCCAACAAAATCCAACACCATACAGTAACTCAACACCCAAACTGTTGGACTCTGATTATGGTGGTATGCCTGATCCTATGTAAAGCATGATCAGTTTACTTGTGCAGTCCTCAGTCCAACAGAATCAAACTAAACACACAGCTTGATTTTGAAGGGCTGGCGACAGTTAGAGGATACAAATCAAGAGAGAGTAATTCATATTTCTATCATTATCTTTTTCAGGCCTTTACTTGATGGTCTGTCAGCCTTGAAGCAGAGTACAAGACCATCGTCGGCTAAAGGTACAAGCTAACAGGACCAACTACTGGAGTATGTCTTTACATCGTCAATCCGCTCATTGTTGTCGGGTGTTTTTTTTTGCAATAAGGGTACAGTGAAAGGAGTTAAGTAAAGCCCATAAAGTAAAGCCCAGTAAAAGTAAAGTAACGCCTAACTTGGGGGACACGTTCCCCGCCCCGCCCCCTAAATTACGCCACCACCTGTAGTGAGTTTCTATTTATAACTGCTACCCAGGGATGAGATTTGACGCATGTGAACATTCCTGAAAATGGCTGAGGGTCCGAGTTCTCATCCTATATCCCAACCTCCCAGATGTTACAATTCAGGAGGTTTACAGACTCTGTGAATCATCAGAAATACCACACTTACAGGTTTGGGTCACAATGTGGACTATTTCTTTCTCTCTTGGGTGATTGCTTTTACTTCTTTCGAGAAAATGTGAAAGCTCAAGGAGGTTTTGAAAAAAATCCTAATATCAGGAAAAATTCTGAGAAATCACACGCCTGATTATCGTAAGCAAAGCAAAAAGCACGCTAGCTTGCCGGCGGTTCTTGTTAGCAGGGCTCAATTTCATAAAGCCTGTAAGCACAAAAAAATGCTAAGCACAGACAAATATTGCTTACCAGAAACTGGCTAACAGCCAACATCCCATAAAGGTTACATGTTGTGACTGGTACCCAACTCATTTTTTGCTTAGCAAAGAAATGTGTGAAGCACTATTTTCTGCTAACCAGCTTTATGAAATTGGGCCCAGATGAGTGACGCAACAATCCGAACCTACTGTGAATGCACACACGCGCTGACAAATCTTCTTGATCATTTATGAAATGCGCTTTTGTTATGCACAATTCTCTGCTATGTTACAAATACAAATCTGCTTAGCAGCTTTATGGAATTGGGGTCTTGGTCATAAAAGATGTATATAACATAAAATCAAAGTGTTACAAAACTCAAATTTATCTCTTTAAAAGTTTATAATACTATGCAAACATTACAGGGTGTTTTCTTTTTTTTTTCATTTTCATTGACGCAAGCTGTAGGATTAAAAATAATAACTTTGCAAACTCAAAGTTATAAAATCTCTCAAAAAGGTTTATGATTATTATGCAAACAATTTCAGGGTGTCTGTTTTTATTTTCATCAACGCAATCAGAATACTATCGGATTAAAATAATAATTTGGAACTAATAAAAACACAGCTCTCCATACTGACCGACGCAAGAATTGCATTAAGTTTATAGAAAACAGTTTGAATTTTTGCAGAAATTCCTTTATATTAGGATTTCACACAATTTTGTTCAGGTTTTTTTGTGTCTTTATTTTTATATCATAGGCATGTGAATGAGTTTAAAACCACGTAGCTTGTTTGGCATGGCATAAACTCAACTTATGTAATAATAATAATAATAATATAATAATATGGGGGTTTTTATATAGCGCTTTACACACCCGAAGGGCGTCTCAAAGCGCTTCACACTTATTACCCTGGTCACTGGGCCATTAGTTTCATTCCTTAAACCATCTCAGCTCCCTGGGGAGTATACAGCCTGTGCTACAAATAATGCGCTACTAAGCTAAATCAATCACAAGAACCATCTCTGCCCTCACAGGTACCCATTTTACCCCTGGGTGGAGAGAAGCAGTTATAGTTAAGTGTCTTGCTCAGGGACACAAGTGTCACGACCGGAGGCACCAGAGCTTGAGTTCGGTGTTCTTAACCGCTCGGCCACTACACCCTATGTACCCATTTTAGAAGTTGAATTTGAACAATGTCTGGTACATTTGTACACACATTTACTCACAGCACATCATCTGCATTGCTGCAGCTTCTTATTCCTGCACTGTATCATGCATAATACAAAACCATTGACCCACTCGGTCAAAAATTAATGCCTTATTTTGAATTCCTCAGACTGAAAAATGATATTTGTTCACAAATATTTCTTGTTTTGCCGTAAAAACTTTATCCTTGCATTTCTGAAATACTTTTTTTTTCTTCTCATTTTGTGAAATGTGTATATTATTTTGTGTGTGATTTTTTTGTATGAAATGATTGCCGTTGTTGTGCCAAGATTAATATCTGAAAAATTCCATCCATAATTTTAGCACATTTCTTTTACAGTTTTATGTTCGTTAGCAGTCTTCCGAAAAACCTTTTAAATTTTATTTTGTTTTTTGAAGAATATTTTTAACATATGATTTACTACACATTTACGTACCAATGTTGTGTCAGAAAGGTCCCATCATGCAACCTAAAGTCCAGGACAATGTTCAGGGTTGCAGCACACCCTTACGCCAAAAGTTATTTATATATTTCTTACTTTTAAAAAAAAGTTTGCAGTGATGTTTTGTTTTGAATAAAATTTCTCCAAGGAAGTGATATACTAATGTGAATCCTAAATTATGCAACAAATGTGGATGATTAAATAAATCCAAGTTGAATTTTTAGATGTTCTAGTGTATGATATGTTTTCCTTAGGTTTCAATGAGTAGACGTTTATTTTTGTTAATGAAAATTCCACAATATTACAAGGAAGAAAACAATCATACTAATAATGAAATAATAACTAATATTCGGTTGAACAGAAAAATTACCTAGAGCGGGATTTTAACCAGTGACCTCCGGATTGACGTACTGGTGCGCTACCAATTGAGCTATCTAGCCCTTATCTTGGCAGTCCTCTCTATTTAGTCGATATCTTTAATTGTAGGGAGACTGCCAACATTAGGGCTATGGTCGAGCTCTGGAGGTTGCATGTTCAAGTCCCACTCTAGTCAAATTTCCTTTGTTCAACTAAAATTTATTACAAACACACGAACTAAACAGTATTCAGGAGTCAATTAACTTAGTATGAGAGATTTCATTCATATCTCTAACCCTCCCAAATCCTCTTCATCAAGTTGTCTGATTGCGGAAGGATTGAGGACTGTAGGCCCAAATAACAATTGCTTATCACTGGGCCAGGCATACCAATATTATCCAAGTCCAAACAGTTTGGTGTTGAGTGACCATAGAGTGGAGGATTGAGGGCTGTAGGCCCAAATAACAATAGACCTTATGCACATGGCGTCATTTGAGTAGGGCGCCCTCGTCTAGAGGTCAAAAGAAGATTGCTCATTGGCTAATTCTCTGCGCCGCGCGTACAAAATGTGCTTTTTCCATTGTTTCCTCATCGTTTTACCTCTAAGATGGCGGCGTGATGACGTCAATGCATAAGGTCTATTGTGTATCACTGGGCCAGGCATACCAATCTTATCCAATTCCAAACAGTTTGGTGTTGAGTGGAGAATAGTGGAGGATTGAGGACTTTAGGCCCAAATAACAATTGCCTATCACTGGGTCAAGCACTAGTTATGGTCACTGTGTGGTACTTATGGAGACGTGGGACTGGGAACTCTTACTTGATGGTCTAACTACACAGGGAACCACACACAATGAAGCACTCACTGTGCTGTCCAGATCAACAAATACAAGACCTGTGCACATCGAGAGACTTGGCTAACTTGACTGAGATTGCCACCGGTGACTGCGACCTATTGGTCTAAACTGTTACATGCTGGTGGAGTGAGAGTGCATGCCATGGTTAGAGAAACACTTATAATTATGGGCCAAGCATACCAATCTAATTTTAAGTCCAGACGTGTTGGTTCGAAGTGACATAAAAGTGGTGGACAGTGATGATGGAGGTCACCTGTGGGCATGTGGGCCAATACGAAAAACAAAAAATTGTTTTTTGTTTTGTTTTTTGGGTCGGGTAATTTTGTGCGCATTCATGTAACATGCTTTGTTCACAATAAAGCAATACTGATGTGGGGGTCTCTACAGACTCTTTTCTCTACCTTGACATTATTTCAGACAGAAATATTTCCATGGAGGATGGTTACTTTTGTATTAAACAATAAGCTTTACAACTGATTAAAAAAATCCACCGATAAGTACCAATCATGAACTAAAATAGCTGGAACAAAGCCTCAGTTATATAGTAAGAGAAAAACAGGTCAGTCAGAACAGCATGAAGCTCTAAAATGTAAATGAAAACAATTTACGGCAACACAATTGAAACTGCTATAGTTAGAGATTCAATTGATACATCAATTACTTTGGGAAGAGATGACTCATTCCAGTCTATTCTGGTTTACAAATATTGACTGCTACAATTATACCATGCACAATATGTTACAGAGGGAGTGGTGTTCACCCCCCCCCCCCCAAACAAATATGTTCCTGTAATCAAACACACCCATCCTCTCATGTGCAAAAGTGTAAAAAATAAAAAATAAAAAACACCCCGAAAATCCTCTCAAAATTTCCTGAGATTCCCAGAACACAATAAAGACACAATGGGAGGGGGAAGGGGTACACCAAGCCACTTATCAGGAACCAAATGGCTACAGGTGGTACCCTAAAACAACCGCGCTGGGGTGATCACCGCTGCATTCGATTTACCAAGTCAAAGTCTTTGCAACAACCCAAACATTAAGACCTCATATATGACAAATCAAGGCTCATGTTAATTCTGTACTTCTTTAATTAATCCGATTCTGAAAGTGGAAATATTACGCATTTTTTAATAAATTGATTTAATACCTCTGATCTATAGATACACTACGGCCACAATTTTTGACAAACGTCAGGTCACATGACATAATAGTTACATCTAAAATTGATTTCACATCATTTTAAAAGACCTCATGGAATAAGATTCCATATTCAACGGTTGAAACTGCAGTCAAATATATTTTATACAGAGCAGTAACAGTCTTCCATTTAAATTATGTATCAAAACCGTGGCTGAACGGGAAAATAGTCTGGTGCCTTTTCTTTAGCGGTATTCATATCTTCTACGGTGTACAGGGAACATGACCTTGACCATCTTAGTCAGGTTTCCTGTATATGCACCACAACAGTTGGGTTATCACTCACTAAGGCACCAGACTATTTACCTAATCCAGCCTCAAAATGGTAACACACAAAAGCATGGAAGGAAAACATGAAGACTGTAAAGTGAAGCATTTTAGAAGTGCTTTTCCACTGCACTATTTATTGCTTCACACAACTACGACATACTATCTACATTAACCTCGGACGTTGAAACACTTCTTAAATTTCTTACAGACCTTTCAAATAAATATGTTTATTTCACTTTCTCAACAACCAGGATCCTCACGCCAAAACTTTCTTCCAAACTTCATGAAATACTGCTTTTCATCTTAATTGTTGAGACTATGAACAAGATTGTAAATTCCTGGATATTCAAGGTTTTGAGGGGAACATTTCAGGCTTAAATAGCCAAACAATATATCAGAGTGCTAAAATTAAATAATGGCAAAATTAAACTTAAATTTTCTTTGCGCTTTGTCTTTTAAGTAATAATTGCACACTTTCTAGTCTTTGACTAACACTATCTCGAAAAATGTTCACAATAAATTACAGATGAAATTATTTATTTGAATTGTTAATGGAATCCCTTTTCAAGAAGACTAAAAAAAACACCAAATTATCTTCTTATACCCATTCCACCCAAAACCCACAAAAACCAAACGACTGGTTGTGTGTGAGTCTTTTGCACTGTTAAACCATAGAGAAAGGAGCTGATCACCCTTAGTACGGTGGTCAGGCATACTACTCCACCCAGACTCTAAGGTTGTCTCAGCCCAACAGCTTTCCGCAGTAGCTAACAGTCATAATAATAAGCAGATCATGTACAGTGCTTAATCACACCTGAGGGCATCTCAAAGCACTCCAAACAAAAATTCTACAAGGTATTCTGAGCTACGTTCAAATTTTAAGACCCATCTATTTGAATAGCACCATGTAATGATTTACAAGATGCTCTGGTGCAATCTGCAGCCAACATTAATTGGGAAAACACCAGGGCAAACCCCTTCTATTAGCGACAAAGTACTGGGTTCTTTTACAAGCATTACACAACACACGGGACCTATCGCTTAAGGTCCCATCCGAAGGACGGAGCAATAATGAAAGTGTTTTGCTTAAGGACACTAGTGTCAAAAACCGTGGACTCGTACCCACACTCTGCTGATCAGAGAACCCAGAGCTTGAGTTCAGTGCGCTTGACCGCTCGGCCACGACATGCTAAGGTCGGACAGTCGAAAACTACTATTCTTCAATGGTGTCGCTGCTGCCAACAGCAACAGCCATGGCTGAAGTCACTTTATTCCAAAATGGCCTAACAGTGTGGGCGTTGAGCTATTATCCACAGTTAAACTTATCAAAATGTAGGATCCATTAAGGATCACTGGAAAAAGAATACCCATAATTTCAGTATTTCAAGAATAAAAGTAGACAAAAAATTACTATTACAAATTGTTGACCTATCATGCGCCAACTTTAATATATAAAAAAAGGATACTTACATTGACAATAATCAAATGAAATTCATTGGAACAAAGTGATAACCGATGAACAGGGTCTGAGTTGAAAGGACAAAGTTCAAAGTTCACCCATGGGTGCTCTAAATTATGCAAACCGTTACACTAGGTATAGATGATCACAGCACACCATTAAATGCTGATTTATCACTGTATTTGCAATCAGGTTTTTTTTTCTTTCTTTTTTATTTGCCACTAATCACCAACAATTTCTTATTTCTGAATTTTAAATTTAAATATTCCCACACCAATACACAAGATGAAAAAAAATGATATTGCATACCCATAAATTCACAAGTACAAATGTTATATATATATTTTTCAGTTTATGTACAAAATAAGCATTTTTAGGGGGGGCTGCCTTACGGCATATCTAGTTGCGTAACTACGCCAACCTTTGACGTCAATTTCTTTGGAATCAGTCACAGAGGTTGTACAGCATCAAGATACCATCTTTCCAAAATTGTCAAACAAGTATTTCAAAGCTAACTCAACATCTCAAACTTACTAGTTTTCAATCAACTTTAAAGTATTTTGATTGAAATGTCCTTAAAGAAAATAGTGAATGGATGTACGATTGCAGTCAACAACAGTTTTACACACAATATCGACCTTCCAGAGAATTTACTTCAAAATAAGCTACAAAATTGTATCCATATTCTGCAACCGGTGTCAAAAAAAGTCAATATGCGATGATCAGGTGTTTTTTTTTTCATAGCTTGTTAAAGATAAGACGAGGGTGGCAGAATCCCTCAGGGTAGAGAGCCAATGCCGACAAATAGGTTCGGTACTAAGATCCAAGTTGTAGGAGGTATGTTGAAATGATGACCTCTTCCCTTTTTGGTAACCCCAGGGCCCAATTTCATAGAGCTGCTTAAGCACAAAAAGTAGCTAAGCACAACAAAATTATGCTTACCAGAGTAAGGTTACCAGCCAAACTTCCATATCACATGTCCAATTTGTAACTGGTATCCCGCTCATTTCTGCTGAGCAGGCAATTGTTAAGCAATATTTTCTGCTTAAGCAGCTCTATGAAATTGGGGCCTGGAGTTTAAGATTTTCAAAGAGCTTTGGGGAACAGTATTTCTCAGCACTAGAGAAGTGGTTCAAAGAGCGGGATTTCTTTATCTGAAGAAATAGCTTCTTTCTTCACCAGGTAGGCGTAAAAATAAAAAAAAACCTGAATTCAGATAAAAAGTCTAAAATTTCTCATTCCTGGTTCTTGTAGAGAATGACAGAAGGTCTGAAGGAACGTTTGAGAACGGTTTTGGTCAAATAAATTGAGTTTCCTTTCTTAAGGTGCATACAAAACGATTCAAATGCAGTACAACAACAAAATACAGAAGCACAAAATGTTTGTATTATACAAAACAAATATACAGCACGAAAAATTTAAAAAGCAGCTTCGAGTCACAAAAGAAAATCCAAGATTAAATTTAAGACAATGACGTCATATTCAGCCTTGCTTTGTAGTCAATAAAAGAGATGTAATTTCTGACGCTCCATAAAGAAAAAAACAAGCACTCCAAAACTCAAAACTGGGTTTATTCACTCATCAAATAGATGAGAATAAGAGCTTTCAAATAACACCTAATTTGGGCCTATATAAGGTTAAGGGTTTACCAATCTACAGAATGTTTAAGACATCACATCACATTGATATTGTGGCTGATGTTTCAGCTGTATTCACTTTTAACGCCATTTCACTATTTTTTGTGTCACATTTCCCTTTTTTGTTAATTCATATTCACAAGAATGTACACAGGCCTTCATGCCCAACAGGCTCATGCCACAATGCAAAATTCTACAAGAGACTGTGGAGACTTAAGTCCACAGTACACAAGCCATGGGGTTTCCTGATAATACAAGCTGTACAAACAGAAGAAACCCATACACCCAATGCTAGCCTGGAAGGTATAGTACTTTGTGGCAGTCTGTGGTACCAGTGTCAGCTGTACAAACAGAAGAAACCCATACACCCAATGCTAGCCTGGAAGGTATAGTACTTTGTGGCAGTCTGTGGTACCAGTGTCAGCTGTACAAACAGAAGAAATCCATACACCCAATGCTAGCCTGGAAGGTATAGTACTTTGTGGCAGTCTGTGGTACCAGTGTCAGCTGTACAAACAGAAGAAACCCATACACCCAATGCTAGCCTGGAAGGTATAGTACTTTGTGGCAGTCTGTGGTACCAGTGTCAGCTGTACAAACAGAAGAAACACATACACCCAATGCTAGCCTGGAAGGTATAATACTTTGTGGCATTCTGTGGTACCAGTTTCAGCTGTACAAACAGAAGAAGCCCATGCACCCAATGCTAGCCTAGAATGTATGGTACTTTGTAGTACCAGTGTCAGCTGTACAAACAGAAGAAACCCATACACCCAATGCTAGCCTGGAAGGTATAGTACTTTGTGGCAGTCTGTGGTACCAGTTTCAGCTGTACAAACAGAAGAAACACATACACCCAATGCTAGCCTAGAACTTAGAAGGTATGGTACTTTGTGGCAGTCTGTGGTACCAGTGTCAGCTGTACAAACAGAAGAAACCCATACACCCAATGCTAGCCTGGAAGGTATGGTACTTTGTGGCAGTCTGTGGTACCAGTGTCAGCTGTACAAACAGAAGAAACCCATACACCCAATGCTAGCCTAGAACTTAGAAGGTATGGTACTTTGTGGCAGTCTGTAGTACCAGTGTATCTGAGGGTAAAAGGTTGTTTTTCTTTCATCAAAATCAATGAAAAGAAAACAGAGGTTGGAATGAAAAAAAAGAAACAGGCCCCTCTGTATGACACACGAAGTAAACCTACCACTGCCTGTGTGTATACAGGGTTCCAGACAACAAGCGCCAACGTACAACAAATGTCTGATAAGCATCATCTGTGACTCAATCAAAACAACATGGCCTCAATCCTGTGCATTTCATGCTCATGAATAATGATTGTGAGGTCACAATTATTTTGCATAAATTTGCATGAGGTATGAACTGGCTCAACACATGTACATATCTGAGGCAAAAGCAAGAATGGAGAGCTGCACCCTCATTAAAGCAAGAATCTGGATTCCTTATTCATATTCTTCAATTTTTAATGTTTTAATTCCTTGTGTGCAACTGCAACTTGGGTTTTGGGTCGCCGTGTTTGCATTTTTTAACAAAACCAATAAATATATGGGTCCTTCACAGGGAAGGTACAATAATGTTATTTTAATAGGCATAATTGTCCCATTATTTAAATTATAAAAAATAATATTTCATATGAGTCAAATTCTTCCCATGTTTTTTAATTTAAAATAATTAGTATTGATTTGTTTTGTTTATATTCATCAATATTGTGATCTAAAAATCCCTACTTGGCATTTGTTGGCATGACGATGCATTTTTACCATTCTAAGGTGCAGACAATTCTGTCGAACATTCCTCAAACAGATTGGTAGTTGGACACTACGTGAAATGTTGATTGGCTCATTCTGAAACCCTGACGCTAACCCATGATGTACCCCTCCATTTTAGATTCTCTGCAATAACCTGCCCAGATGACCCCTGCTGTTCCCCCCTCCACATAGCACAAGAAACATTTCACCACACGTGTGTCTCTCGGATCTCGCTGATAATATGACTAGCTTTCTGCAGAGCCTACAAGACAGAGTAGAATAGAACAGCACATTTAATTTTTAACCTCAAAATAAAAGACATTTGTATTGAAATACGCTCAATAATTACTTTTAACACTAAATTTTATATTTTTTTCTACACAAACTTTAAAAACATTACAAAAAAGTGCCAAGCAGACTCAAGCTCTGTAACTTAGGTCTGCACTAAACGTCGCACTTTTGCCGAGCCGAACTCAAATGTTTTCAGTTCGATTCAACACGGCAAGAGCGCGACGTTTGTCACCGTGTCGTGCCGCTACCGTGTAGCACGGCAGGGCTTGCCGCTAAACGTCGCTCTTTTGTCGAATTTAATTCCTAATTTTACAACTGTTTGAGTTCGACACGACAAACGTGCGACGTTTAGCGCAGGCCTTACAGAATGTGTGTTCTAATCCTGGCCTGGTCAGACACTTGTGTCCCTGAGCATGGCACTTTATTATGATTGCTTCTCTCCAAACAGGAGTACAAATGGGTACCGGTGAAGGGTAAAGGAAATGCTAACTCAGATCATAGTGAATAATCACTCTCTCCTCTCTTTTGCACATTGTACATTAAGCTTTAGGGACTATGCTCTCATAACTCTGACCTGGGTAGATGCACTTTAACGCTTTTTTGTGCACCGTTTTAATCTTGTTAAACAGACATTTCGAAAGGCAAGTTTGTCACACTTGGCATGCATACTCTAAAACTAGCCTTATCACTACTAATTAAATCACCGAGAGTAACAGAATATTGCAATATATGGGATTTGAGGCATTGCATGGTGAGGTATCAATGTATATTCATTTATTCTACTGCCGCGGAGTAGATTTCCGAATTTGGGAGACTACTTAGTTTTGAGAAGAACTGTCCTGCTTATTAACTACTACCTGGGCGGCAGGTAGGAAATCGCGGGGACTACAACTTTCGCCAAGTGGATCAAGGGGGACATTTCGTTATCAACTTCACTGCCAGAGGGAGGAAAACCAGAGGGCACAAAGAAAAACCCTTGTGGCACACCAGAGAACCAATACACAACTCTACTCACATACGGCCCTAGCCAGGAATCAAACCAGGGCCACAGTGGTGAGAGGAGAGCGCTTTAGGCACTAGCCACCCATGCCACCCTATTTAATCTTTGTTTTTTCAGGGGGGTGGACTTACCTGTAGCATTTCCTGGGCGTCTTTCCGTCTCTGTGACATATGTTCCGACTCCTTGAGTAGTGTTTCGATGGCGTCTTGTTTGTACAGCTTTCCGACCAGCTCACTCTGGAGGTTGTCTTGGACATGGTTCACCAGGAAGTGCATGATCGCCTTGGGAACGCTGTCTTGGATATTTTTACGTACAATTAGGAAGTAGCTCTGAATAAGTCTCTCTGTAAAACAAAAAATAATTATCAGAAATTGTTTGTGAGAACTCTTAAGGAAAAAATTTACCAAGTTTATTTTATTTAAGTTGAACCGTATATTCTTGTGTTGCCTTAATATAAAATCATGTAAACACTACTTACTAATCACATCTACGTCTCGCTGTTCCCGTGATGACAGTTTCCTGTTTAATGGAACATCAGGCTGCGGATAAAATCAGACAAAAAAACTTTATCAGAAAATGGGTTTTGCATAGAGTATGTTTTTCCCCAGAAGATGAAATTTTCTGACTAAAGAACTGAAATAATGTTAGGCCATTGAGTTATTCGGACTTAGTGCCAGCACTTCAATGATCTCAAACGCTTACACCATTGTACTGTTTCCGACAGCACCTTTTACAATCAGCATGTCATTTTTGGGGGGGAGATGAACATAATCCCTTCTAAATGGTCTGAAACATCAGCCACTGTTGCCCTGGTCTTGGCCTTGGTGTCGCTTCAAAAGATTCCCAGAGTCATTAATATTTTCCAATGGAAGTGCCCTTTGCAAAATGAAAATGGCCTTGCTCTCTCAAAGATGACACTCCAGGCCCGAAGTTCATTAAGCTGCAGCCTTTAGACTCAATAAAACAAATGCCAACCCGTCCAGCCATCCGGAGGCCATCTGTCCCAAGACATGATTGATTTACAGCCAGGTGTGGCTTTTAGCCCAAGGCTAAGAGATTTATTTACAACCCCCGTGGGAACTCTAAAAAAGAGGTAATTTATGGAATTTGTTTTAGTCAAAGAATCAACCTAGTATAGGATAATTTCCATGTTCCATGCTATTTGGCTCGGACTCAATGGGGAACTTGAAATTGTTGACAATTTGTAACTAAGTTTTTTGGCAGAGTTAAATAAAATTTGTTCACAAACAGACTGTTCAAAACAGTACCATGGCATCAAATGTTTTTCAGGACCAACTCAAAGTAGCTAGCGTAGTTAGAAATAGTTAGTTATAAAGTACACAGACATCACATTGGGGAGGAAGAAATAATGAAAATATGTCTTTGATTTGAACTCAATGCAATACAATTTTCAATTCTTTATTTACTTTTTATTTATTCATTCATTTGTTCAACCCCCCCTCCTTTCCTAAACATAAAAATGGTAAAAGCACAATCAACAAGAACCAAATAAGTAATTGGACAATAACGACTGTTCTAGTTCCAGGCCTAGAATTACAAAGCGGCCGCCTCTGTTGCCCCAGGTCTTTGCCTAGGTGCACCTTCCACAGTTTCCTATAGACTTTAACTTTAAGATTTTTCCCGATGGAATAGCCCTTTACAAAAGAAAAATCGCCTTGCCATCTCAAAGATGAAACTCCCGGCCTGATGTTCACTAAGTTGCAGTCCTACAGTTTCATCAATTCTTGACTCGAAGATCTAGACAATTTTTGAAGAATATTTTCCACTTACTACATCTGGTAGAAGATTCAATCCATGTGTCTTCTTGTCCACTTTGGGGCTCTGCATAGGCGTGGCAGCCAGGCTGGAGGCCCCGGATGCACTCTCCCCACCTCCGCTCTTGTGGGTGTTGGTCGCCCCAGTCCCAGTTCCACGTACCCAGTTGGGTACCCATGAGCCCACAGTGGACGCACTGGTATCTCTGAGATCTTTAGGAAGAGAGACCCCGTCACTGGTTGCCATCTGAGACATGGCCTGAGGGAAGAGAGAAGAGGGGGGGGGGGGTTCAAATATGAATCCTAAACCAAACTCATCAAAACTCAAGTGAAAGTTTTGCTTGATCCAACAGATTGCCTCCATGCCCCGGTAATTGCCTTAGTGCTCCTTCAAGTGTGCAACAAGAAACTTAATATTCTCTCATAGAGGTTGCCCTTTACCAAGGAAAAACTGTCTTGCCCTTACAAGAAGCAAGTAAAAGACTATTCCGATCAATTATTATCAAACATGATATTTGGGTAGTAGGAAAAGTTTATTGAGTACAAGAGCTGACATGTATATATTGCATAGGCTTTTTTTCAGTCTGTTTAATACAATTTTCGCTGATTTTTCTGAGGCCCCAAAAAACTGGAAATCAGACTTCATTAGGAAGAATATCATGTTCGTATTATGTGCTGCCATTACTCGGTAGGAACAATCCCCACACACGGCACGCAGCGTTCATTTTTGACATATCATGAACATCTTTCACAAATGTTGTTTAGGCAGGGCAATCAGCGCAACGCAAAGCCTACACGGGCGTGGTCGCATCCCAGTGGTGGAGGGAAACACATGCAAATGATCCACAAAACAAGTTGGTCTACAGACCATGCACACTGTGACATCACATGTTTACAATAAGGCCACAGAGCCTGGACTTCCTGCATGTCCTGCAGGCATTAATTTGTAAGCAGCTCAACGGAAGAATACAAAAATTACATTTTATGAAAAATCACACACCACAAATTTGTATTTTGATATGAAGAAAAGAGGGCGACACATCTCCTAAGTTGTTCAGCTGTTATCATTTACAATTCTTGACTTTACACAATGTGACAGGTCTATACTGTAGGTCTGTACCTTTAAAAGTATCTTTCTCTTTTCTCTTTTTGCAAGCATCATTCGGGAGGGAGGGGGGGGGCGGATGACTGACTGGAAGAAGCCGAGATCGCTCCGAGAATTTGGCGTACTTGAGCAGCCTAAAGCATGATTTTTGACCGTCGACGATCCGCATTTGCTTTGCTCCGACAGCAGTCAGGCAACGTGGTTCCACACAGATATAAAATACGGATGAATACATCTGGAGGAACGATACCGCATGTGGGACCGCGGGATTCACACATGTACGCACAGCGCTTGCATGCCAGCTGCAGCGCGGACAATGCCCATGACGTGCTCAGGTTCGTGGTGCAGACACTGCATCACAGTATACTCTACTGTACAGGTGTTCTTAAAACAAAAGGACGGCTCGCTAACAGTAGACTCGCTGTGACAATCTCTTCAGTTTTACGCAATTTCCGGACCCGATAACAAATAAATGCATGCCAGCTGCAGCGGGGACAACACCATGACGTGCTCAGGTTGATGGGGCAGACACTGCATCACAGTACCCCCTGCTCTACAGGTGTTCTTAAAACAAAAGGACGGCTCGCTAACAGTAGACTCGCTGTGACAATCTCTTCAGTTTTACGCAATTTCCGGACCCGATAACAAATAAATGCATGCCAGCTGCAGCGGGGACAACACCATGACGTGCTCAGGTTGATGGGGCAGACACTGCATCACAGTACCCCCTGCTCTACAGGTGTTCTTAAAACAAAAGGACGGCTCGCTTACAGTAGACTCGCTGTGACAATCTCTTCAGTTTTATGCAATTTCCGGACCGGATAACAAATAAATGCATGCCAGCTGCAGCGGGGACAACACCATGACGTGCTCAGGTTGATGGGGCAGACACTGCATCACAGTACCCCCTGCTCTACAGGTGTTCTTAAAACAAAAGGGCGGCTTGCTAACAGTAGACTTGCTATGACAATCTCTTTGGTTTTACGCAATTGCCGGACCCGATAACAAATAAATGCATGCCAGTTGCAGCGCGCGGACAATGCCATGATGTGCTCAGGTTGATGGTGCAGACACTGCATCACAGTACCCCTGCTGTACAGGAATTCTTGAAACAAAAGGGCAGCTCGCTAACAGTAGATTCGCTATGACAATCTCTTCGGTTTTACGCAATTTCCGGACCCGATAACAAATAAATGCATGCCAGTTGCAGCGCGCGGACAATGCCATGACGTGCTCAGGTTGATGGGGGCAGACACTGCATCACAGTACCCCCTGCTCTACAGGTTAGGTATTCTTGAAACAAAAGGGCGGCTTGCTAACAGTAGACTTGCTATGACAATCTCTTCGGTTTTACGCAATTGCCGGACCCCGATACAAAATAAATAAAAAATTCCAGTGGTCGTGTTATTTCATACCTTACAATGTTATTCTGTTATAAACACTGGGTGGACTTTCCATTTTATCCACTGTGTGTTGTTTTTCATTTTTCAACGCAATGTATGATAATAGTGCATGAATAAAAATGAGCAAACACCCTAACATAACCATATGTTAGCTTTATTTAGTCAGGGGGACGGACACCCCTCCAGACCCCCATGGATCCACAAAAGGTTTTGTTGACCCAACAGAACCTCGGCCGAAAGCTGGAGTACATCTTCCACTCACCTTTGACACCTTGTTGACGTGCTGATCGGTAACTGCGGCGGAGACCGGGACCAGCTCATTTTTCTTTTTATTCTGCTCTCTCTCTTGATGTTCAACTAATGCGTTAACCAGACTAGCATCCGCAAAGTCCGGGTGCTTCGTGTTTATATATGCCAGCTCAATACCTACTAAATTTTCGACCTGTCAAAATAATAATTGCAAAAATGTTAGTGACCACACTTTGTTGAAAAAGACCATGCAAATACTGTTAACAACATAGTTTGAATATACAAATTTAAGAGTTGTATACAAATGGGTCTAATCACATATGTGGTAAACATAAAGTAAAAATAAGAATGTTCATACACGTACTGTAAAATTTGATTAAGGAATAAGCCTTTTTACTTGTACCTTTCACTAAACTCAAAAAGGTTTTTTATTTAAAAAGCATCAAATAACAATCATCAAATATCAATCACAGTTTTAATGGTAGAGAAAAAAATCTAAATTCAAAATGAGGCTATATGATCAAAAGTACAATTCAGAAATGAAATCAGCTAAGTTTCTTAATTCTTTAAAAGATCAGTAAAAGGCAATACAAAATTAAGATCTAAGATACTTTCATAAATAAATACTGCAAAGAATTGATATGGAATAAGCCTTTCTACTTGCACCTTTCACTAAATTCAAAAATGATTTTTATTTTTAAAGATGAAATGGGAAGGAAAGTGAGGTTTAATGAAAAGGGAAGAAAATTACAGAGTACACAATGTAAAATTATCAATATCAATATCAAATCAATTCAGTTCAGTTCAGTTTCATTTCAATAGCATAAAATCAATCACAGTTTAAATAGGAGAATAACAACAAAAATTAATTTATAATGGAGCTGAAATAAAGAAAAGGCACAATTCATGACAGAAAAGAAACAGCAAAGTTTATCATTTTCTTACAAGACCAGATAAAAGGCAATAGAAAATCAAGATTTAAGAAATGCAAAAATGATTAATAATGGAGCTGAAAAATAAAGAAAAAGTGCAATTTAATCATGTCATTACAGAAATGAAATAAAAGAAATCATCCATTGTTTACAAGAGCATATACAGGGCAACACAAAGACAAGAATTAAGAAATATAACAATTAAAAAATACCACAAGGGAAATATAATTAAACCAAAATTTTGCATTCATTGTAAAACATGACAGAAATTGCACAGAATAAAAAAACAGATTGGGCTCAGTGGGGACAATCATGAAAATACACAAAATAAATGCAGACAGTTCCAAAAAGTTGCAATTCACAAGTATTTACAAAAGCAGATAAAGGGCAATACAAAGACAAGAGTTAAGAAATACAAAAATACAAGTGAAATAGAATTAATCAGAAATTTTGTATTCATAGTTAGCATGACAGAAATCGCACAGAACAAATAACAGATTGGACTGAGTGGGGGAAAATATTATGAAAACATACAAAATAATTGCAGACAGTTGCAAAAAGTTGAATTTCTCAAGTATTTACAAGACCAGATAAAGGCAATAGAAAATCAAGAATTAAGAAGTACAAAAATATTAATAATGGAGGTGAAATAGAGAAAAAGTGCAATTCATTCATGTCATTACAGAAATGAAATAAACAAATTCATCCATTATTTACAAGAGCAGATAAAGGGCAATGCAAAGACAAGAATAAGGAAAATAAAAATCAAAAATTCCAAAAGAGAAATATTAATAACAAATATTTGGCAGTCAGCTTTGTGACAGAAATCGCACAAAAACAAAAACAATTGAACGCAGTTGAAAAACACATGAAATATCATCAAAATGTAAAAAATAATTGCAGACAGCTTTGGTGAATCACTTACCATAGAATTTGTTGTCGGGAGGCGTTTCCGTAGCAACGTCGTCACCACATCAACGACGTGATCGTGCAGCTTAGGGAAGCGCAGCAGTTCTTGCGTGCCGCAGTGTTGGATGATTCGCTGCATCTCCTCGTGTACGAGCTCCACACAGCGGAGGCTCGGCTCCTCCAGACGCCGGATCTGTCGCTTGACGAGGAGCTCGAAGGAGACTTCCGGTACAAAGAGTGCAGGGCGCGGACCCTGAGAATCAAAACCAACGAGAAGTTGTGCATTTTCGTTGAGTCTTATCATTATTGAACGCGACTGAACTCTTTCCTGCTGCCGACCGGTCGCTAGCGATCAGTTTAAATCCCTCCAGAAAAATAGTTATCAAAAGAAAATTTAAGCTCCCTAGGCACACATTTTCAGAATGGGAAAGAGGGCTCTTCAGGGCACTATTTTGACCAGTTTTTTGTGAGGTAGGATCCCAGACATGCTAGAGGGAGGTACGTAGAGTGAATCCAATATCTTACCGTGGCATTTCTGATAGCCGTAAGGATGTCTATAGTTCTCAGCCCACCCAGTGGGTCGATACCGTCTAATGTTCGGCCGAACGTCTCATGAAAGATGTAACAAATACGAGCCCCTCCGCATCTATAAACAAACAGAAAATTATCATACTTAATCTAGCATAGGTCATGGGAAGATAAATTCATTAGATACCTCACGGAAGACTGATGGAGAGATAAATAAATACTTTCAGTGTTAAAAATTGTAAAATAATTTATCAAAACTTTTAAATATTGTTGCCTGAATGCGGTTGGATTTTGTTTCATAAGGCCACTTTTCCAGCCCTCCTATTGCAGCTACTGTTTGCCACACTTGCCATTCTGAAAGTCAAGTTGAACATACAAGAGTGTAAATGTAGCCTAAAATGCACAATACACTGTACAACACACAGGGAATCTGAATTTGACTCTCAAAATGGCGCAATCATGAACATAGTGATGATGGCACAGGTCGTGGCAGAGCGAATAAGAGCACCGGTTTCAATGTGCTTTACATTTGTGCCCTGGTCATTGGGGCAAATAACACTCCTGTAATCTTTCTCAGCTCCCCGGGAAGCACACAGCCCCGGTTTGCCAGGGCACCCCAGAGACTTTTTCAAACACAATATCACAGTACCCTCACAGGTACCCGTTTGTAACTGTGGGTGAAGGAAGGCAATTATAGTGAACCATCATACTCAAGGACACAAGTTTCATGACCGGGACTTGAACCCACACCCAATGACAAAACCACCAGAACTTGAGTCCAGTGCACTAAACCGCTCGGCCATGACACACACTATTTGAAAATGCAACCTTGCAAAAAAATACTGTTAAATCAAAATAAATGAGTAAATAAACCAAAACAGGTAAAAACAATAAATATAATTTGGTGAATGCTACTGTGCACAGCCACAATCATAGGTACACTTTTTGTTACAAAGACACCAAATGAACAACACATAAATATTGAGTAACTCTTTGCAGATCTTGTATTTGACAAACTCAAGTACTTTCTACTCTTCTTCACACAGCGCTGGTTAATTAATTTACAAACAACATTGAAATAACTGTTACATCACTGGTTTTCAAAATGTTGTTCACAACATGGAAAAAGAAAATGTGCACCGATGATTGTGGCTGTGCATTACTACAAATGACACAGTCAACCCTCCTACTAAAAATCACTCCCTCCGTCCAAAAAGTCTCTTTACCACTACTTACAATTCTGAAGTTTCAATATTCTTAGCGGTCCCCTCAATGGTCGCGCAGTACCCCGCAGCAAACTTGGTGATGATCTGCAGAAGGGTCTGACTTTTGTCATCCACCGGTTCACCGAAGGACGCTAGCAGTTGCTGGAATTGAGAGCTCATGACGTTGACTCTGGTTTTCAACTCCGGTAAACAGTCACGGATGTGGTGCATCAGTAACTGTCAATAGTCAATCCATACAAACAAAATCAAAATGGATGGGTCATTTTGGTTTGGCTTCTGAGGGCAGGACTAGAAATATCTACTGGAGTGGAATCACTGGCCAGAGTCTGGTCATTTTAGCACTTGGCTAGCAACCCCACAACAACCAATCAAGTCCTACGGTACAAACACATGCTTGAACATTTACTCATGTATTCATAAGCTGTTCAATTACAAACACAAGAGAGAAAGAAACTGTCTAGGTCTTGTACAAACTATTTCTGGCCAAGAGAAATGGAAGGATGCTAAACTACCAGCAAGATCTTCCCTTTTTTTTATAACTTTCCACCCCCCCCCCCAATTATTTTCTTGGAATTTTTCCTTGAGAAAGAATACCACTGGCACAAAGTAATCATGACTTAACAAAGCCAAGAGAACAACTATTCTGCTTGAAGCAACAGGATTTTTTCTGTCTCTTTGCATTAATCCTCTTCTTTCAACACGACCAAGGGCTGGAATTGAGGATAACATAACAACCCAAACATGAAGGCAGAAATTCCAGCATTAATTCAAACCGGCACCTGTTCTCTTTGCGTTGGTGAAACGAAGCATTGTATGGCGAGTGCATGCTCTGTCCATGCTCCATAGTGGAAAGTACAGGCGACCTTTGTTCTTTTTTATTATCATTATTATTATTTATTCAACCTCAACAATATAAGAGCAAAAAATACATTATAAGGCAATAAAATGAAGAAAAAAAATATATATATAAAAATAAATAAACAAATAAATGAATGTACTGGTCATCGAATACGACACAAAAATACAAAGTCACATCCCCTAGCATGCATTCAGGGAAAAATTGGCATGTTGACACGCCAACGGTCAGTAACTGGTCGGTAACATATTTTATTCTATACGGCCTTACTTACCCTATTGAGTGTTTTGGCAAGGTATTGTGTTCCATTACGATTGGCCAGTGCTGGGTACTTGCGTTGTAGATAGGCCGCTTCATCTCTTATTGCTTCTGTTATTACCTACAAAGAACAAAGTGGAAACAATTTATTATTTCATGAGCTTAACCCTTTCATTACCGAATTGTTTGGACATAAACAACCGCTGGTGACCGCATTGTTTGCAAACTCTATTATCTCTTAAAGATATTGTTTTACAGCAAAATAAGTAATAACAAAGTTCTCACTTATTGAATTCCCTTTCATATGATTAAAACATTTAGAGAATAATTGACAAGCAACTCCTCAAAACAGTTCAGTCAACATGGTGTAGTGGTATTGAAGATCACAAAACATTTGTTTTTATGCACAAAATATTGCAACTCCTACATCAGACATCTTCTTCTGGTTCCCTAAGTCACTTGATACACTAAAACATGTGAATGGTAAGGATACCAGACTATTCCCAGGATGCCTCACTCTGAGTTACATAGACTTTACACACACAAACCTTTTTCTGGTTAATATCCATCTGGCTTCTGTTAACGACGCCCACAATTCCAAGCTTGACCGGTATAACTGAAAAAGTAGACAATATTATTTTGTAAAGATCGGTTGAAACTTGTTTTGAGGTCAGGGTTCAAATTTGTTTTCAATCAGTGTGAGAGCTTCAACTTGTAGTCTCAAGGATCATGCAATCAGGGATATTTTGGACAACAATCAAGGAGACATTTATAATTACATTCAACATAAATAAGGACAAAGTTTCAAGAAATTTGTTCAACAGAACATGGAAAGATTGGTATATTTTCAGGGAACTTTCAGGGAGAGTTGGCAGCTCTGCTGAAGAAATATATTTAATCATCTCTACACTAACCTCTTCCACAGAGTATGTCAACGGCGTCTGTTCCGGCATCCATAAGATCCAGTTTGGTGATCACAGCAAGAGTCCTTCTACCTGCAATTTATTATTTTTTTTTAAACCTTAACTCAAGAAGTAATGTAGAAGACGTCTGTTTCATAATTTTTTAACTTTAAGATTCAGAAAGAATGAGTTGATGAAGACCTTTCACCATTATTACCACTTCTTGTCGATGTCTTTTTGACACAAATATTTTTGGGGGACAGACTAAGGCCGGCGATTTTTTATCGCCAGTAAAAACATTGGATTTTCCTAAAATTTTTGTTTTGAAATGCGGTACGGCCAACATTTTTACCCACCAGGACTTTTCATTGTGTACATGCACAGGCAGGCACCTATCGAGATACGCTTCATTTTCACCTGTACAAAGAGCGACAAAAGGTTCTGGAAAACATGCTCTGTAAAATCCCTTTCCAGGGTTACTGTGTAATCCCCATTCCAGACTTTGTCTGTTGTATAAATGTTGCAGACCTTTGTCCGTTGTTGTATAAATGTGGCATTCTGAGATTCCAGAATACCATGGCACACGGTTCTGCGAATCACGGCGAGTGCCTATTCAATTTTTCACACACCATCAAATCCCGGAGCTATTTATGAGAACCCTTGTTATCCTTCCTTTGTCAAGTCAGGTTTCAGTAGATATTTTCAAAGGAAAAACGATCACTCAAGAAGCTCCAAAAAGTATCATAAAAAAAAAATACTGCAGGTGAGCAAGGACATTTTGTTACCAACGTAAAGAGGTTAAGAAGGAAGATTTAATTTAAGGTTAGAGATAGGGGGGAAGCTTTCTTACCATCAGGATCGACTTCCTTTGCCAGTTTGAGGGACTCCGATGTAGCCATGTCAGTGTTAGCCGCAGTCACAGCCAGTATGATGGAGTTAGGGTTACTGATGTAGTGAAGAATCATGTCTCGGATCTGAAGCTCTATATCCTCAGGCTGGTCGCCAACGGCAACCTGGCATGTCAAAGGTCACGGGTTAGAAGGAAGTGTGGATGACTGATTCCAAAACCAGCAGATTGTGGGCCATTTTCAAAACCACGGCTTTGACTTTGGGGCTGGGTGGCTCTGGCTTCTAAGGCACTGTCCACCTGTTTTACAAGTCCCATATGGAAAGTGCATGGTTTCAAAATTACCGACAAAAGCCCAAGCTGGGGCCTAGGCCAAAGCTGTGATTTTGAAAAGGGCCTATGCTGCAAAATGTGATTTTCAGACTGCCACTGGTATAAATTTTAGTCTGCGTCCGTATGAACGTCTCCGGCAGTGGCTATGATATGACCAGAAACACCAGAACACATTCTCTTCAACAATGTCGCTGCAGCCAACAGCCAACAGCCATAGCTGAAGTCTCTTGCTTTGGACACTGCCTACATGCCTAGGTTTGAATGATCAATCCAAAACAAAACTCTGCAGTTACAATAATTCAGGGTTAAAAGGTCACAACATTCACAAAGCTGTTTGGCAGAAAAATTGGATTAGTAATTTTTTGTTCTGCTAAGCAGATATCAGCAGGGAACCAGTCACATATAAATAGGTAACATGGTACATGGAACCCACACTCTGCTGCTGACAACACCAGAGCTTGGTTCCAGTGAACTATACAGCTCGGCCACGCAAGCCACAAATGTAATGTTGGTGCAAGAGGTCAACATAGGGCAGAGAAGCCTTCCTATATTGTACCTCACATGTGCACTATTGGACTGACGCTCAAGATTCTAAATTCCACCAACTTGGTATTTTCTCTCTTTCTTTAGTGATTAATTACCTTGGTAAGTCCTGGAAGATCTACCAGAGACAAGTTCAAGACTTTGGGGGAGAAGATCTTCAGGTTGATAGCATCGGAGGAAATTCCCTGAAAAAAATTAAAATAAGCAAAACAAAATCTTAAGTCGGGAAGAAGAGACTGAACGGTCAGGGCTCGATTTCACAAAGCACTCATTCATCTTAAAATGAGTTGTCAGTATCACCATAGTAATTTGTTTTGTGTCATCAAACTTTGCTTAGCAATTCCGATGAATTCGCAGTTAAGATAAATCTTAGCCTTTTGTGAAATTACACCCTGGAAGTACAATGAGCAATACATCCAAAGAGAACCCTGGAAGTACAATGAGCAATACATCCAAAGAGAAACGATCTCAACTTCTTAAGAGTATACAGCACCAACATCCACATGGGCGCATGGATTGCTAATTATTCTAACAATCTCTACCCTCGCAGGTACCCAAATACTCCTGGGTGATGAGAAGCATTTATTATAAGTGTCTTGCACAATGATTGATACAATCACAACTAACCGGAATTCAAACCCACATTCTGATCGTGTTTCTTTAGAATACCTTGTTGGATCCGGCCATCCTGTCCGTCTCATTCTGGATTTCTTCCCGGATCTCGTCAAAGTCGGTGTACACTTTGTGCTTGGTGTGGAGGAACTTGCCCCATTCCTCTGCCTGAATCTCCTCTGAGCAAATCACACAAAAAGAAATCTTTGTTACTTCACACTGTGATGACAGCACAGCTCACAATTCTGCTTATCACATCCACAGATTTCTACTTAGCAGAAACGGGTTACCAGCTAAACTGGCATGTAACAGGCATTGGGACATGGTTGGTTTCTTTGCTAATTGGCTTCTTTGCTAATAGACCTTTCCCGTGAAATAAATTGCACATCGCACGTACGCACAAACACTATTGGTTGCCAGAATGAGGGAATATCGCGCCTTTTTGTACGGGGCTGATGGTGGTACGATGCACACACGCTTGTGCATCTGCCTAGTGCACAACTCTATGGCATTTGCCAACCAATAGTGTCTGTACGCATGTGTGAGTGTAATAAGTATATTTCATGAGAAGAGCTATAGTGCAGCTTCGCAATTTTGTCAGTAAAACTACCCTTGATTTTATGACGTTTTAAAAATTGGTATTAGGCCTCAAGGTTCAACCCCAAGGAAAGCATGCTTCTTGGTAATGACCACACTCAGTGAACAATTTCCCTTGTACATGTATAGGCCTACAGAGTAGCATATCAGTTGCTACTCAAAAATCACCATTTGGTAACTCAATATTACATTCAGTGCGTACAAAACATGTTCGGTCTAAATATTTTGCTATGCATGTATAATTAAACTTGCTGGACGAGATCTTTCCCTGCCACTGGCAAGAGTACTCATATCAGTTGCTACTCAAAAATCATTATTTGGTAACTCAATATTAGCATTCAGTGTGCACAAAACATGTGCGGTCTAAATATTTTGCTATGCATGTATATTCAAACTTGCTGGACGAGATCTTTCCCTGCCACTGGCAAGAGTACTCATATCAGTTGCTACTCAAAAATCACCATTTGGTAACTCAATATTAGCATTCAAACACAATAATTGGTATGGTGCCTAATCACCATAGAAGTGAAATAACCAAATATGGGGTGAGAGAAAAATCAAATGGTCCTTAACACCGAGAGAAAAATGTGGTTCTTAGGGAAAACCCAAGAGAGTATACCGCTGTGCCTCATAGCTCAGTTGGTAGAGCATCTGCCCGGAGTGTCAGGGGTATTGGGTTCAAATCTCAATGAGGACCATTGGATTTTTCTCTCACCCCATATTTGGTTATTAGCATTCAGTGTGCACAAAACATGTTCAGTCTAAATATTTTGCTATGCATACATAATTAAAACTTGCTGGACGAGATCATTCCCTGCTACTGGCCAAGGGTACTTGTCTCTATATTACAAACAAAATCAACCAAACTTAGAGGGGGAGAAAAACTCATGCACTGACGACCTTTACAGTTTACAAACTGAAACAAACCAGCCTGTATCGGGTTTTTGACTAGTTTTTCCCACGTACGCTAACCCAAAACTAACTTTGGCTAGAGACCCTCCCATATCCTCCAAAATACTCCACTCTATGGTACCTAATACACACAGATGTTTGAACTTGGATAAGATTGGTACATGTATGCCTGGTCCAATCATACATGTTTATGCAATTGCAGAGCTGCCAACATTTGCATCTTGCAATCAGGGAGATTTGTGTACAACAATTGGGGAGATATTTTAAAGAATTGCAAACATAATCAGGGAGATTTTCAAATTTGTTCTTCAGACCATGGAAAGATTGGTTTATTTTCAAGGAACTTTCCGCAGAATTCTGAAGGGAGAGTTGACATCTCTGCAATTGTTTTTGTTTGTACCTACAGCCACAAATTCCACAAAGTCAAAAACCTTCCTGAATAGGATTTTGGATGATTTGGGAGGGTGAGGGTTTTACTATTTAAGCCTTGGTTAAAACAGACAAAATATTGATAAAAGACAATCAAAACAAAACCCAAGGCAAATTGGAAATTTTGAAAGTGTCACACATTCAGATAATATTAAATAAAATAATCGATGCACAAGAAGGAACAATAACTTTTGACCCAAGCCAAGGAAAATAATGTAAAATTCACGTAACATATTTTTGGTCACAATGTTGACCGAATGCAACAGATGTCCATGAACTCAAAAGATGTCAAATTTAGAAAAATTTCACTTAAATTTGAAATTTGTTTTTGTTTAAGCCATGCGAGTTCAAACTTACCGTTATGAACTTTTCCGAAATGAGTTCCTTCAAGTACAAAGCAAAATGTTTGGAAAAAAATTACTTTAGAACTTCGGAGTGAAATTTCAACAATCTTAGTCCCGAGAGCTTATATTTTGGGGGCTTGGTATGTCTTCATGATTAGAAATGAAACAAGGCTAAAAGAAAATATTCAGTTGGGTGTTTTTTTTGCACACCATTCCAGTAAAATTTATATCTTTTCAAAAAGGTTTTCCATTACTTCACCATCAGCAAAAAAATGGCTTTGAGACGACACAGCCATTTTGAATATTGCAAAGGGCACTTCCATTGGACAAATCTTAAAAGTCTATGGGAAACGTTTGAAGGGGCACCAAGGCCATGGGCAACAGAGGACATGACCTTCATGACCTCTAAAGGTGCAATTCCAGGCCTGAGAATCAGAGACTGTCCATACATTGTCCCCTTCACTGCAACTGATGGTTGTACATGTATACCATGCCCAATATGTGGGCAGAGGGTATCCCCCACAGTGCTCTGATACTTAACACACTATTTTCCTCTTGTACACAAGTACCCCCCCTAAAATCTTCTAAAGAATTCCGGAGTACACAATGACGACACAATAGGGCGGGGTACATGTACACCATACCACCATCAAGAACCAAATGAGTGGTTGTTGGTACAAAAGTTCATGCAGGTTTTTTTGTGCTTACATGCAGTTAGTCTTAAACTCTTTCACTACAAAATTTTTAATGTGCAGCTGTGACGGAATTATTTGTACACAGAAACAAAAGTCCCAACACTCCCTTGTTCAAAGCTTGGTAACTTTCTCATTTTATATTCTAATTACAAGAAGTTTGATATTAAAATAAACCTTGCAATGTACTCTTTGTGAATAATGATGTATTTATTTTGTGGGTCAGTCCATTTTATGGCAACATCATGAAGATGAAAAAAATGATTCACAAAGTATGAAAAATAATCGCTCACTCATGCAATTTCTAATTTCATATTTATTTTGAAAACAACAAAACAATACATGATGGCTGATGTTTGGCGATTCTGTCTCAGAAAAAAACATACAGATAAGTTACGAGTCATTTTCTAGACAACGAAAGCAGAAAAAAGTTCCCTGCTTAATGTTTATATAGCGGAGGTGTGGAACTCGCAGATTTTCTTTCAAATTATCAAATATCAATCACAATGCTCATTTGACTCACAATTTCATCAAGTCAGAATCACTGGATTTGCCTTAAACAAAATCATTGCCAGAAAGCCTCGAGGAGAGTAAGTTCATGGCTTTTAGAAGACGAAATTCTCCGACTACCCGATGATAAAATTCCACTTGCGGCCGCCATTTTGTGCAATACTATACACACAAGATGCCAACACACACAAGTTCACAAAATACTCTGGGTTTTCGTTCTTTCTATTAAGTTCTCAGCTCTCTTTAGAAGCATAAGTGAGCAAGGTAACAAGTCTTTTCATTGGTTACTGACTACTCATAGTTTTGGGAAAGGCCAATAAGAAGTGAGTTTAAGTTGCGTTGACTTACGAACTACTGGCAGCTGTTTTCCAGCACATAGTGTAATTTACCGAGCCGCTTGTTAGTGGCGCGCCTCCGTTGTGAAAGAGTTAAGCGCTTCACTACCATTTATTATTTCATCTATCACAATCAGCATCCATGGTCAGACTAAAACATCTGTCATTACCGTTGTCCAATACAAACTGAAAATCATGCATAAATTACACTTAGTTTTAATTACACTATTTTGCCACTTGGCAATACGAGACCTTTTTAAGTATCAAAATAATCAGCAGCAAAATATTGAAAAGCACAAATACACAAAAAACATCAAATTGCAGAGAAATAATGTTACCTTCTCCGTCAAAGCCGGTAGTCTTGTGATCTTGTGGATCAATGTGGATCATCTGTAACACCAAGGGTCTTCTGGTCACTACACCACTTCCTATAAGATGAAGATCAGAGATTGTATAAGAACAGCAACCATGTGATTAAGTACAGCTACATCATGCTAATACTCTCTTACTCTTGTCCATAAAAATTGTTCACAACTTTGTTTTTTGTACTTTCCTGGGGGTCCTTACTAGACGAGCACATGTAAATTGTACACCTCATAATTCTATCTATTGTAACTTTACTTATTCTATTGTTTTCTAACTTTTATAGTTAAAAGTGACAGCAAAGTTTGCTTGTATGTATTGTATAATTTGCATAGTGTGGACAAAACATTTAAAAACTGAACTGAAGTCTTGGTAACATTTCCAGCAAGCTGATTGACGTTTGAATCATTCAATTGCATGGCGACACAGTGGCACAACTGTGCACAGAACTAACTCATATGCACTGTGTCGATTCATTCACCAAGTGATATTCAGGCTGGCTTAGTTTATCTATCATTCATTTAATATCTGGGACAGTTTATCCATTCTAATTGGTCGAGAGGAGATCACACGGCCATGTTTAAACGTGCGATATAAACTCGGTGAGGAGTGTTTAAAACATGGCCTGAGGGTCATTGAGTCATTAGAGGGCGCTATCAGATTATCGCCAGGAGCGTGCAAATTTCACAGCCCTATTTAAGTTGGTACTTTGGTAGGTTGCATATTTGGCTCGCACACCTATGAAACTTGCATGCGATAGTTTGAAACAGTGTGCAAGTTTGAACTTTCACGAGGAGCTACTCAGAGCTCAACAATGCATACAAATTCAACGCAAAGTCGAGGTGGGCTGAGGCTAAACTGTCCAATTTGTTCTCAATTTTTACAGTTTTTTTTTAAATGTTTTTAAGGGAAAGGTATTTATGAATTGGAATCAAAGTGTGTTGAATCTGTTTCAAATTATAGTTGTTTAAACATGGCGAGGCCTGGTCATGCTGGCTGTGAATAATTTGACCTCGACTTCGTCTCGGTAAATATTAAAAAGCAGGCTTGAGCAGGTTTAAACTACTAGTTTAAAACCTCTTCATTACACTCTGATTCCCTTATTCAAAATCACAGCGGAGGATTTTGATTTTGGTCAGACAGTTTTAAGGGTTGACTGTGCACTGTGTGTTAGGCCAAAAAAAAAGGGTTGTGTTTCCGTCCGGGTCCCCGACCGACACTAGTTTTACGCCGCGACCTTAAACTTTTTGTTCGGCCTTTAAAAAAAACGGGGGGAAAACGGGAAAAAACGGGGGGGGGGAAAAAAAAAAAAAAATTGCGCACTTTTTGCTGCTTGAACTGCCAATCTAAAGAGCGCAAACTGAAGATTGCGCACAATTTTGCCTAATTCGTTGTGCAAATCCGTTGATTGCGCTCAACACATAAACGATCGTGGACGTATCATCAATTGTATGGGAATAAAAAAAAAACGCAAAATAAAAAACTTTCCGACCTACCGACCCTATTTTTAAATGACATGTAATCGGAAACAGAACCCTTTTTTGGGGGGCCTTATGCATATGTACTATATGATATCACAATGAAGGCTGGCATATATGTAGTTTATCTATCATTCAAAATCAAAGTTGATGTTATGAAATGAGCAGACAATTATCAGTTTTTAGATAATGGTGTTTTCTGATATTTTTTTTCGGGTTTAAACATTCTAAAATTTTAGGTCACATTTTAGGTTTTAGGAGGAAATTAGACTTCTGGTGTCGCAATTAAACACATCAGATTTCACTCAAAACAAAATTAGATTTTGGGGGTTAAAAAAAAGAAAAAAGTAAGACTTCCGATTAAAGTTGAAGGTTCTCTAAAATGAGGTTAAGAATTATTTGATCAACAAGTAACAGAAATCCATGTCACTTAAGGAATGCTGTATGGGGTAAATTACATGTACATAATTGATAAAGAATTGGTCAGAAATGGTGAATCGATATGCAATTGCTGCATCACACACCTCTAAAGGCAGATTTGACATCACTGACCAATTTTCCCATGACCTTTGACCAAACAAATGACACATAAGGGAAACATGTGGGTTAATACAACCCAGAGTACTACTTGCTATGGCTACCAGGGACAAACACCAAGAGAAATAACAGCATAGTAACTAGACTATGATGTCATCATGATCAGCCTAACCCGACCTTGACTCTAGAGGGAGTCAACAGCATTGGACAGTCAGAATAGGAAGTTGTGGTTTCACTATGTGACATTGACTGTGCCCATGGTGCAGGTCAGGCACTGCTTGATGTTGTTCCTGATATCAATTTTTATCAATATTTGTCGACAAAGTCCAGAACTAAGAATTTATCTAACACTAAATACAAATCACCAACTACAGCTCAACAGAAATACACAAAAATACACATTTTGCTTAATTGAAATCATACATTCAATTGTAATTTTTACTTTTAAAGTTTGAAAAATTTATTACTACCCTAAAAAATAAAAGCTCAGTGGAAGGGCAACAATCTTACCTCTTGGCAAAAAGTCTCGACCCACTAAGTTCTCAAGTACTGAACTCTTTCCACTGCTCTGTAAAAAAAAGGAGGAAAACAAGAATCTTTCAGGTTTAAGGACTTCATTGTAAGGAAGTTAAAGGGACAGTACATTGTTGGTTTTGAAAGAGTAAAAACATTCCTATCATGTCGTTTTCACTCATCCAACCAACCTGTGAAAATCTCATCAATTTGGGTGGTCACATTTTAACGAAAACAATAACAGTTTATGTTTTGACAGGGATTTTGTGCACAATTTGGGAGGCTAATCATCCTTACTAGCACCCGAGAAGCTGTATCGCGAAGGACGCGGCTCCAGGCATGCATGGGCCCGCCTTAGGCAGCCAGCCACATCAAGCCATACATGGACACTGTGCACAGCCCGACGGTTCATCTTTGACACATCAAAAGAAGCCAGTCGACAATTTTCAAGCATTTAGGTTTTTTTTTTTGTAATTATGACATTTTTTGTACCTGGGTGATTGGAAAATCCTAGCAAAAAGCCCAATCATGCAGTCTAACTATGTCTAGTCATGAGGCAGGTGGCAGTTGGACTTGACATTATTTTCTTTATTACTAACATTTATTTAACGTTAATTTTAAAATATTTATATTTACAATTGTATATATTTATGTGTAAGCTCAATTAACTGAATATAAATAATACAAACTATAACTTTCTTCTCACGCACGTAACACCTTACTTAGTAAGTTAGTAGTACCGTACAGATATTTACAAATATTCAAATATTCAAACATGGTATGGTGCAAAACCACATGTGTATGCATTTAACCCATGATTTTTAGGACAATAAACAATAAAGAGATAAAAATTCAACAAGTTTTTTTATATGATTCTCCAACTAGCCCCAACAGAGTTTCAGAAATGAAACTGACACTGCTGTGACTGTGACCATGATGTGACAGTCAGTCAAGCAAGGCTCTTTCTTAATTGCAACAGCCTCGTTCAATCTATTAGTCAACTGGGGTGCCGTCAACTCTGCACAAAAATTGCAACACTTTCCAAAAATCCTTACCTGGGCCCCAATCACTACAATTTGGGGTAACTGTATAGCATCGGATCCCACGGTGTTAAATACATCCTGAAGTTTATTTATAACTGGTATAAGAGCCTCCATTGTGGGAATTTCGATGTGAAAAAAGGAAGTTCAATTGAAGAAAGTTGCTCGCCTCTTCACACCCTTTGGCGAATGGCAAGTACAGTACATTCAGTAAATGTATATTTCAGAAATAGTCTGCTGGCTAGCTAACCTGCATTGATAATGCTGGTGTTATGTAGGAAGACGTCAGTAAGCCAGACTTGTTCCGTCTGTTATTATGTGAACAAGTGGTGGCGCCCTTTACAGTTAACGGTGGGACAAAAAAAATAAAATGCAGAACGAACTTCAAAATCTTGGTAAAAATTAGGTAAACTTAGGTGATGATTTTCATGTAGATTTGAATAAGCGTGGGTTTTATTAATACTAATCGCGTTGCATTTAACTGATTTGTTTTTGATCATGCGGATCAAGACGTAATGGCAGCACAACATATCTATCGTGGAGTGGTAAACTTGCACAATACTGACTGTACTTTACACCTTACACATAGAGACACGTACAAACGTCAATGACGTATTGTTTACATTCAGATTTGATTGTAAAATTCTTAGAAAGATTATGCATAAACTCTGTGTGGAGTGCACAACTCAATCTGCAATATAACTATAATTATTAACCTTGCTGTTTTCGCTGTTTTAGTATTGTATTTTCCAGATTTGGCGTGTTTGGTATGCTAGTCGAGTGTCAAACTCAAAGTCAAACTTAAAATAAAAGTCAAAATAATTATTGCAGGTCTCACCTCACCATGGAAGTAGGAATAAGAGCATCAGATGTTTCACTTTTTGCACTGGCCCAATCACCAATTAGAGACTTTCAAACTGTGAATCAATAACCAACAACCTGCTGTCTGATAAAAGAACAATTTTAATGTTGTGGCTATTTATAAAAAGTTGAATAATTGTGAAATTGGTTATTTCACTTACCAAGTTTGCCCTTAACTTTTCTAGTGACTGGCCAGCAGGACCAGTTAGTTTGTCAGTATTTTTACTAGTTTTGGGTTGGAACAAAGAAAAATTGACATGAGTGGATTTGAACCAATGACCTCCGGATTAATGTGCCAGCGGTCTGCCAACTGAGCTATCTAGTGTTTTAACTTGTGACACATTTCAAACAAAACACTGATGCTTTTCAACACTGAACTAGCCAGCCGGACCACTTGGAGTGAATTTTGACTGGTCCTCTGGTGTTTAAACTGGCATTTGGCGAGCGGACCAGTGTAAAGGGAGTACACCAAGTACCAAAGTGACACAGAGCAGTCAAATAAATTAAACCAATCAGGACAAGATTGTGAGGAATATTTAATACTTTTAATCTCAAATGTCCTTAAAAATTTCCACAAGGCATGTTTGTTTTTTGTTTTCTCAATCTTTAAACTTTTCAAAATTATTTTGTATGAAAACACGGATACAAACCACTGAAATCATGTGACATTTTTTAATAATTTTTTTTTTGCAATAACACAAACAAATTTGAGTCTTTCCTTACAAAGAAACAATTAAACCAAATAAATAGTACCTTGACATGTTTGTGCTTTGTCACGATTGTCCAAGAATCTTCTTTTTTCTTTAAACCCAATTGAAAGTAAACTATCTGGTAAATGCAAAATAGGGGGGAAAGGAGAAAAATAATATAAACATTTGAATATTTCTTAAAATATTTTTAAAGTCGACACAAAATATCACAATACATCCTATAAAATTATAAAATCTTTAGACAAGTTGATGGCATTTAGAAAGAATCTAAGTGTAAACCATTACAACATGCTTATTTTACCCATTTCAACATGCTTATTTTACCATTACAACATGCTTATTTTACCCATTGCAACATGCTTATTTTACCATTACAACATGCTTATATTTTAGAAAATACTTTTTTTTCGTCTGATTTTCAAGAACGATTTGCAAACATTCTGGCCTTTTCAAGGTTTTCAAGCAAACATTTCGGGTTTTTTTCATATGTCACGATACCCTAAATTGTTCACATATTACTGAAACTTTTAACTGCTTTCATTCAAAACAGTTCCTTCAAAATGTTGTTCATTTTTTTTAATGAAATCTTAACTTTGTTTTGTACAAAAAAATGATGACAGAAAAGATCTACAATGTAAAAAAACATGATTCATTAAAAAAAAAATAATTACCAAAAAGTTGTAAATATAAATGCACTTTTGTTTCTGACCGTCTTGACATATTTGTTTTAGAGTCCCCAAAACACTTCAGAAATATGAATGATTAAAAATTTCACAATTTTTTAACCCGCCTAACCACCCCAATTGTCCATTTGAACATTGTTTTCCTGTGATTTTCCCCCTGTTCTTCTTTCTTCTTTCTTTTTAGATGAAAATCAAATTTTGAGTTTAAAATTTTTTTTTTTAATAAAAAAAATTTAAAAATTAAACATTGATAATTCTGAATGTCATTTAGCATGCTTGAAGGTAGGGTCATAGTTTGGTAATGACCCTGAATTTAATTTATATTATTTTTATCTGAAAGCCTACTTGTTATAAAGATTGTAATGGTAGTCATGGTAGTAAGCATCCTGTGAAACTACTTTGTCAGAAGCGCCCCCATGAGTTAGAAATCTATAGAAGTATGTTGACAAATTTGAATCTTCAAAGATTGCCTGAAGGCGACTTTTGGAAATTTCTGTGGTGTCCGCTGAACGCTGCCCTAAATACTGCAACAGTGGCGGTTGGTACCCGCTGCCACCTCACTAAACATTATGTGGATTTGACGCTCTTGATGAAAATACTGTGATAGTTTTGTTGCTGTTTTCTCAACAAGTAGCCACTGTATTCAACTGAAACGTTCACAGGTGACTTTTAATGTATCTTTCTTGACAAATTTGCCTGTAAATCGCCAATACATTGATACAAACCAAATAATGACCCCACCTCAAAGTTCAATTTTGTTGACCCCAAATTTGCATGATATTTTTTTCTCTTCGGGGTAAACAAACAATCGATGTCGTCACTCAGAGACCTTTCATGTTTATGTTTTTGGGCTTCCTCTTCAGAATTTGGTCACTGTCCATCCATGAGAACTCGCTTCGTCTGAGTCAATGTTTTAGACTCTTCATACACAGAGCATCAAATCTAGACTTCCAGCTGGGATTCATAAAACTGAAGAAGAAAAAAAGAAGGAAAAAACACTTTCAAGTAAACCACTGTTTCATTGATGAGTACATTTGTTCCTGTCCTCTAGTTTCCAGTAAACACCATCCAACTCAATTTGGAAAAACTTTATCCAACTCGGTGGTCCAATTTTGGTGAAAACAAAGTTTAAAAGATGTTAAATTTGCATCGAGAATAAAGAAACATCAAGTTGTTACACCATCGGTTATTTTCAGAACCACCACAACTCGTTAAGAGAGATTCATTGATATGGTGTCTCTCCTTTTGTCAAGTCGGGGTTTCATTGTGGCAACGGTATTTTCAAAGGAATACAATGACTCCAGAAGCTCCAAAGAGCTCCCCCAAATATTATAGTGCATGTCGGCACAAACTCATTTGGAATACCAACATGAAGTGGTTTAATGAGTTTTCAGCATCATCAAACTTGCCTCAAAAAGAGCTTCACAATATCAATTGCACAGGTTTGATTATAGATAGGTTGCAGTATGACGTAAATCGGCCATCTTTACGGGCAGTTTAGAACAAACAGTCATGCGTTTCGTGTGAGAACGGCGTGCAACACGCGCACATTTCACGAAACTCATTGCAGGATTGGCTAGTGAACAACGCGGCTGCGTTAATAAGTTGAGCGTTTGACGCACCTGCAAGCCAAAATGCAATTTGCCCGTAAAGATGGCGTCTACTGGGAACTATCTATAGAGAAATGCAAAATCCTGAAGTTGGTGTAGGCCCTGTTTAATTTTCAGTGCATTTCATTTTACCGACTCTGTACACCACGGCAAATGTGAAACAAAACATCTAGACACAATGAGGGCTGTCTTTCTTTCCTTGATGGTCGGTTCAGATCTTTCAAGAAATGTTGAAGAAAAAAGGAATATCAAAAAAACATTCCTGACAAAGACTCTAATGGACCCCTTGCATTGGCCGCCATGTTTGATGAAATGTGCACGCATGAAAGGCTATCATTGGCTGGGTGTGTGCGTAGCGCGTATATGCGCACACGTTTCCATTGTTCTTCATCAAAAATGGTGGACAATGACGTCATGTGCAATCCATCTATACCTTTAATAATTTCTTCACTTCAGCTGGGAAATATAGCAGACAGGAATAAATGTTAAAATTTGTGCAAACTTCTGACCAACCTTCTCATGTTTTCGTAAACGTGCGTGGCCAACCCCAGCACATCACTGGCTGCATGATCAATCATGTTCTGTGTGAACGGTCGCTGGGCCCAGTAGTTCTGATTACCCTGGTAGACAATCTTGGAGTTCCGCTGAGGGGTGAAGCGTCCGAATATCTTGCAGAGTTTGGAGAAGTTCGGGGGGTGCGTAACTGCGTTGGACTGCTCCATGATGGTTGTGTAGGCAACCTTGAAAAGATAACAACATTCATTTAATTTTTTGAAATTAAACATCTGAGAATGTTTCTGCTCCCACTGGACAGGATGCCAGTCCATCGCAGGTTGCTCCCCAGCTCTCGCTGGTACCCATTTGTACTCCTGGGTGGAGAGAAGCAATTATGCATGCCTTGCTCAAGGACCTTTTGAGGGCTTGTAGGGAATGTTCAGCTTTAGATGTGGGGGAAAACCCATATAGTCTGGGCCCAATTTCATAGAGCTGCTTAAGCAGAAAATTTCCTGCTCAGCTGATAACCTTATTCTGGTTAGCATAATTTGTTATTTTTTTGTGCTAAAGGCGTCTCTATGAAATTGAGCCCAGGTAGGGACTGAAAACCCAAATCACATTCAAGGTTGGCCCCTCCCCTGATGAAGGATTCGAACCGGGGTCCGCAGAGGTGAAAGGCTGGAAAGAAACCACTAAGCTAAACCGGAATGATTTCAAATGGTTTGTCATTTTGCTGGAAAAAATGTTACTAAGTGTAGGAGAGCTAAGGCAACGAATCACTTACTGCGGTGTCAAAGACGTTAGTGAGGCAAATGTCATAGGTCTCAAGGACGGCACTGTCTCCTCGGCAGTCTTGCACAACCTTGATGAAAAAAAAAGAAGATAAATAGAACAATAACTCTTAACCACTTCACATTGGACTGGCGTGCGATATGGCTGTGCAGTTCAAGTAAATTCTTTCAATTCAACCAACATCTGGGAAAGAATTTAAGCAGTGGTGCGTGGCCAAGCTCTGTCAATTTCTGAAGAAGTCATAGGCCAAACTGCTGATTTCTAGAGTTTAGGAGAAAGTTAACTGGGACATTACTCGTCTATCATCCAGGGTTCTGCCCACAGTGGTCGGTGCCGGAAACCCCCCCCCCCCCCCGGCACTCAGGATTCCCCAACCACCACTGGCAGAATTTATTCTATTTCGGACCAACATACACATTGGCCAAATTTTTAAATTACACTTGCAATATCCTTTCAAACGTTTTCAACAAAATGTAAAATTTTTGTATTTACCAGTAAAAATGGTATCCGAAGCCATTAATTTTGAGTACTTCTTTGATTTGAGTATATTTACATGATCTACCGTGTAACTGATTCAAGTCGCAATGGTTTCCAGGGAAACATTTTTCCACCACTAAAGAAATTCTTGGCAGAACCCTGATCATCCCCCGGAGTTACAAACGGATCTAGGCGATGGATGTGTTAGGGCCAACTCTCCGGAACCAGTTACCACAGGCCATAAGATCTTCACCAACAGCTGGTGCCTTAGAGCACCATCTCAAAACCTGTATGATAGTGTGTCCACTTTGCAGATGTTGTTCTTGTACATAATGTTAGCCAGAGGGGTGTCTTTTGGACACCCTGTTTTAAATTTGAACACCCTGTTTTATCTGTCATTCACATGTAAATGTATTGTAAGTGAGCAATTTGGACACCCAGTTTTTTAATTTTCAGCAAATTTGGACACCCTTTTACCAAATCCTGGCAAAAACCTTGTTCTTGTATATTTAATATTTGACTCGCTGTTGTTTATTGTGCTATCTTTTGTTTGTGAAGCGCAATGATCATCTCTGGAATTTGCGCTATAAAAGAGCCGCTACTATTATTTTTATTAAGAAAAAAAACTTAAAACATTAAAGCACGCAGTTATAAGGATTAGGGATCTCTGAAATCAGACACTTGTTTTTCTAAAATTTGAGCTGGACAAAAAATAAGCTGAAAAATGAAAGCTGTCGATGATTACAAACTCACCTTGATGACCCTGTCGCTCTCCAGTAGTTTCTTCAGCTTGCTGGTGCGGAAATTCTTGTCCGACCAATTCATGACATCGAATATGTACGCTGGGGAATCGCTCTCCATGAGAGCAATTTGAATAGAAGACAGGTACACGGAAGCTCCTGCTTGATGAGAAAAAAATTATATTTAAAAAACAACACAACAAAAGCTTGCCATTTTTAAAGGAACATTACAGAATTGGTTTTTGCTAACAAAACAGTTGCTGGCAGTGGAAGCACTTTATGTTAATCCACCATATACATAAACTGACAAACCTGTAGAAGTTTGAGATCGATCGGCCATCTGGGTCACGAGAAAATAGTGAAAAACCGATTACACATTTGCATGAATCATATAGATTCAACAAATGAATAAAACGCTCACTGAGCGATAAACTCCAATCGGAAAATTAGCTATTCATTTCTCATCAAATATGGCATTTCAGACAGAAATATTTCAAGGGATGTTTTCTACTATCACCATCATTAGACCGTGTAAGTTTTATGTAAATCTGTGATCAAAAAGTATATTTTACAAGTTTTTTTTCTTACCAATTCTGTAATGTTCTTTTAAGTACTTTTCAATTTAAAGGTAGGGTCATAGATTGGTTTTTGTCAACCTATAGGCCAAGTTGTCAAGAAAGATAAAAGACACATGTGAAAGTTTCAGCTGAATGCAGTGTCTGATTGCTGAGAAAATACCCCAAACTGTCACAGTATTTTCACAAGAATCACGTCTAATCTATCCACTTTATTTTAAATAGATGGCAAATTTGCACCAAGGATAAAGAATATTATTTGTGTTTTTTACCCTAACACCGATGTCATGTAAAGCACTGTACTCAGTACTTTCCCGAGTCCCGTGAAAAATTAACCACAGGCATGTTTTGGATGGGATTCGAACCCACAACCTTTACCATTCTAGAGCAGATGTCTCACCAACTAGACCGCCAAGATTGCCCAGTAGCTAGAGGCAGTGATTTGAATCGATAGATGGCAAATTTACTGACCTACACAATTCTACCCAGAATTTATAAAGTATTCAGAAAAGTGTCTAAAGTTATTATGCAAGCAGCTTTGAATCATAAAAATTGAACAAGAAAAAGACAGACTTCATCTATGGAGGAAGGTCCTTCATTCATGGAGGAAGGTTCCATGCATGAGGTGCTCCATGCTGCATCTATGCTCTTCAACATTTCCCTGATTTGACACCAGCAGCTGGTCCCAGCCAGTCCCAGATCTACTACGTCATAGTAGATCTCTTTACAGATTACCAGTGTAATTGATAGGGCATAAACCCAGCTCATAAAAGTCGCTGGCCTTGGGGAAGTGAGAGGTGCGCACGTGCAGTGTTTATGTTATAATTACATTACTTATAACAGCTGATAAGCAGGATGAAACTGGTGTTTAGAAACAAGAGTTTTGGGCTAGTTTGAGGGTTTGAGCATAGCATGGAGGTAGGAATAGATTGAGCATAGAGAAAGGGTTTGAGCATGGTTTGAGTTTCAGCACAGCAAATTATTGGTTGACCGAATTGCTATGGGGGGGGGGGGAATAGCAATTTCCAGGGTAATAGTTACCCCTGTTTGGGAGTAGGGTTACTGTGAGACGACCCAGGGTTAGCATGCCAAATGTTCATTCTTTCCATGAAGTTGCATTGAGTGTGAAACAAACATGGGGTGACCATGGAGTAATAAAACTCCCCAGGATTTTTCATGGGGTTTTTATTTTCTGGGAACTGGCTCTGTATTGTAAAAAGGGCTCAAGACCAGCAGGGATTTTTAACTACTTCACGTCAGATGTTAACACCCGAAACAACTTCGTTTTTTTTTTTACTTTTCGCTGGCAATCTTTTGCTAAGGGTTAAAATAAAGAACCCATTTTAGTAGTGAGTAAATTGTCAAATGTGAACATTCCTGAGACTGGCTGGTGGGCCTGGTTTCCCCCTTACTCCAGACCCACCGGTACACTCCCCGACCTACAGGTTTAGAATTTGTGGACTATTTCTTTCTCCCTTTGGTGACTGTTCTACTTCTTTCAAGAAAAATTTTGAGAAAATCCTGATTTGGGAAAAATCCTGAGAAGTCACAAGCCTTGCCATTTTTTTAAATTGCGATCTATTCTCATGTCTGTCGCTCTAATTCTCATGAACCCCATATTGGTCAGGAGTAATGTGAGCACGTCCTTACCCCTGGTAGCTCGCTCAGTATCAAATGCCACTACTTCTAATCGCCTGTCCGTTATGATCGTGTTGACGACACCAGCGACTTGCGAAGGTTTGCTGATGACGACGGCTCGATCACCGAAAATGCCCACGTCAAACTCGGGCAATCGTCGCATGATCGCCGCCTCGACGAACGTCACTTCCTGATGGCTATTGGAGTAGACAAATCCCTGGGAGGTCAGGGTGAAAAAGCGAGGAAGACCCCGGACGAACGTCTCGAGAGTTTCTATCGAGTCTAAACCATCTAGGACTACTTGGCCTGCGTCTTGTTGTAGGTTGTCCATGATGCCAGCCAACGAGATACCATTCCAGCTCTTCAGGCATCGTCTTAAAAACTGCACGGCTTCCCCGGTGTATGATCCTAGCACGTCTACACCTGACCCCAAACCATCGCTCCGTCTCTTCTTTTTAACTTGAAAGTCAAACAAGTTGGAACCGTCGTCGTGATAGTACGGGGCCGGAGTCAAGACCAATCCATTTTGACGACTGATTTTGGTCACCACCAAGCTACAGTGGTGTTTGTTGGCCTCGTTGTCTGCATACTTGGCTTGCCTAACGCTGGTGACCATGGTAAAACCCGGCCGAAGAAAGTCTTGCATGTTTCGGACCGGCCGCAGATTTCCTCGGCGGATCCTGCCTTTGGACACGATGCCACGGCTGCCGTCGGATAAACTTACTACAGCCCATTTGTCCCCGACCTCAACGACAGTGGAATGTTGGCTGGGATTTTCACCTCCCTCTGTGGGACTTCCTCCGTTACAGTGCGCCATCTCCGCTGCTTGTAACTAAACCCGCAAGACAAATAGGAGAAAGATTTTACTAAGTAAATTCGAGAAAAACAAGAAAGGCTACACTGAATACAAAATAAATAAATTCTTGTATATTTCTATAGTTTTTACTTTTCACTTATTAAATTGTTAGTTTAATCGTTAATTTCTTTCTTTGTTGATTTAAATATTTTTATTCAAATAATCATTTTCAAATTTTACAAAATAATTATTCTTTTTAGTTTATTTAGTAACTAAATGTATTTGTTCATTTATTTAGTATGCAGTTCCTATGGCGTTTTTTTACACCTGATAAGTGCACTGGGTTCTTTTTTCTGCCTTACACAACCCACAGGACCTATGGCCTTACATCCCATTTGAAGGACGAAGCAATAGACCTTTATCATGTTGCCACCATCTTGGTCATGTTCCCTGTATCCAGTAACAGTCATGGATGCAAATATTCATTGTACAAAAAGAAACCAGACTATTTTTCCTTCCAGCCTCAGTTTGGTTACATTGAGTTGAGTGAGAGAAAATCAAGATGGCCACACCATGATAAAGGTCTATAAGAAAGTGTCTTGACTGGGACTTGAATTCACACTCTGCTGATCAGAAACACCAGGGCCCAATTTCATAGAGCTGCTTAAGCACAAAAAGTAGCTAAGCACAACAAAATTGTGCTAACAAGAATAAGGTTACCAGCCAAACTGCCATGTCACAAGTACAATTTATGACTGGTATCCTGCTGATTTCTGCTTAGCAGAAACTTGTTAAGCAGTATTTTCTGCTTAAGCAGCTCTATGAAATTGGGCCCAGAGCTTGCGTCAAGTGTGCTAGACTGCTCGGCCACGGCATACCACTTACTTGTTTTAAACACCGTGTTTTATCGTTTTTACTGATTGTAAAAATTATATAGAAACAATTTGTAAAGCTTAATGTTGCCAGAAAGCGCCACCATCTCAATAAAGTGCTTTCTTATGATCTAATTTTTTTTAATTACTATAATTATGTGCTTCACTTAACCATTTTGAGCAGTGACAAAACCATAGCATAGATGATAGAGCAAGGAACACTACAGACAAAACTATGGTAAAATTTTAGGGGGGAAACACAAACAGGGGGGGTGCATCATTTAGAGAAATGAGCTTTAATTTAAGTTCCATTTGGTCACAGAGCGAGGTCCTGAGTGAGCGCACAAGCAGAGTGTGGAGTGTCGTCTATTGTCTAATGTATGACAACTGAAGAACACTTGAAACAAAGAATGGGTCTAATAAACTATCAATAATACTATTATTAATAGTAACATTATTTTATTAAAAGGGACTTACACAGAGGTGCTGGACCTAGCTCGTAAGGTGTGTGAGAGGCGAATCTCTTGCAAAAGGCATAAGGCAAAGGAAAAGTCAGGAGTAGTCAAAGCCTAGAGTGAAAGTTTTGGAGAGGTGTCATTGGATTTTGGTTGTGGGGGGGTCTTGATTTGAAAATGATGTCACACAGAAATTACAATCAAAATCACGAGGCTTAGATGACAAACAGGTCAATATAAACTGGGGCTGGGGGACCTTGGAGGTCATAGCCTAAGAATGTGTGTGGTGTGTTTACTGTGTACCACCTAGCCTTGAAATGACAGAGTCAAGTTAGCCTTGAAATGACAGAGTATGGGCCACCTGTTGGTGGTGAACAATCATCCTTACAATAGTACAACAGGAGGGGGGGGAATTATCCCCCCCCCTAACTCAGATTTTTGCAAATCGCGACCCCCCCCCCCCAAAAAAAAACTGATCACAATAGTGCCCTCAACCATGTCAACACTACAGTCCTCTCTCCCATTCTGAAAACTGTGTGCCTGCGGGTTCTTTATTTTTTCCGTTTGACAACTTTTTCTTTCTGCAGAGAATATAGCGACCGGTTGGCGCATGAAAGAGTCAACAATACTCATCAATCGTAACATATTCATAATGTCAGACATAGCTCCATATATGGCCAGACAGCATGCAGTGGGGTGTGTTTTGGCGCAGGGCATGCAATGCACATTTACATTATAAATGTACTCTCAAGTCGATCATGGTTTGAACACAGAAAATGACACCACATGAAAAGTAAGTAAGAAAACGTGCAGTTACATCATACGAGAAGACACGAGGAAACTTACCTTAATTCACTTTTGGTTCTCTTGTACTTTTTGGTGACAGCAAGTTCTAATCGAGGGAATCTTCCACAAAAGTAACGAGCTCACAGCCTGAGCAACCACCCAGCATAAAATCAAAACTGATACCATGTGCGCTTGCTGCGCGCGCGTGTGTGTTTGTGTACGGACGACATACTTATGCTTGGACTGAACCACTTTTGCAGTGGCGTGTTGGAGGGGAGGGGTGGTTCCTGTCACTGAGTTTAGGCCAAAGATCGTAGAAAACATCCCTTGAAATATTTCTGTCTGAAATGCCATATTTGATGAGAAATGAATAAACTAATTTTCCGATTGGAGTTTATCGCTCAGTGAGCGTTTCATTCATTTGTTGAATCTATATGATTTCATGCAAGTGTGTAATCGGTTTTTCGCTATTTTCTCGTGACCCAGATGGCCGATCGATCTCAAACTTCTACAGGGGTCGATTTCACAAAGCACTAAGATTCATCTTAAGATGAGTTATCAGTATTACCATAGTGATTTGTATTGTGACATCACTCTTTGCTAAGCAACTGCGATGGATTTACAGTTACGATCAGTCTAACCTCTTTGTGAAATCGAGCCTTGGTCGCGCAGCAATCGGTCGATCGCGCAACAATCGGTCGATCGCGCTATAATCGGTCGATCGCGCAATGAACATTTTTGCGCGATCGACCGATCGCGCTGCAAGTATTTTTTGCGCGATCGGCCGATCGTGCAGGAATTTATTCGATCGTGCCCTAACCTTAACCCTAACCCAAACCCTAACCCAAACCCTAACCCTAACCCTTACCCTAACACTAACTAACCAAGGAGGAAGGAACCCTAACCCCAACCCTAACCCTAACCCTACCCTAACCCTAACCACCCTAACCCAATCGGCCGATCGCGCAAAACCATTCCTGCACAATCGGCCGATCCCGCCAAACCAATCCTGCACAATCGGTCGATCGCGCCAAACTAACTCTGCACAATCGGTCGATCGCGCATGTTTGTTGCGCGATCGACCGATTGTTGCGCGATCGACCGATTGTTGCGCGATCGACCGATTGTTGCGCGATCGACCGATTGCCGAGCGACCAATAGATCTTTCAATAGCGCATCGCGATCGGTCGACAGCGCAGCGCGATCGGTTGATCGCGCAGATTGACCGATCGCGCCCAACATTTACACTGCCAGCAACTGTTTTGTTCGCAAAAACCAATTCTGTAATGTTCCTTTAACCACTCATTCGCATTAGAGTGCATAAAGAAGGGGCGGGGGAAGGTGGGGGAGCTTTGCACGACGCGCAGCGCACTACACCCGATTAATAAACATAATGTTCCCCATTTAAAAAGAGTCCAAATGTACACAGAGGAATATTGCCCCCACCCCAAGAAAAATAAATAAATAAACAAACAAATAGATACAAAATTGTGGAAATGATAGACGCGCATTTTGCAGAGGTGCGTTCTGCGTCTTAAAAGTTAGGGTGCACCCATCCACACACATGCCAGACCCTACCAAACCTTGAAACGTCCACATTCTGCCACCACTTTTTCATTCGTTATGAAATAAAATAGCATCTAATTTACTCAAAGGTAAAAAGTGAAAAAAGTGGTGGCAGCAGGTTACCGAATGTTTGTTAAAAAATTATGTGAATTTTAAAGCCTAGAGCAAGCTTTCACGAGCAGCCTGTATTTTGCATTTCTGAGTACAAACATCAGGAACACATGACTAATGGCTTCTTATTTTTCTCAACATTAAGCCCCACCCCCTTCACATATTGACCAATCACAGCATTGGCTGCATCATCACTGCACAAATGCCATACTCGTGACATGAACGTGCGCGCTTTTAAGTATACGCGTGCGCACATGTTTACTTTTCTAATGGGATTTTAGCGTGTCAGACTCGACTTTTGTCGGACTTTTGGTGGTGTAGCCAAGATTGTGATTTGTCAACACGTCAGGGGGCGGAGTTTAATGAATCGGACATCTATGATTAAATTGTACACGAGGAGATTTTTAAATGGCAATTTGCATAACTAAGCTGTAAAGCATGCAGGGGAAAGTTTTCAGAATATAGAGGGCGCTATAACACTTTCACGGTGGCCGGTCCACCAACGGGCCATCGCCAACATAGAAATCTCCAACATGGCGACTTCCACCATTGGACCGCCGATGAGCGGCCTTCACCAAATACCATCAATTTTCTTGAAAAGTAGCGTCGTGATCAAAGCAATTTCTTGTCTAGTATGTCTTCTGTACCTCATCTCGTTTCTCGTGGACACAGTTAGTTTTCTGGAGGCGCTTTCGGTCACCCCAGCCTTGATATTTCCGCCAAGATTCCAGATATGGACGCTTTTCACGCACCCTTTCGTGGAGGTTCACATCTGGTTTGTGTTGATTGACATATTTTTCATACTGATCGCTGGTAAACTAATTGAACCGCTATTCGGAGCCCTCGAAATGCTCATCTTCTTTTGTGTGGTGAATACTGGAGCAGCCCTGCTGTCTTCCTTCGTCTATCTATTCATGTATCTGGCTTTGTTAGATACGGAACTCTTGTTCGCCTCGCATATGCACGGCCTGGGCGGTTATGTCTCTGGAGTGGCCGTTGTGTTGAAACAGACGATGGGAGATGAGGACCTCGTAGGGAGGGGCATGCTGAAGATCAAAATGAAGAATCTGCCGCTTTTGGTTTTGACGATCGCGATTCTGCTTAGGGTCGTTGGACTAATCCCGGGGACGTCTCTGTGTATGTGTGCTTCAGGTAAAAAGATTCTTTGGACATGTTGGAAGATAGGATCTATATAAAAATAGCCCCATCCATAAATAGGGCCAGTCCACTTCGAAGTGGATTTATGACGCTAGGATCTATACAGAGGTTCCACACTAAGCAATTACTTTGTGATTGAGTAAAAAATATATATATAGTAAGACAGTACTGTACAAATACAGTGAATACGTAATAACATGAATAATGTTCAGTTGGTCCGTCAAACATCCAATTTCCAAAACAAAAGACCAAGGTGTCAACAAAAACAGTTTTCGTAAACACTTCCGACGGGGAGAGTTGTTGAGCTTATAAGCTGTGTACGATATTTAGGGGTATGTTGACATTTGTACAGTTGGAATCAATCAATGGAGGGAGCACATTAATTGAGGACAATAATCGCTGGAAAGTCTAGTGTTTTAGTAGTGTACTACTACTAGCACTTAGCAGGCACTCCACTCTGTGATAATAGGGGTTCTTTGTCATGACCCTTGGACTCAAGACCAGGGGGATCGGGCGTTCTGATTATTGCAACTAGTATAGTAATCCAGGGGTCGATTTCACAAAACTCTTCCTAACTTGGGACTAGTCCTAGGCAATGCTAAGAGATAGGACTAGTCCTAAGTAAGGACCAGTACTTGGGACTAGTCCTATCTCTTAGCATTGCCTAGGACTAGTCCTAAGTTAGGAAGAGTTTTGTGAAATTGACCCCAGGTGATTTCCTGATCATGCTGTTTGGTTTGTTGGGGGGTAGGGGGAGGGAGGGTGTTTGCTGTTAACATCATATTACTGCACATTGATGCTGGCACACGCACTATTAATGTTGATCTTACATTCTACTTTGAAAGGGGTGATGATCTTAATAAGATAGTACTCTCTGCACTTTGGACAATCCCTTAATTGTTCTCATAGTTCAGCTTTGTTTACATATTCTGAAACCGAAGGTCCCTGACCAGGGTTATGAAGGAGCGTATTAGCATCTCAGATTTTCATCCAAGAGAAGCCCCCCCCCCCCCGCCATAAAAAAACAAACAAACAAACAAATTAAAATTAAAAAAAAACAGAAAAAAACAGTATTTTCTACAAGTTTAGCATTGTATTTTGGGTCAACCTTCATTGTGTGATAAGAAATAAATTACCTCGGTGTATCTTAATTCCTGCAGAAACAAGGCCACTGGGTTACTACTTGGGTGGGATTGGAACCCACGACCCCTGCATTCTACAGCAGATATCTAGAGGCTAGATAGAGACGAATGCCAGTGGAATTGGGGGTTGGGGATGGGGGAGCACTGAGTATACAGTGCATATCACACATCGGTGTGAATATTATTCTTTATCCCCCCGATGCTAAATATTACAGTTCAGGCCTGGAATTACACGGAGGCCATGGCCTCCATTACCCTGGTATTGGCCTTGATGCCCCTTCAAAAGTTTCTCAAAGGCTTTAAGAGTTTCCAGTGGAAGTGCCCTTGTTACAAAATGAAAACGGCCTTGCCCTCTCCAAGATGAAATTCCAGGCCTACAGTTACATGTATTACATGTATTACATGTATTAACCATCCTACTGTCAGTGACTCTTGGCAACATTTTCCAGTGAGTTGACCAACCATTTGAAACCATTCGACTGCCAAGGTTGTGTACGGTGGCACAACTGTGCACAGAACTAACTGTGTACTGTGTACATGCATTCCCTCATGGTATCATATTTCAGGCTGGCATAGTTTATCTATCATTCAAAACCACTTGAATGGTATTGAATGGTCAGACAGCAAGAGGGTTAAGCATTCAATAAATGAGAGAAACTTGTTTTAAAAATGTCTTTGCATTAAGAATCGGTAACAAATATGTATAACTACAAGTATTTGATTTTTTTTTTCAGGATTATTGGTGAGCTGGGTGTATCTAAGGTTTTTCCAGAGGCAAAGTAGCGGCAAGGGTGACATGTCCGACACATTCCGGTTCGCAACTTTCTTTCCCGAGGTTGTTCAGCCGCCGGTCAACATCGTGTCCAACACAGGTTTGTAGATCAAAGACCAGGGCCCAAATTCATAGAGCTGCTTTTAAAGCTGAAAATATTGCTTAAAAGCATTCTGCTGAGCAACAATAAGCAGGATACCAGTCACAGATGCTACATGTGAAATGGTATTATTGTAGCTGGTAACCTTTTTGTTTTGTAAGCATAATTTTTGTTGTGCTTAGCTTGTTTTTGTCCTTAAGCAGCTCTATGAAATTGGGCCCCTGGGCACCATTTCATAGAGCTGTTTAAGCAGAAATTAATGCTTAACAATTTCCTGCTTAGCAGAAATGAGCAGAGTACCAGTCACAAACTGTACATGTGGCATGGTAGTTTGGCTGGTAACCCTATTCTGGTAAGTATAATTTTGTTGTGTTGAGCTACTTTTTGTGCTTAAATAGCTCTATGAAATTGGGTTCTGTAATGCTTACATCTTTGTCATGTACCCTGTCTGCAGTAGCAGTGAAGAACACCGATTCTCATACTTCTAAAAAGGGACCAGTTTGCTTTTCTCTCTCCCGGCCTCAGTTTGGTTACATTAAATTGAATTGGAGGAAGACAAGATGGCTGCCACGTGATAAAACTGCTTGGCTATTTTTAATTTATTACATTTCTTCACCCAGAGTATGGCCAAACAGTTAACACTTGGGTCTCCATTCGGGCTGACATCAGGTCAAATTAGTTAAAAGTTAATTACATGCACACACACTTGCAGAAATTCCCTGCTAACCTGTGAAGTCAGTTGACGTAATCGCCGAATTCCCTGCTTCTGTAAGCGCCGATTCTTTACTTATGGTAAGCAGAGCCATGACATTGGGCCCTGGTTTGATCCAACAAAAGACATCAAAAGACACACAGGTATTTTAAAACATACTGATTTGACAAAACTGATTTTGTTCTGTACAGTTTACAGTGTGCTTGTACGTATCAAAGTCTGCAAGAAGCAGATTCGGAAGTACGACGTCGGAGCGCCGTCACCAATCAACATCAACTTGCCAGGCAGTGATCCAGCAGATGCAGAAAGACGAAGGTTGGTAGACAATATCCGGAAGATAATCAATTGGGAGCAAAGTGTCTCCGGATTTTTTTTAATGTGGGCTCGTTGATTTGAAATTACCAAAGGAGTTGGGTAGTAGAAGATGGTATAACAAGTGGTACATGTCATTGTTCATTTTGTAACAAATATAATATTAGCTCAGTGGGGTAGAGCACTTTAGTTTCCATTGTGGTTTATCACTCGATAAATATATGTCATGATAAAAAGAAAAATCTGTTGCAAACTGCTTTAATACGAAAACCTAAATAACTCTAGTTCTAAACTTCTGTAGCTTGCTTACCATGCATTCAGCAGTGTTTATTAACTCCCAAACACTCTCAAAGGACTTTGTAACCATCCTGAAAGACGGGTACAAAAAATTGGTCCTGTTGGAATTTCTGAAGGCAGTCGACCTTGAGAAATTAGGCTCTTCCAATTGGTCTTTCAATCGCTTTTCTATTTTCTCAACTCCCCCAGACAAATCGCTCTCAAGGCACTAAACGAACGCCTGAGCGCCGTTGAGGAACAGACAGCGTGGCCGAGTATGGACGAGCAAGCCACGACACCGGACGGCTCAACGACTCACTTACTCCCCGGAGAAGACGCCAAGGATTTGGATGAAGGTGGTGTGAGAGGGGGCAGCAACGGCGATAGCACGCTACTGACTATAGACAGCAGCGGGGAGATGACGCTGCCTTAATTAAAACCGTATCAAGAGGTGTTAAGATCCTCTAGTAAGATCATTATCACAGTGAGAGCGACTGTTGACACTCGGTGTATCTCAGTGTTAAACTAGTGTTAGCACTATTAACCCTCCTACTGTTTGACCTTCCAATATTAATTCAATGTGGTTTGGAGTGGTAGATGAACTATGCGAGCCTGCAGTATGATGCTAGTATGAGGTAAATGCATCTACAGCTCTGTGTTACAAACACTCTGTGGACATTCCTTTGTTATTGCGTACTTAATGTTTTTTCAAACACTGTAAAAAAACACTGTGTGGACTTGTGTTTCAAGTCCCTACACTGTGTGGACATCTTTCGTTCTCGGGGTCTGCACTTGGTATGTAATGCTTGCCCAACCCGTGCAGTTGAATGGTTTCAAAAGGTTGGACATTTTTTTTTGTGGGACAATGGTTCCAAGAGTAGGAGGGTTAGGTGTAGATTTCCAAACTCAGTTTAGAAAAAAAAAATCCAATCAACATTAAGTTGAAGCGACATGTATGTCCTGCTGTAAATTGCTGTTCTAGTTCCAGAGGGTTAAGAAAAACAAAAGTTGAGTTTTACGCTCTTCTGTTAAATGTTTCGCCCCTTCGTGTTTTGGTTTTGTTTTCTCCTTTTGGGCCCCACAAAAACAAAAACTTTGTTTAGATTAATTTTGCAAGGTTTGATTTGTTTATATAATAGTACCCCACAGTACTTCCAAGTTATTGTTGTTGAAGGAAATGTTGAGGACTTGTTGTTCTCGCATTCAAATTATTGTAACGAAAGCGAGGCTGGAAGAAGAACAATCTTAGTCTGCCCCTTGTTCGGTGCAGTACAGAACAGTATTATTTATCACTGATCGCACATTGGGAACTATGTTGGAAGGTGGCGGAAGCATTTGAAAGGTTCACAGATGTGATCAAAGTAGCGTTGTTGCGTTGTACAAATTTATGCCATAAATCATACAGGAATAACAAAACCATCTCTCTCTTTGTACAAGCTCCTCACACACCCCCCCCACCCCTCCAAAATTTAAACCCAAACATTATAAATATGTTGGAAGGTGGTGGGAACATTTGAAAGGTTCACAGATGTGATCAAAGCAGCACTGTTGCGGATTGGAAATTTATGCCATAAATCATTCATGAATAACAAAACCAAAGCTACTCCATCCCCCCCCCCTCCAAAATTAAAAACCCAAACTTCTCGTCCGCTGACATATATATTGTGTAGACTGTAAACAGGCATGTTAACTTTTCAGCTGACGGGAAGATTTCCTCGTTTTGGGGTTTTCAGCTGTGCCGTTGGAAATTGAAAAAAAAACGCAGCACAAAGTCTTGCTGTGCCTGGAAATAGCCTGCTCTTTTTTCTTTTTTATGGCAAACTGCAGTTGCATGCCTTTGTATAGCAATGGTGTAAGGTATTTTTTATGCTAAAAGAATTACGAAGTAAATAAAAGTGTATAATAGACAAAATGGTTATAGATTGATTGTAGTTGACGCAATAATGCATTGTACATAGTCATTTTTATCTATTTGGTTGTGGGAGATCAAAAAAGGCCACTACCACAGAGAGGTGCTGTTAATAGATGAGTTGCACATGACGTCATTGAACACCATCTTTGATGAAAAGCGATGGAATAACGTGTACGTGTTGCGCACAACTCTCGGCCAGCGATAGCCTTTCACGCGTGCACGCTTCATCAAAGATGGCTGCCAATGCAAGGGGGTCTATAATGATAATCTGGAGGACTAACATATCACTTTAGAGAGCACCCGGTGGGCGTCTTAACTTGCTCGTGGACTCAAGCTCTGGTGTTTCTGATCAGCAGAGTGATGGTTTGAGTCCTGGTCTTGACGCTTGTGTCCTTCAGCAAGGCACTCGACCAATACTGCTTCGTTGTTACGATGTGACATAAAGCCGTACGTCCCGTGTGTATGTGGAATGCAAAAAAAAAAAAAAAAAAACAGTTACACTTATCGCTAAGAGAAGAGGTTTTGCCCCGGTGTTTCTGGCAGTGGCTGCTGAATGCGCCGCAGCACCTTGTAAACCCTTAGAAGGTGCTACATGAATGGGTCTCATAATTCAAAACATACATTAGCTCTTCTTATCATGTTGAAAAACAAATACTAAGTGCTTTGATATGCCCCTAGGGGTGTGATTAAGCACTATACAAGATTACGGTAATGTTATTATTATTACATTTAGCATGCTATGTCAATGGATCTAGGCACCATTAGTTGCTAAGCCTCGTCCAAGGCTCTTCAGGCTAGCCCGGTCGCTTAATACCACACTTGCCATGCAGTAGAAATCACATGTGCATGAACGGCATCTAAAGTACTGTGGGGTCATTGCGTGAGGTTTTTTGTTCAAACCTCGTACAATGAATCTCAAAAAGCCTTCACAAACACACATATGTGCACAGCCACAATCATGGGTACACTTTTGTTACAAAGACACCAAATGAACAACAAATAAATATTGAGTAACTCTTTGACAAACTCGAGTACTTCCTACTCTTCGTTCATACAGCGCTGGTTAATTAATTTACAAACAACACTGGAATAGCTGTTACATCACTGGTTTTCAAACTGTTGTTCATAACGTGGGTGCACGCAAAATGTGTACCCATGATTGTGGCTGTGCACATACACAGGACAGTACTGTTACAGTACACTGAGCCTGGCGTGGATCTAGGGATGAGAGTTGATGTCTGTGAACATTCCTGAAAATATTCCCCTCCCCCTTTTATTTTAGACCCTGAACCTCCCAGATGTTTACAGGTTTTACAGACTCTCTGCATCACCAGAAATACAACACCTTGTTTGGACACAATGTGGACTATTTCTCTCTCCCTTTTGGTGATCGCTTTCTTTCTTTCTTTCCAAGAACTTTTAATGCTCAAAGGAGATTTTTGAGAAAATCTGAAATCCGGAAAGAGCCCTGAAAAAAATGTACAACCCCCCCCCCTGGGGATCTGTGGCCTGTGGAGGCTCTATACTACTGCAGTAGAACTTCAGTTGCGGTACAAAACATTTTCCGGGGAAATGGTGCAACCACCTTGGACAAGGATGATAGGGTGCTATGAACACAATTTGACAAAACTAATATTCATGCTTCTTTGTACTGAGTGGGTAAGACTTGGGCATAAAACACTGGTTTTTTGTTGTTTTACTGACTGGAAAAGTCAAGGCGAGAAAGGGAAAAAAACAGAAAACAAAATTCTAGTTTTTAAGCTTTTTGTGAAAATGTTGTCCAAAGGGATCATCGCTTGTTTTTAGGGTAAATTAGTTTTCATTGTTGGATTAAAAGCCACCTTTACCTTAATTTGTTCCAATTTTTTTTTGTGCTTCACTTTTATTTATTTGTTAGCCTTTAAAGACTCTGCTCGGGTGGAATGCGAGGCCAGTACCACTTTTTTGCATTTTTTTAAATTAGACTGTGTATTAGTCTCATGCGTATTCATGCGGGACCAGGTTTGTCCAGACCATGTTGAATTTTACTTGTGCGCGATTCTGTTTCTTCAAGTAAGGTAGTTTTACGGCTATACAAAAATTATATCATATTGTCGGGAAAGTAAAATTTAGCCATGAAGTGTATAAAAGTAAAATATATTTAACAAAAAAAACAAAGAAAACCTGAGAATAAGACTTAGCCTCCGTTTCCGGTTACTTGTAAACAATTAAGAATTTTGCCCAACCTGTTTATGTTATCAAGAAACCTGTTGATATGGTCGCACAAATTCCTGTGTGATTGGCAAATGGGGTTTCCCCCCCAAAAAAGCATCATGGTCCGGAGTTTTTAATTTAGTTTCAATGTTAATTTGAACAAATTATTTGTATTGTTGGAGTTGTATTTATGACAACTTGCTATGGGTATTTTTGTTTTGAAGAACTTTGGATAAAAAGAATTTAACAAGATTTGATTTCATAGAAAAACATGTTCTTCATTCAAGTTGTTTTTCTTGTTTTTGCTACATGCAAGCCTTGCACATATCTTCTCAGAGAAGAATAACATTGTTTTTGTTAAATAGTTAAGAGAAATATTATTAGAATGAATCTCATCCATTGTTAATCAAACTTATTTTAAAAACTTGGCTGATAATATTTGTATAAACAAAAATTGTATGTACAAAATCGCGAGGAAGTGCGTTTTAATAGAGCTAGAAATACTTTTAGTTACCCTGGCAGACAGGCTTGCTGTTATTGTGTACAAAATGTTCATGGGGGTGGGACACAATCAATCAAAAGTCAATTAGTTATAATTTTGCAGCATTCATTTAAATATAAACTCACATGCTCTTTAAATTCATTTCAAATGTCCACTTGGTTGAGCCTGTTAAAGTTTTACTTTGTTTATGTTTTACAATTCTACGTTATATTATTTACTTCCAATCCCAATTTAATAACTTTGTTTACCTTGACTTTGGTGAATCAAATAAAAAGAAAGACGGAAAAGTCACCTTATTATGTGTATTTGAAAGTGTTTTTGTTCCTCTGACCAAAAAAAACTCACTCCGCGGCAGTGCAGTTAATTACGAGAAGTCCCCCGATCCACAAAGCTAAAGTAGTAGTCCAGGCCGATTTCCTACCTCCCCGCCCAGGTAGTAGTTAATAAGCAGGACAGTTCTTTTCAGAACTGAGAAGTCTCCCGTATTTCGAAAATCTACTCCGTGGTAGTAGAACAAAAAGCAAGACAAGTTCTCTAAAGAACAAAAGCTACACAGCAAAGTAGATAATTATACACATGGTGTTACCCCAGGGTTCTGCCCAGTGGTCGATGCCGGGAAAACCCGCCCGGCACTCAGGATTCCCCAACCACCACTGGCAGAATTTTCTCTGTTTCTGACCACCACACAATTTCAAAATTTTCAAATTACACTTGCAATTTCCTATTAAAAAGTTTTCAACAAAACGTAAAATTGGATATTTACCAGTAAAAATGGTATCCGAAGCCATGAATTTTGAGCACTTCTTTGATTCGAGTCTATTTATATGATCTACTGTGAAACTGATCCATCTCGCAATGGTTTCCATGGAAACATTTTACCACCACTAAAGAAATCCTGGGCAGAACCCTCTTACCCCAAACCGAATATACATTCCTCTGAACATGTTAACCAGGGATCTGTTGGGTACAAAAAGGTGGCATAATAATGTGTAATTTTCTAAATAAATGAAACGAAATGAAGTGAAACGAAATGTAATGTTATTGAAGTTCTGATTCCACTAGCACTGACGAACCAATTTTCCATAGATTTTCTTGTTGGAATGCTCAGCACGATTGCGTTCAGCACGTCTGCCATTTGACAGTTTCATGTGCTCATTATCCCTCCTACTGTCGGTCACTCTTGGCAACATTTTCCAGTGAGTTGACCAACCATTTGAAACCATTCGACTGCCAAGGTTGTGTACGGTGGCACAACTGTGCACAGAACTAACTGTGTACTGTGTACATGCATTCCCTCATGGTATCTTATTGTAGGCTGGCATAGTTTATCTATCATTCAAAACCACAGTGAATGGTATTGAATGGTCAGACAGCAAGAGGGTTAATAGCCACGTTGATTGAGATTGGTTTGTGACTGTACGAAACTGTTTGGTTCACTCTACTTTTTTGTCGACCGCTCACCGTGTCCTCCATTGAGGCCTTCACCCATACTGTGGACTGCAGCATCTATTATCTGCCATCGACACCATCTGTGTCTTAAAAAGTAGAGAACACATCAGGGAGACCAGCCGTGGCATATTTACAAGAATCAAGGAACACCAAGCACGCGGCAGACTAGGACACCTGGAAAAAGTCCGCCATCATCAAACATTGACAAGAACGAGATCACCACCACATCAACTGGGAGCAAGCCAAGCTCATTCTGGCACCAGCGCAGAGTCGGGGAAGCAATAGAAAATCAAGTCACAACACATTTACACAAGGCATCAGGTTCTTCATCAACGACGTCTAGTAACCACTACTCAATCAATCAATCAATCAGAAAACATTTATATAGCGCCAAAATCAACAAAAATTGTTCAAAGACAGTTTCAGGAAATTAATTGCAGTACACTTGTTGAATAAGATAACGTTTAAGCAGTTTCTTGAAAGTATGAATAGTCTGAGCATCCTTGGTGTGATTTGGAAGAGTGTTCCATTCTTTTGGTCCTGATAGCAGGAGAGTGAGCGATCTGCGAATGACACAGCGTGGGTTCTGGGCACAATAAACTGAGGGGAAAATGTAGATGATCTAAGCTGTCTGCGTGGTGGTTGCAGCTGTAGTAGGTCAGAGATGTAAGATGGCGACTGTTTATGGTGAGCTTTGTACACAAGAAGAAGGACTTTGAATGCGATACGCTGTTGTATGGGGAGCCAATGAGTTCTGATGTAATAGAGTCGTACATCTTACGCTTGACAATGACGCGCCAAGCCAACCCTTCCAGCAGCAGCTCGTCCCAACACTGACACATCCAGCCAGCAGGCAACTCCCATGCACCACTGGTCAAGAACAGCTTGGATACAACCCGCCCAAATGTGCATCCTTCCAACCCTCCAACCCTACTTAAAGAGGTTGGGCCACGCTAGAGGTCACTCTTAAAAAAAATTTTTACATCCCTAAATACACCTATATCTACCAAGAAAACACTGTGACAGAGTTATAGAATGAATGGGTATTCGTTTACAATGCAGTTTCCTCTTTTCACCCCCGCTTTCAGGCAAAATCGGAACAACAGCAGTCGGTGCCAGAAAGCTGTCTCCAAAAATTCAAAAGAATAGTGACGTCGTAGTATGTACGGCATTCAGTACGTATAGTGACGTCATGTTTGTTTGCTGCCCTCATTTACGGGATTTGATAAAATAGTTTAGGCGGCGGGCTAGTGAACGGTCCTGCAGTCCAGCATTCTCCTGAAGACGAGCAGAGTATCCTGTTTGAAACGTTAAGACCACATCAGCTCTTTTCAGCACCCCATCACTCCTCCCAAAAGAGATTTGCACATGGTTGTACTCGTAAGTTTAATCTAATATGCTTCTCGAATTCCAAAAATCTACTACGCGGTAGTAAAACAAATAGCAAGACAAGTTCTCTGAAGAACAAAATCTACACAGCAAAGTAGATAACTACATGTATACACATGGTGTTACAGCAAACCGAATATACATCGATACCTCACCATGCAATGCCTCAGAAACCATATAAGTTTAAGTTGTTATAGTTACTTCTCAAACAAAAAGACGATACAAACATTTTTTGTTATTATATGTAATTTAATAAGCTGCTCTTATTAGAAAGAATCCACTGTAGCCATACAATACAACAATTAACAATAAATTAAGGCAGTGCTGATGTACTCGTTAATCCCAATTGAAACCTTGATACCCTAATCTAGGAGTGTTCGACTTGTGCAAGTCTTATCCACCCATTCAGACCAGAGCAATGGGGCTCCGGGTTCCTGAACAGGCTTCATGGAGAACACCCAGAGAGGTGAGGGATACACTGGGTTCCAATCAACACCCAACTGGGTTCCTTGGAGGGCAATTTCACCCCGAAGCTGCTCAATTCTTCGGGGGAAATCGTCTCGGGAATCAGTCGGACTGGGAGAAATATCAACCAGGATGCCTCAAACATAAATTTAAGAATTGTATTGATTTTTATTTTTATTATTTTTTTTTTTAAAGATGTTTTGTCCATGAGAAGTTACATGGAACCAGCAGACAGTTTTAAAATAAGCAGCTCTGAAATGCATATCAATTTTTACAAAAACACAGAAGTACATCATCTTGGGGGTGGGTGGGGGAAGGGGGATAATCTGAAAAAGTTGCACTCACAATAAACAATACTCCTGTAATAAAGATGTTTAAAAGCAAAAGGATTTAAAACGAGTATGAAAGTAGCTTTGTACTTTCTATACTGGTGGATACCATCCGATGATGGCATGGTACCAGAAGGATTTTGAGGCAGGATCCAGATCTGTGCAAACATGGTGGAAGTGACACTATCACCAATCAAACACATTTCTTTTTGGATCTTTTTTTTTTAAGGTAGGGGTAGAGGTTTAAAAAGGTGGGGAATTCCAAATCTGATGTCTTTGTCTTTTGACTCGTTAGAAGATACAATAAAATAGTTTTTACTTTACTCTTAAAATTTGTTTACATCTTATTTTTTATACACATTGTCAACCTTATACTATATAGTTATAAAAAACCATTGCTTTGAGAACAACAACAAAAACCAAGAATGATTTATTGATTCACTTATAATGCATGTTGAGACTTGGGTGAAAAGTTGAGTATGCAAAGACTGGCATACTATATCTTCCCCAAGATGTGGGTCTGCATACAGGTACTCACCCCTTCCACTGCTATTTTGAAAGTCAAATTACATGCAAAGATATGGTGTGCGTCTAATTGGGTGCACATCGTATCTTTAAAGGTAGGGTCAACGATTGGTTTTTTGTCGACGTAATGCTGATTTACAGGCAAAATTATTTAGAAAGATACAATAAAAGTCCCACGTGAAAGTTTCGGCTGAATAGTGTCTACTTGCTTAGAAAATAGCAACAAAACTGTCATGGTATTTTCACACGAATGTTGAATCGATCCACATTTAAGGGGGGTGACTGCAGGTACCAACTGGCTGCAGCATTTGTGAACCAACACCAACTCGGAAAAAAACAAACCATGCATGATTCATTTCTCAGATTAAAATGTTTCCCAGGTGAAAAATTATCCAAACCATATTACTTTGAAGGGATTCCTTTCTCAAAATAGTTTATACTATCAACAGCTGCAGTGCATCTCACCAAGGAAGTTTTTTGTGGGTAGGCACACACACTGTTGTGGGGACTTTTCATAATGGAACAAAGGTCCCCACAACGTTTATCTTTGTTTAACCGAGTCCCCACAAGGGAATTCTCTAGAAAAGGGAATAACAGAACAACAGGAAGTCTCCGCAAGGGTGTGTGCAGAAGAATTTGCTGTCATTAATTTTCGAAGTGCTTACCAATTTATGACCCTAGCTTTGAAAGCATACTACACAGTAACGCTGGGAATCTGACGCCCAGAATTGCGCAAACAAGTTTTTAATTTTGGTGATCATGGCGTCGGGTCAAAGGGGTCAATACCAGTGTGAACTTGGGAATACTCAAACGGTAATGAACACTCAGTTTTATGGTGCTGTAGGTAAAACATTTACGATCCATATCCTGTCATTCAAAATTCTATTAATGAAGTCCCATGAGAAACAGCCTTTTTTCTTCTTGTTCTCTTGCATACGAAATGGACAACACTTAAAACATTGCATAGCACTGCTGAAAACAAGGTGGTCCAAGAATCACGCTTGAATAAGATTAACTGGTCTAACTGACTGTAGTATAGTACATACAATCACCGACCGGAGTCACATGACTCACACTGGGTATACAATGCAAACAAACCAAGCAAGCGACTCGCAGTGAGCATGGAAAAAGCATGACTGCTTCCCGAGTGCTTCTATGTAAGGTAGAAAGCAGCAATGCTTTTTTCCTGCACACTGCACGTCGCTTGCTTGGTTTGTTAACATTGTATACCCACTAATAAATCCTGTGACTACTGTCACCGATTGTGTCTATTAACTTGTGTTATTTGTGACGTTGTCGTTCAAACTCCCCCTGTTGTGAAATTTAATGGGCGGTTCCAACTTGTACATTTGCAAGTTGATGATAATAAGTATTTCCCCAATACCCTAATACTTTCCTCTTGTTAAGAGCAAGGCAGACTTTCTTAAAGAGCACCTCAATGAGGGAATTGCAAACTTGTACTTTGAACATTTCAAAGGCCCAGGGAGGCAGTTGGCTTCTTGCCTCCACAAAACATCAGGCTTGGTAGTAACCTATATGCGGGTGTTGTGATGGCCACATCCACTGTCCACACAAGAATGTGTTCCTAATATCAGTGTGGGGGACAAGCTCATGCACCCCCATCTTCAACTAGTTCCCCATGGCCGTAACACACACACACACTTTGTTTCAGAGTTATTTTGGACCACTCACAAGGGTACTGCGGTAGATGCTATGGGAAACCAATACAATGTGGCACCAATAAAAAACAGAATTAAACCCGTTGTTATAAACCTTCGCAATGCAGTATTCACAAGAACAGTGTGTTCTTACGTACACAATGTCCACACACTCCATCCGTTGAATACACTTTGTGTGTACAGCAAAATGAACAGTGAGTCTTGCGCAACATGCAAACACAACGGCAACTTTCCCACCGGTACATCTTCAAGCTTGCTGTTCTGCCCCGCCACCAGGCAAGTTCGGTGTTTGAAGGAGCTTCAGCGCTGAAGAAGCTTGGGATCTTAGTCCAACAGGAGTCATCATGTTTATATTTAATTTCCATTAAGTTTTTTAAAAAAAGCAACGAGTATATGGTACGTTACCATAACATAAAGATTTTATTTTAACATTTTTTCTTTGAGTCATTCGATGAGTTACAGATCCAGTGAGTTGTTTCAGTAATGCTCGATGATCAAGTTACAGTGACACCTCGTTGATTTGTCAGACGTTGATTGGCAGACCTAGGGCATGTGAGTGGTCACCTCGATAACGCGCGGCTTTTCGATGACGCGCGCCGTCCGGTTACCGTTCTCCACAATGCCTATGATCCACGCAGTGTTGCCTTGTTTCTCCATCTCTCGGCAGTAACTGGCAGCCTGCTCCCTGGGGAAGGCTATCAGAAGCCCCCCTGTTGACAGAAATAAACAACAACACAATTAGACAGAAATAAACAACAACATAATTAGGCCTATTATTCAATTTTTACCCAAACACTGATGTGTGTAAAGCACTGTGTACTCAGTACTTTCACCCCGAGTCCTTTGACAAAAATCCACAGGCATATTACTCGGGTGGGATTCGAACCCACGACCGATGCCATTCTTACCACTAGACCACCAAGATTGCTCGGTAGGTAGAGGCAGTTCTTTTAACACCTATTATATCTATATTTTAACATCTATTAAATAACTAGGCCTACATTTCTTTTATTGAGCATATTTGGCATTCACAAAAAGTCACATATTTCAGTCAAGTAAATTCAGAGTTACACAGTTTACTGTTTTCAACCAACCAGGATCCGGGTTTGAAAAAAAATACACCAAAGACTTTAAATGCACAATTCAACCCTCCTACTGTCTAACCATTAAATATGGTTTTTAAATGTTGTTTTGAATGATAGATAAACTATGCCTAATACACCTATTATATGATATAATGTTGTAAATACATCAATACTGTACACATTCAACCCTCCTACTCTCTGACCATTCAATATTATTCAAAAACAGTTTAAAATGACAGATAAACAATGTCAGTCTGCAACATGAATGGGTCTGCAATATGAATGGTAAATACATCAACATAGTAAGGTCAACCCTCCTACTATCTGTCCATTCAATATTATTCAAAAACAGTTTAGAATGACAGATAAGCAATGTCAGTCTGCAATATTAATGGGTCTGCAATATGAATGGTAAATACATCAACATAGTAAGGTCAACCCTCCTACTGTCTAACCATTCAACATTATTCAAAAACAGTTTAGAATGATAAATAAAAAATGCCAGTCTTCAATTAGATATCACATGGTGATTTTTACACAGTCAACCCTCCTACTGTCTGACCATTCAATGTCATCCGATACGGTTTTGAACGGTTGATAAACAATGTCAGCCTGAAATATGATATCACATGGTGAATAGTACACAGTCAACCCTCCTACTGTCTGGCCATTCAATATCTTGTAATAAGTTTTAAATGATAGATAAACAAAGCCAGCCTGCAATATGAAATTACATCATGAATGCATTTACATAGTACACACATGTACACAGATATTTCTGTGCACAGCTGTGCGACCATGCACAACCCGCAGAGATGAATGGTTTCAGGGGGTTAGTCAACTCCCTGGAAAATGTTACATAAAATGGAAATGTTGATAACAAAATTGATAACAATATCAGCAATAAAATCATCAAATACATATTGTGACACATGGCATCACATGACTACAAAAGAGCCACGGGCACAAAGTGTAAACAAATCAATGAAAGAAAACATCAAACAAATAGCAATTCAGTATAAAATGTGTACGACCCTATAATATGAAATGGAAAAACATCTTATAAATGCACTCGCTTCTCATTAAAAATGGAAATGTTGATAACAAAATGGATAACAAAATTAGCAATAAAATCATCAAATACATGTTGTGACTCATGGCATCACATGAATACAAAAGAGCCACGGGCACAAAGTGTAAACAAATCAATGGGAGAAAACATAAAATATTACATTTAACGATTCAGCATAAAATTTGTATGACCCTTTGATATGAAATGGAAAAAACATCATATCATTTTTTTTCAGCAACAAGATTTTAAAAGTACAAAATATAAAACTTCAATTATGCACAACACGGTCTAATCATGCCAGCCAGACAACGTTCTGGAATTTCATTTCATTCATTTCATTTATTAATTGTGGTTAAGAGGACAAGGACTCTCAGAAGAGTGACCTTAACCCTCCGCTGCACTATGACCTTGAAAAGCGTCCGTCCCGCCCTCGCACAGTCATCTGCAGTACGGTGTGAAATTGCGCATAACACTAATTTGGCTGCTCACAAACTCTTCTAACATGGTACCATTAGACTCAGAATCGTTCACTCAATCCCAAGAAAAAAAAAAAAATCAAAAAAAGTGAAAAATCAATTTTTGTTTAATTTTTTACCCAAATCCATCAAAATCACACCGTTACACTATCGCACTGTTTGCTGCAGTACCATGTGAAATTGCGTGTAAAACTATTTTGGCTGCTCACAAACTCTTCTAACATGGTATCATTAGACTCAGAAACGTTCACTGAATCCCAAGAACAAAAAAAAATGCAAACAAAATGTTCATAGGGGGTAAGCACACTCAGTTGAAACAAAAAAAAAACCTAATTTTTGCCCAAATCCATCAAAATCACACCGTTACACTATCGCACGGTCCGCTACCGTACGGTGTGAAATTGCGTGTAAAACTATTTTGGCTGCTCAAAAACTCTTCTAACATGGTATCATTAGACTCAGAAACGTTCACTGAATCCCAAGAACAACAAAAAAAATGAAAAAAATGTTCATAGGGGGTAAGCACACTCAGTTGAAACAAAAAAACGAATTTTTACCCAAATCCATCAAAATTACACCGTTACAGTATCGCACGGTCCGCTACCGTACGGTGTGAAATTGCTTGTAAAACTATTTTGGCTGCTCACAAACTCTTCTAACATGGTATCATTAGACTCAGAAACGTTCACTGAATCCCCAGAACAACAAAAAAATGAAAAAAAATATTCATAGGGGGTAAGCACACTCAGTTGAAACAAAAAACAAATTTTTACCCAAATCCATCAAAATTACACCGTTACAGTATCGCACGGTCCGCTACCGTACGGTGTGAAATTGCTTGTAAAACTACTTTGGCTGCTCACAAACTCTTCTAACATGGTATCATTAGACTCAGAAACGTTAACTGAATCCCCAGAAGAAGAAAAAAAATGCAAAACAATGTCCCTGGATGGTAAGCACACTCAGTTGCAAAAAAAAAAAAATGTTACCAAAATCATTTTTTTTTTTCATTTTTTTTTTTTTTTTTTGCACTGCTTTCCAGTGCTTACCAGTCTTCTGAGAAACAAGGTATCTTATTTACTTGGCCAACCCGAAACCACAACCTGCACCTGGTGTCTGCCCGATGTCTGGAACAGTGACAGGATGATTGATTGCCCCCAAGTAACAGCGGCTAGATCTAAGACCTTGGATCGTGTTTATGGGGTTAGGGATAGCCTCAGGGGAATTCCTTGGGCCTCAGGGGAATTCTATGGGGCTTCGAAATTAAAGGTAACTGTAGGTCGAAGACTCACCCCAAGCTAAATCTGCTGGTACTAGTGTTATCCGGCTATGGTCCATTGAGGAACTTAAAAAATTTCGCGATTTTTGACCGCACCGTTAATGAGTAATCACATTTTTTTTTAAACGGTACAGTCGATGACTGTGCGAGAGTGCAGCGCAGTGTTTTAATTAATCACTACACTAGCCAAGAACCCCCATGGAGAGAAGACAAGGAAGGAAGTTTCAGTTTTAGATGTGGGAGAAAAACCCCAGTGGGAAAACCCACTAGAGACTGAAAACCCAATCCACACAGAGGCCCCCCCCCCCAGCAGGATTCGAACCAGGGTCCCAGGGGTGGAAGGCGAGGAAAAGAAACCCACTACGCCCACCCGACCGACTGCTCAGTGTGGTCTATGAAATCCCTTGAAAATTCCCGGCTCACCTGAGGTTTCAGCAGAGTACCCCTGGAGAAGTTTAAACATTCCGCTGCATCCCTTGGAGATGTATTGCATCTTGGCGATAATTGGTAGGTTGTGGATGGCGAAGTTCACCTCGTTCTGTTGGATCTTGGCAAGGTTCTCTGCGTGGCCGAGAATACCGAAGCCCGTGACGTCGGTGGCGCCATGAGCTCCATACTGAGACATTAAGCTGGCAGCTGGACAAGGGAGAAAGGGTATGTCATTCTCGGGTGAAGAAACTCAATTTTTATAAATCAAACAAGTCACACAATAATGGAGCAATGGAGGGGAACAACAGGCCTGAAATTTCATCTTTTAGTTTGCAAAAGGCACTTTCATTGGAAAATCTTAAGGACTATGGGGAAGTTTTGAAGGAGCAACATGGCTTCTGTGGCCTTATTTAATTCCAGGCCTGGAAGGGTCCTTGATTTTCAACAATCCATTCCCATTTCAAACCTGTGCGTTTGTGAGTGTGTTTACCAGTTGAGGCCAAAATGTTTTACAAAAGGGATTGAGGTAAGTTGACAGGTTGAGGGCGCTCTTGGTTTGATTTTGTCAGAACTGCCAACATTTGCATCTTGCAATCAGGGAGCTTTTGTACACCAATCAGGGAGGTATTTTTAATTACATGTACGTTCAACATACTAGGGGGGAAAAAGTTTCCACAATCAGGAAGATTTTCAAATTTTGTTCACTAGAAAGATTTGTTTATTTTCAGGGAACTTTCTGCAGAGACAGGGAGAGTTGGCAGCTCTGTTTTATTAGGGAAGTTTGCCGTGTGATTTACACCTTTATTCCTCAACAGAGAAAGACGTACAAAACCAGAGAACATCATATACATTTACATATCAATTCAATTAAATATTTCTTACCATAATGGTGAAAAAGGAAGAAAGGTAAACAAATAAATGGTGCGCAAGTGGATTTGCGTAGAGTTTTGTGAAATCTGCAGCAAGGCAGTAATGCAAACAGCATGGATACATTATTGTTAAATGCAGAATTATACCAGCCCAATGACGGAGAATGGATTCGGTCGAGAAAAATAATGATTGGTCTTACCCACTCTATTGAGTTTGGACATGTAATACTTGGCCTCTTGGTAGCCCCTCTCGACATCTTCCTTTGTTACCACCGCGCTGATCCTTTTCCATAGCTCCGGACTGGACAGCCACTGGTAGGCGTTGACGGCCACTTGGGTGCCGAGGGGCTTGGTGAGGACTAGGACATCGCCTACCACAGCATTGTCCGGGCTGACAACAAATGCAAAGGTTTTTATCAAAGAACTCGTAAATAACAGATCAGTAGATTTATCTCTGTTTACACTCTTTGTGTCTTTGCAATCCAGTTTTTATTTTGTTCTTTATTTGCTTTGACACTTTCTACTTGTTCATTTGTTTGTTGGGGTGATTGTATGTTTGTTGTTTTGCTTGTTGGTATTTGTTTGTTTGTTTGTTTGTTTATGAGAGGGGAGTAAAAACTGGATTTATTACGATAAGTCATGACATTTTAAAGACATACAGACTAAAAATGGTTGCCTGGTAGATGGAAGTATTAATTTTAATCTTGCATTGGGAATAAAAAATAGTAATATTTAGTGGTTTTTTTTACACTAATGTACATAAAATAACAATAATAATAATAGGGGACTAATTATAAAAATAATGATAAATCATTATTGATCACAGACCCCTCAATGCGCTTTACAATTAAAAAAAGGGTCAGAGATACACTAGAAACCAACAAAGGTATATAAAACACACAAATAATGACCTAAAACACCAGACCAGCAGCATAAACAACAACAGCAACTTATAAAAAATACAATGCAATAATTGCACTAACGAAGTACGCTTCTCAAACTTAACAAATATGAAATGGTATTTCGATGATGCAGATTTATAAAGTATTGTCCAGTTGGCGCAATCAAAGTCCTGCAGGTAAAACAAAATGTAGTGTTGTAGAACTCAGACTCGCGTACTACTGGACTACCGTTTTGATAGTACTTGTTACCATACTCAGCTCCCAAATTACTCATACTTCAAGTCCATCCTCAATACTCCACTGAAAAATAATCTGTACCGGACATCATGTACTCAACACTCGACTGAAAATGCACTCAGACTCTGATTTTAAATACTTTGGGTCATTATACCTCTTTCCTTTTCCGCTTTCCTATGTGCATTAATGCAAGGTTAGAGGAATAGAGCTCTGGAAAAAAAGTAAAATTGAAGTTGCCTATGAGGTATTTATGTTGAAAAGGTAATTATCATAACAAGCACATTGTCCTCTAAAATAAGTCAAAGAAACAATTAACGTTTTTATACCTCCTTTTCTTATAAAGTACTTGTTCCCATACTCGAACTAGGAGATCCAAGTACTTGGTACTCAGCTGTTTGACTCAAAAACATTTTCTATTAAGCAAAAGTAAGCAGGACAACACTCACAGATGGTGTGACATTCGCGGTTGGTAACCTTATTCTGGTAAGCATAATGTTGTTGTTGTTGTTGTGCTTAGCTGTTTTTTGTGCTTAAAGCAGCCCCACGAAATTGGGCCCCAATGTTTGGATTGAGCAAAACTCACCACACGATTTCACTGGCTAAGCATACACTTGAAGCCACTCCTCCGATTGTACACCAGGGGTTGATGACCGTTTGACCTCCTCTGACCTTGGTCTTAGCCAGTAAAGCATTATCCTGAGATTGAGAGATACGATAAATAGCTGGTAACTATCTCACAAATTGATCAGAAAGTTTACTTTAAAAAAAATTCACCAGTACCAACTAAAACAGTTAAACAAAGATAGTCAGCCTTGGTTCTAAAATTATTGGAGAGCCACAGAGAGATCTTAGCCAAGCTCTGTGAGCAACAAATACTGTTCACAAGATATTATAGAGTGAGTTACATAAACTGTTATTGAATTGAAAACACAAGACCGCCGGACTTGTCCGGTCATGAGCTTACTGGCCCAATACTATAATCACTGGCCTCGGGCCTGCGGTCCAGTGTCAAATTCGAGCCCTATTGACTCGGAAATGGGTAAGATATGAGTGAATTTGACATTCCCAACACCATCTTACCCGGAATCCACGGATCATGAGAGGCACGACCGCGTCCCGCTCTTTATTGGTGAACTTCTGCGGTATTCCAAGCAGCATCAACATGTTGTCACAGTCCACAACACCCATGGCGTACAAGTCACTCAGCACATTGGCACAGGCTATCTGGCCCTGAAATCGTTCACAAAATAACAAGTAGGCCTACCGGTAACTATCATGTAGCAATGACAACAAAACAACCAAAGAGCAAAAAAAAAAACAAGGAGGAAACCATTTGTAAGACAGAAAAATATACAATGTTAAAATTCAATTGATGTTTTTGTGGACTGGTGTCATCTACTCCTCGAACTATGGGGTTGTTACACAATCATCTTCACTAGACAATAGCACAAAAAATATGTTGTACAGATGACCACATGATACTAATCATACTGTATAAGTTGTTTAACTCACAAAAACACTCTGCACTAATGCTACAAATAGAAGCTCAGTACCCGGATCTCAGACAACTAACAGACAATGTACCCACGCGTGATGTCCAAGGTTTGTGTTTACTTCCCAGTAGGCCTGCTGACTACTACTGCGGTCTGGTGCGGTGGTCACGTGAGGGCTAGCTGTAGTTTGTTTGAGATCTTGGTATTTAGAGCAAAAGTGATGTCATCAGTGCGGAGTGCTATTGCCAACATTAGACCCTTCTCTATTGAGGTACGGCCATCTTGATTTTGTAAAATTCCTTACTAATGTTAACCAGACAGAGGATTGAAGGGTAAAATAATCTAACCCCTTCTTGACATCTGTATTTATTAGTACTAGTAGTAATCCCTAGTGTGGTAGTAGGCCGAGGAGTACTAGTACTACTCTAGCTAGTAAGCCTAAGAGACCTCCAACTAGGAGCAAGTTCGATGTTCGATCAAGGACCTATACAGGCCTGGAATTACACAGAGGCCACGGAGGCCATGGACTCTGTTGCCCTGCTCTTGGCCTTGGTGCAAGATTTTCCAATGGAAGTGCCCTTTGCAAAATGAAAATGGCCTTGCCCTCTCTAAGATGAATTTCCAGGCCTGCAATGGTTAACTAGTGGTTGGTTTGTGACGTATGTAATAATAGATGCGCACTGATGTTGAAGTGCGAACGACTCTAGTCACGTTACGTCAACAAAACCATGAGAAAATGGGGGTGGCCAGTTTGTTTACGAGTGGACAAATTCATAGATAAAAGCAACATGAACAATTGCTTTTACAAGTGGTAACGTGTGCCTCAGACGATTGTAGACAAACAGTACACCAAAACTTAAGGCAAGCTTCGTATTGAAATATATTATTTATTTGAGTAAGAATGTTGCAAAAGTTTAAAATCACGCCTAAATTGTACGTGACTGTTTTCATAACAAGTAGGATCAACTGGCCTTCCCTGCACTGTGCTATTAAAACGTCTATTGGTAACCAGCGATGCCACCAGCCTCGACAGGCCGGTCGCAAATCGTTGACTAGGCGAGTCCAACCAATTACAGCCAACAATCATTGACTGGTACGCGTTTAATCAGATTCAGTCAAACTATCATAACTCTGGTCCTTGATCGAACTTGCTCCATGATGTCACACAGGGAAATTAACAAGATTGTAGATTAAGGTCTATTCTTCATAAGAGTTCATAATCATACCATAACATATGGGTCATCTACAAGTGGGTAGAAAAAGTCGGTGGTTTCAACGAGGCAGTACCCGCCATGACGAAGGGGTGTGACACAACAGTCGTTTCCAATACCTGAATAAAGATAATGTATATAATCACAAACATGACAAATGTAGCAAAACCTTTCTTCAACAAAACATCATTAAGCTATGGCAAGAGGTCTTCAACACGACCAACCAATGTATTTTCTAATAATATCTGTTGATTGATTTATTGAAAAAGAAACAGTGGATATGTACCAGTTAAGTTTTACAAAATGCTATTATTATTAAGCCAACAAAATGCTATTAAACCACCATAATATAAGGATTTTTTACCACCGCTGCGTAGCTCTCATTACAGTCCCTAATGCCCTGATGCTACGCAGGTGTAGGGCCAAGAAGCAGAGAGAGTCCAACATATGGTTTCTTGCTGAGAGCACAATTTTTTAAACACCCTTTTAACAAAAATATGCGCGCAAAGATTTTAAGTTCAAGTTTGAGTTTGAAAAAGAGGTTGATAATCCGCAGTTAGCCAGTAGATTATTCTGGCGTCGGACCCGAGATTCCAAGCATTTACACGACCGGCCCGTCAACCAGGCCGACAGGATGACAGCCAAAAGGTACGTCCAGTGACACCGGCCTGACACTACGTCAAATATGTAAAACTAAAGAACCCAAGCAAACTGCAGAGGCCAGCCAGACAAATTACAATTCGCAAAATAATCAATTTCTATCAGAAATTGAAGTGGAACGGTCTGTGACTTTTGTCTCAGCCCTGTTTTGTCTGAACCGTCGAGGTTGTCTCAACCGTCGAGATGTCTCGAGTCGAGTCGTGAGCTACAAATTCACAGGGTTGATCAATTGCGCAAATTACAAACTTACATGTGCAAACCAATACAGTGCATTGACATTGCGTCTTCAAAAATGCACGCATTTAAAGATTGCGCTCTATATTGGCACTCACTCTCACTCAGCTCAGCTCCATTAGCCCAGGTTTGACTCCTCCGTTGCATACAACGCGACGGAGTCCAGGATATAAAGATTATTTACCATTGCAAAAAATTTTATAATAATTTGTTTTCATAATTATTCCTGATGGAGGAAGCTAAGGCTTCAATCACATTTTCCTTATGTCCGGAATTCCAAGCCAGCTGGGTTCAGAAGTGTTAATTTTATCCTTGGGTGACATTATTTGAGAAATAAATGAAAATTCGTCTCTCTTGTAACTTCCGGTCTATTATTATCGCGAGTGAAGACTTGTGAGATCGATCATCCCTGGGATTAACGAGGTTACCACGCTCGTTCGTGCAGCACGTTCTTCCTGTGACGGACGGGATGTTATTCATATCGGGCATGCATGCATATAGCCACGCGGGCAATTGGTACATGATGATAACAACGATAGTACAGAACTCCGACTTATTTTCTGAAATAATGTCACCCGTGGGGTGGGGGTGGATATAAATATTTGTTATTTAATATTTGTAGAAAAGAACCATCAAAAGTGTATTTTAGGGCACAAAGAATAAATGAGGGAATTTCCAGCTGCTTAAATCAGGTAAAAATATTTTTAAACATTAGCTGAATTTTTTTTCGCATGGTAGAAAAGCTTTATACCCAGGACGTCGGTGCAGTGCAACGGATACTGACGTCCTACCACCACTGCACTACCACCACTGTACCAGGTCCAGGCTAACTCACGTCACACCCACACTTCATGATGTCGTGAATTAGAGTAGGCAGAAATTAACTTACCAAACTGTGGTTGTGTTGTAGACGTTTGTTGTTGCATTAAAAAGTCCTCCACTTGTGTCCCACCACCGTCCCCGTCTCCAGCAGGAATCTCGTCTTCGTTCACCCGTAGTTCCTCCAGAAGTTTGAGCAGGTCCTTCTGAGGAACTTTACAACCTCACCCTTTCAACTCCGTAAATTTGGTCAGACGAAAATCTTTGTCCAACCCGTGAGCTTCGGGGTCGAATGGCTGTTGCAATGGAGTAGCCATTGCGGGCGCCTCTATTTCACCTCTTCTACTCTGTATTTTGCAGTTTTAAACTGAAAAACTGAACTAAATTGTGAGTAAATTCACACGCTTTTGAGTCGAGATTTACCCCGACAGCATGAGCAACGAGGACGTAAGAAAAGTGTGAACCGTCTGCTAACCTCTCCCACAATGCATCATTCTGGAGGCTCTTTCACTTGAGGAAATAAATTACCGAATTATTGTTTACTAATTTGAGTATACTAAGGGTAAAAATTAACTTGCCACTGCTCTAAATCACAATTATACATTAATTAACAATATTTTTAGTAGTACTCAATGCGAAAAATGATGTTTATAAAATGTCTCAAAAGTAGAGAAACATTAAATTGAACAAATTGATACCGTTTAAGGGAGTCGATTTACTAATTCTTAGCAGCTAAAGAGCTTTACCCTGGGGGAGGTTAAGGATGCAGTGCGCCCCCACCTATAGTACTTATTACTTCTTTTTTTAATGGTTTATACTAATTTGAAGAAATTTGGCGTAGTATTTTTCACGAATTTGTACTTTGTGGGCCCACAAATTACTGTCGCGAATAAGGAAGGTAGAATGAAACTGTTTATGGAAAAAGTTAAGGGGCGTGTAACAAGGCCGTTGGGGAATAAAGTTATGTTACCGGGAGTAATAATCTGTCAATTGTTTTTGTGATACTTCAAATAAAGTTATCAAATAAAAAGAAAAACAGTGCATAACACACCAATTTGTATTGGTGGGATGGGGCCGGCATGGGGGGGGGGGGGTCCATGACTTATATGTATGTATTTGTATAATTTTCTATCTCGTTTGGGAGGGGCGGGGGGGGGCAGAGCAATCCAGGATTCCTTTGTAATTAACGCCACTGCGACACACACTACTGAAAAATAGCAGTTTCAAGAAACAAAACGTTTTAAAATGAGCTATTTACTTTTATTTGAAATACATGTACGTACCCTGAAAAAATGAAAGAGGAGTTGGGAAAGCATAAACTTAAAACAAATTATCTGTTCGGTGGTGAATTTTAATTTTCTCAACTCAAAAGAACTTAACTGTGGGGGCTCTGTAAAATAGTGGTACCAAAACCAATATTGAGAAACTAATTGATAAACCCCGTATTTAATTGATTATTCGAAGAACAAAATGTGAAAAATGTCCCTTACAATGTCATTTGATGATAACCCCAAAGGTGACGCCAGCACAAACATTGCCGATCAATCATTGATTTCAAATTGTACTTCGTTGACTGTTCATTTTAACTAATCAGGGTAGAATACGTAAGGGGAAATTACAGAGTAAAGAATACTCATGGAAATTGAGAAAATACTCAGGAGATATATGAACACTCCAGCAAGACGGAAAAATACTCAAGGACAAGAAACTCTTATGAGGACAGGAGAAGAGGATATGAGAACTACTCAGAGAGAATACAAGAATAGTCAGAGAGATAGGGAGAACTTACTCAAGAGGATAAGAGAAGACTAAGAGAGGATATAAGAATACTCAGAGGATAGGAGAAGACTCAGAGATGGATGGACGAGAAACTCCAGGAAGTAAAAGAAACTCAAGGAAAGAAACTCTACAAGGAAGAAGAAGACTCAAAGGGGATAGGAGAATACTCAAAGAGGATAGGAGAATACTCAAAGACAGTAGCAGTTACTCAAAGAGGATCTCAGAGGATACCGAGAAAATCAAGATGATAGGAGAATACTCAAAGAAATAGAGAACACTCAATGAGGACAGGCGCTCAAAAATACTTATTTGAGTGTTATGCTTTCTGTTGACCAGGGACTGAACAGTAAGGAAATAAATGGGAAAAATAATCAAGTAACAAACGTTAACATTACAAATCTTTATACAAACTCAGAGCAGCACTAGTTTGGCAATACTGAAAGTTGAATGAAAGTTGGTTCTCATTTTTACTTGATTACAAAACGTGGCATTAAAATACTTTGATTAATTTACTCTTTGTCGGTTGCAAAACCAGAACATTTTTTTACAGCTAAAATGAAAGCACTCTTCCACCCAAGTTTTCTCTTCATGAATAATTCCATAAACAACTTTAATGTAGAATATACTTGAATAACTAATGAATGATGGAAAAATCAGTTGCATCTAAAAAATATCTTAATTAAGCGCATGATGATTTGACACATAAAATACCTGCAAAATATCTAAGGAAAAAAAACCAGTATAACAGGTGGACATAATTTTGTACAGAAATAGAAAAGTTGTGGATATAAAAGTTTTCTAAATGACTAGCGTTTCATGCAAAAATAATAGCATCATGCACATGGGAACACCTCCATACATTAGCTAAACAGCATTGAATCTTTGCTGTGTCTGAACAAAATAAGAAAAATAAACTTTTTGGTAGATACTGTTAACAACATTTGATGAAGATTGTAGCACAAGTGTCTAACTGCCATTATCAGCACCTGTTTTGTTTATTTTAAATCAAAGTTACAAAGGTAAGTTTTAGGACAGATTTTGTGAGTTGGTTGTTTACAGACGCAGTCTCCATCATCGTTCAATTGTTAACTACGACCCAAGAAATTCCCTGTTCATAATCAAACGAGTGAGCAAGAAACTGGTTTTTCAAACAGCTACGGACTTTACATTTTAGGTTTGAATTTTAAAATGAGTGCATGCCTGGAATTAATCGGATGCAACGGCATTTACTGCCCTGGTCTTGGCCTTTGGTGCCCCCTCAACGGTCTCCCATAAACTTCATGATGGAAAATGGCCTTACCCTCTCACAAAGATGAAATTCCAGGCCTGTGGTTGAAATTTTACACACAGTTAAGAAAGATCATCATTCTAACATAACAACACAAAGTTCTCGATAAATCTGAATACAAAGTATAAACTGATTGCATATTAAAAAGAACAGTGGACTCGATTTCACTACACTCTAAGGTTCACCTTAAGATTAGTAATGCCATAGTGGTTTTAAATTGTGACATCACACTTTGCTTAGCATTGAAGGTAGGGTCATACTTTGTTGATAACCCTGAAACAAAAAATTGTAATTTTTATACAAAAGCCTTCTTGATATAAAGATGGTAAATCAGCATTACATTGACAAAGACCAATCTATGACCCTACCTTTAAAAGAGATATATAACCAAACAGCCATATAAAGCTAAACCACATACCACAACCATTGTGCACGTTCTATGGTAGCTGTAGGGGTAAGGTAGGGGTAGATATGGGTAGGCGAAGGAGTAGGGGTAGGGTTATAGGTTAGGTGTAGGGTTTATAAAAAATTATATTAAAAAAGTTTGGGTTACCAGCTGAGAAACAGGGAACCAGTGGCAGCTTCCATAGACCGTGCATGGTTGTCGTTCGTGGTTGAGCTTCATACATCTGTTCGGTTATATACCTCCTTTAAAAAGCCGATAGGCACTTGAAAAAATTAATCTTAGCTCTTTCTGTGAAATCGAGCACAGGAGCCGACTATTTTACAGAACGTCCTCATAAACCTAAACTGGCATTTAAAAAAAGGGAGGGGGGAGTCATAATTCATGTTTCATCACGGATTTAACTTTGCATAAATAGGTCTGCCATTTTTCATTGTTTGGCTTTTGCGTTGCATATTTTGAGAGGCAAACCATTGTTGGTCCAATGAGCAGTCCCGTCACACAGGACTATGGCTATTCCAGTGACTAAAACAGAATCTGAATGGCCCAAGGTTTTTTGCATATCAAGTGGGTTAGGCGAACTTTCTCAAGAAGAGGAAAAGAGTAACTGTCATGAGAAAGGGTGAGAGGGGATCTACATGATTCTTTTGTAAAGTATCACCGCAGAATTTTGCGCTTACGGCCCCAAGGATTGTGTGCATTACAGGGCACTGTAAGCACAGAATTTTGTGGTAAGCAGATACATGAAATTGGACTTAGATACAATACCCTCCTTAAAATTCCAAGCTTTGTCTGTATTTGCTTAAAAAATTAAGCACAGATTTTGTTCAAGCTTAAAAGATAAAACAGTATTTCTTGAACTTTCCAGACTTAGTTGAATAGACTTTTGAGCCAGCTTAACTCTGCTTAGATGGACAATACCACAAACAAACAGTCTATTCTGAGTTAACTACTCTTTTTCTAAACAGTTTCAATTCTATCAGCAACCGGGCCAATAATTATACAGTAAAAACCGTCTCCCCTTGTAATGCTGACAGGACATTCATAGAAAAAGTCTGATTTGGGAACCTGAATTTTTGTTTTATTTACTTGTAGTTGAGTACTCGAATTCAACTTCTTGTCCCACAACCGTCTCCCGCAGTTTTTACTTGGAATCTACACATCGTATCGACAGAGCAGCAATAAAGATAACCTTTGTATAGTGGAATAATTACAAAGTGTGAAAGCGAGATATAAATGATAGCAATTTATAAGTTCGGTATTTCTGAATGATTTAGCACGTCGTTATAGACAGGATGAAATGTTGCCGGACACAATCCCCCCCGACTTATGTGATGTTTGTGTTGACCTCGATGACGCGGGGTTTATCGATGACGCGGGCGGTCCGGTTCCCTTTCTCCACGATACCGATGATCCAGGCGCTGGCTCCGAGTCTGTCCATTTCCTTGCAGTAACTGGCCGCTTGTTCTCTCGGAAACGCAATGAGAAGTCCCCCTGTGAAAAGAAATTGGAAGGGAAGTGAAACAATTTTTAAAATCCTAAAATTGTATAACAGTTTCCTCTTTAGTCTGGCGACAAAGCCAAGGACTACATCACTTTCAAATAGATGAAGGTTTGGTCTAAACAAGAGCAGAGTCTCTCATCTCTGTGATGGCAATTTTGCCTCTTTCAAGAACATCTGGAGGTTTAGGAAGATCAATGAAAAAACACTGAAATCAGAAAAATCCCTGGATTCAAATACACTTTACGGCCACAATCAAGTGAGGTTTTCGGTGACGCCATGTAATAAATCTCTCTTATGAGTTGTGGTGGTTCTGAGAAGAACCGGTGGTTTAAGAACTCAACATTTCGATCAGTATGCTCTGATCGTCTTCAGGAGATCGTCGATCAGGGCAGAACGAAACGCTGCGCTGAGAAGAACCAGTGGTTTAAGAACTCGACATTTCGATCAGTATGCTCTGATCGTCTTCAGTTTTTAAAGCTAAGCACATTGTAAAATGTGCTTAGCTCAATCACACTTCTTTGACAGGTGTGGCTCTTTGTGAAAAATGGTGACAAATTATCTATAAAGATGAAATACCTGAAGTCTCGGGGGAGTAACCCTGCAGCAATTTAAATTCACTGTATCCTTTGGCGATATGTTGCATTCTGGCGATGACGGGAAGGTTATGGATGGCAAAGCTGACTTCTTCTTTCTGGCACTTGGCGAGGTTCTCGGCGTGGCCGAGAATACCGAAACCTGTGATGTCCGTGGCACCGTGGGCGTTGTATGTGGCCATCAGGCTGGCGGCTGCAAGGTAGCGACAACGAATGAAGAGTTCAGCATATTTGGTTAAAAAATTGAACTTACAAATAATGTTCTCGTTCCCTTGCTTTGTCAATAAATAAACGTAAAACTAAACAACTAAATATTGAATGTGGAATCGATCTTGAGAGTTGTTTACAAATGTCATATTTTCCTTGTAGAGCCAAAATTAAATAATCTGTGACAGGATTTCTCCATGAAATTGTAATACATAGACACTTTAGACCGTGCCCGAATTGATGGCTTTGGCTAAAGCTTCAGCTTGGACGCCGCGTCAAGAAGTATAGAACATCCTTAGCAACACCCTTCACAACAGTTGTATCCATAGCTGTAGCCGCCAATTTGAAAACCGCCTTATATAGCGCTGGCATCAACCAGTTTTGATCCTCATGACGAATTTTACATTGTTACTCTGGTCACCAGGCCTTTTATTGTATACCTCAGACCATTTCAACTTCCTGGGGTTTATGCAGCCTGTGCTACCAAGTATGTGGTGCCCCAAGCTAAAATCATTACAAGAACCATCCCTGCCATTACAGGTGCCCATTTACTCCTGGGTGAAGAGAAGCAATTATAGTTCAGAGTCATGATCTGGGCCCAATTTCATAGAGCTGCTTAAGCACAAAATATTGCTTAACAATTGTCTGCTAAGCAGAAATGAGCAGGATACCAGTCACAAATTGTACATGGTGACATGGTAATTTTGCTGGTAACCTTATTCTGGTAAGCATAATTTTGTTGTGCTTAGCTACTTTTTGTGCTCTATGAAATTTGGCTCTGGATTTGAAACTCGGTTCACTGGACTGCTCAGTCAAGACACACGCCAAATATCAATAACGAGTTTTAACGAAGATGACTTACATATTTTGTTGAGTTTACACATGTTATATACAGCCTCTTGGTATGCTCTCTCCACATCTTCAGCTGTGATGAGAGCGTTCAGTTTCTTCTTCTTCTCTGGAATCGACAGCCATTGCCGGGCCGTGATCGCGATCTGGGTGCCCAGTGGTTTGGTCAGTACGAGCACATCGCCGACCAGAGCATTGTCGGGACTGCAGATGGAGAAGAACTCAAAGAGTTAAGACTTGGGAATGAGAAAATCACAGCCGATTGCAACTTACAACTCTTTGTGCAACAGGCAGCTTTGAGGGGCAAGGCTTATATTTCAAGGTAGGGTCAAATATTGGTAATTACTCCAAAAATTACTTACTTGGTGAGAAGCACTGCAGCTGTTGATAGTATAAACTTTTTTGAGAAAGGATTCCCTTCAAAGTAATATGGTTTGGGACAATTTTTCACCCCCAATCTGAGAAATGATCCATGCATGAATCATTTCTCATAAATTCTGAAGGTTGACTGAAAATTTACATATCCGTGGTGTCCGTTTCGCGAATGCTGCGCCAGAGATGCAGTTGGTACCTACTGTCAGGTCGCTAAACGTGGATGGATTCATTGTTCTTGATAAAAATACCATGAGTTTGTTGCTGTTTTCTCAGCAAGTAGACACTGTCTTCAGCTGAAACTTTTGCAGGTGACTTGTTTGCATCTTCCTTGATAATGTCGCCCATACATCAACATTACATTGAGAAAAACCACTCTATGACCCTACCTTTAAAAATCTATCTGAATTCTTTTTTTCAATCTTCCGTAGAGGGTATAAAAAGTGGATGGTTTATCTCCCAAAATGATTATAGAAAATAAGATGATATCTGGACGCAAAATACAACTGTTCAACTCACCACACAATACTAGTTCCAGGGCAAACACTGGTAGCAGTTCCCCCGATGGTACACCAAGGATTGAGAACTGTTTGACCTCCCCTGACTTTGGTTCCAGCCATATTTGCCATATCCTGAAATAAAATGACATTATTAGTTAAGTTTAGCATCAAGTAAATGAAATTATGATTTCGTAGCTGCAGACTACTACAAAATCAACAGTAAGCAATTGCCTTGATGCCCTGGTCATTGCCTCCATGCCCTGGTCATTGCCTTGATGCCCTGGTCATTGCCTTGATGCCCCTGGTCCATGCCTTCATTGCCTCAATGCCCCTGGTCATTGCCTAATGCCCATGGTCATTGCATCAATGCCCCTGGTCATTGCCCCGTCATTGCCCAATGGTCATTGCCTTATGCCCCTGGTCATTGCCTTAATGCCCAGGTCATTGCCTTGATGCCCCTGGTCATTGCCTTAATGCCCTGGTCATTGCCTCAATGCCCCTGGTCATTGCCTCATGCCCTGGTCAATGCCTTAATGCCCCTTGTCATTGCTAATGCCCTGTATTGCCTCAATGCCCCTTTTTTCTGGTGCCCCTTATTGAATACCCGATTATTTCCTGTGGGCCCTTAAATGCATCGTATTTTTTACGCATGAGGGGCTCTCAAAATTATTGTATTATTCGGTAAAAGCGATTACGTATGCTAGCTGTGTACAGTTATCGGCGTTCTGTCACTTCTGTGTGCGAGAGAGTTTAGTCAGTGCTTCTGAGGTGGGTTAATAACGGCTCCTTTAAAGGTCTTATCGTCTGCAACTAGAAACTATCCCACAAAGAAGTGACGGAACGCCGATGTTAAAACTGTTCACAGCTAGCTGAGCAGACGATAACCGCTTAAGTTATACCCCCGGAAAAGATAAAAATGTTTTTGAGGGCGCCCTCACGCGGTCAAAAATATGGAGCATTGCACCAGTCAGAGTAAGTTTCCCTCATGAGGTGCCTTTACCAAAGACAAACTGTCCACACAAGAATGAAGTATCGGCCTGCACGTTTAAGATTTCATTTAAGAGGTACCTACCCTGAAGCCTCGCATCATGAGGGAATTATAACCTCACGCTCTTTGTCACTGAACCGCTGAGGTACACCAAGCAACATCAACATGTTGTCACACTCAAGGACGCCCATGGCATACACGTCACTCAGCACATTGGCACATGCTATTTGCCCCTAATGGAAGAGAAAAATTGGCACAATTAATCAAATTTTATCCTTCTTCGAATACCACCTATTAAAAAATCTATACCTATGAAACTAAGAAACAAAAGTTAATTAGGCAAAAACATTTTTACGGATTTTGTAAAAAAAAACTTGCTTAAAGTCAGGGTTGTAGATTGGTAAATACTTTTAAAAATTAATGAACAATTAAACTTACTTGGTTAGAGGCTCTGCAGCTTTGATAGTATAAACTATTTTGAGAAAGGACTCCCTTCCAAGTAATATGGTTTGGATAATTTTTCACCCCAAAACATTTGAATCTGAGAATGAATCGTTTCTCAGATTCCTAAGGGTTAAGTTTGTGTTCATGAATGTTGCTGCCAGAGATGTGGTTGGTTACCTGCTGTCACCTCGCTAAACGTGGATGGATTTGATGTTCTTGTGAAAATACCATGACAGTTTTTTACCCCTTCTCAGCAAAGTATGTAGACACTGAAATCAGCTGAAACTTTCAGCTGAATGACTTTTATTAATTATTGTACCTTTCTTTATAATTTTGCCTATAAATCACATAACGTTGAAAAAAAAAAATCTTTGACCCTACCTTTATGGTGGGAAAAGGGTCCAAATTATGCCCTTTATCGTTTATTTCATTTCCTGATTAAATGCTTTTAAGGACCAGGCAATTTACAGGCAACCAGTTCCAGGCAATCTCAAAATGAAAAGCTCTAGGGTATTAGCACAAAATTATAATCTTCTCTGGGACAGGAAGATACTGTTTAATTAAAAAAATTCCTGCCTTGGAACTGAGGTGATCATTTAGAATGCTGTGGAGTTGTCAAATCCATCCACAACTACTAAGGTGACAGCGGGTACCTGAGTAAAAATTACACGGAGGCCATATGGCCTCTTTTGCCCTGCTCTTGGCCTTGGTGCCCCTTCAAAAGTTGCCATAGACTTTAAGATTTTACAATGGAAGTGCCCTTTGCAAAATGAAAATGGCCTTAATTGCCCTCTCAAAGATGAAATTCCAGGCCTTCAAACCATATTACTTTGAAGGAATCCTTTCTCAATATAGTTTATACTATCAACAGCTGCAGTGCTTCTCACAATCTAAGTTTTTATTGTCATTATTTTTTGAGTATTTACCAATCTATGGCCTTACCTTTAAGGGGAAAAAACACTTCAAAATTGTACACAAAGGCTAACTATTTGGAATGGGGCATATTTTTCTTACTAAACAGTTTAGTTAAATAAAGTTTTGGAAACATGTTTTTTTGAAAATGTTTTCCAACATGCTACTTTAAATTTTCTGTGAATTTCTTCTGAAAACTTTGGCCCAAATCTTGAACTTATATCTCACCATAACATACGGATCATCCACCAATGGATAGAAAAAGTCTGTGGTTTCAACGAGGCAAAGTCCGCCATGTGGCAGCGGTTTGACGCTGCAGTCACTGCCAATTCCTACACAAAGTAAACAAAACACACCAACTTTTTGAGAACCAAATTTTACTATGTTTTTTAAACATAAAGAAGGTTGAAGAACTGCCTAATACTTAATAATGATTGGCATCATCTTTCATGTAAATTTTTATTGAGAGTTATTAATTGTGAATTCGTAGTTGAGCTATTGTCTAAAGTTTTGGTTGGGTTAAAATTATAATTCCATTGTTTCTTTCTCACACACAACAAATAATAAATCAATATTGCAGCAATTAAATATAATTTGGTTTACTCCCAAAAAATAACTGAAGACTGCAAAAATGTTTAAGTATTTATTTATTGCATTTACATGTTTTTATATTAGTTGACCATGTTATGTCCACTGCCTTTAAGTATTCAAATTACTCGTAAATATGCAAATTAGTCCAAACTTATTAGGCTTGGTCACTGCTACTGCAAGCACACACTAGCCTAGCCTGGATAGCTGTCTTCAATTCATGCACTGTTCATGAAGTCCTAATTTTTTTTTAATTTTTTTTTTGAACAAAATCGGGTATAAAATATCTTTCGACTGATAAGGGAAATGAGGCTCATTTAAAGTGATATGCAGTAATAGACGTAATCAACAATTACGATCTCATACACACCAGACGGACACAATAAATTACAGAAAATCCAAACAAGTGTTGATGAATGGGGAAGACATGCGACTTCCCTGGTACACTATGGCTCCCTAGCTTGCAACATTAAACCTATCTTAACTTGCGTAGATTTAGATTGCCCGGTTTGGAGACAACTAACGTTATCACTTTCATCAATTAAATAAATTCACGATGCCAAGGAACTTAATAACTCACCAAACTCTGTCCGCTGCAGCATCATCTCTTCCGCCGACTTGCCTCCGTCATCCTTAAACTCTTCAAGAAGTTTAAGGAGGTCTTTTTGGGGGACCTTCCACCCAACTCCTCTCGGATCCGTGAAAGTGTAGTTGGTGAGCTGGAAATCTTTGTCCAACCCGTGGGCAACGGGGTCGAAAGGGGATCGTCGAGACCCCATCACAGCTCACAAATTTCACCGATTTTTATCGAAAATGTGATTCTATGGGGTACAAACTGGTTACCATGCCAAAGGTGTTGAAGTGGAACGGAATTTCAAGGTGTATTTGTGGAATAAAACGGCCACAAATTGCCACGCTAAGGTGTGGGAAAAGTTACCCTGGTAGCCAATGTACGTGGTAAAATGTACCACAATGCACCGTTCTCCAGGCACGTTCGCTTATTCCAAGGAAATTAATCAAGATTATTCTGAATTTTAAAGAAATAGATTATTCACACTTAATAACTCACATCAATTAAAATATTAAGTGAAGATGGTACATATCGTCTTGTAAAAAAATAACTGAATTATAATTTTGGCGCATTTTAGACGAACGAATGCATCACAAATTATTACTAATTCGGGGAGTCACCTTGTTAATTGATCGTACCTGGGGAGTCGCACCCCGTTTCGCATAAGCTGGCGTTTCAGCAAGGGAGACTCGGATCAAAAAATTACATTCTGTGTTCACTTCTTTGTAGTTTTCGTAAAAATACCTTTAGAGGCAGAGAAACCAACATTTGGAATGGCAATATCTTTTAAGCCAGGGATGCAAATTTTTGCATAGGCAGCTCCGAGGAAAGTTGAATTTACTTTGAAGAAAAAAATTAGATGCCCATTTTCCCTTTAATATCTAGATAATGGATGTGACCGCCGTCCACGTATTATTAATGGTCATCTTGTGGCATGGCACGCACTGCATGCAATTCTTCTGTGATATGATAGAACTAGAAAACTTATTCAAGCGAATTTCCATTCAAGCAACCTCCCGCTGCCAATATGAATACTTTACACATTTGTTTTTACAAAACTGAAGGTTTGAGCTTGCAAATAATTAATAAAGAATTCAGCAAAAGTTTGGATACAATTTTGGGCAAAGCAATAGGGTATAAGGCTTCACAGTTCGGGGTGTAATCAATTAGATCACAGCGTAACTTTTTATTTTATTTTACCAGATTTATTTTCCAACTCTATGCAATTAACAGTATAAAACATGGACAAACTAATGCACAATAATTTGTCTTTAAAGGTATTGTACACTTTTGGTAACAACTCAAAATCAGTGTCCACATTTTGTGTGATTAAACATATGCATGAACAAACAAAGCTGTGAAAGTTTGAGCTCAATTGGTCATCCAGGTCATGAGAAAATAGTGAAAAGAGATCTTATGTGTTTTCTGTTTTTTCAAATTATCGCGCGCGACAATCACTATTGTTTTACTCGTTTCTCAGAAACGATAGCATTTTAGGCAGAAATATTTTAAGGAACCCTTTCTACCATTACTTAGTACTTTAAATCTTGTAAGTTATGTGTGAATCTGTGAACATTGTGTTTTTCGATCTTACCAATAATGTACATGGCCTTTAAAGTAAACCAAAAATGCAAACAAATATATTTATACTTCCAAAATATACTTTAAAAATGTATCCACATTGGAGAGACCATACTTTGAAACTTTTTAAAGCACTATGGAAACAGATATTTCCAGCAAGCGCTCAGAAATTAAGCCCTTAAAAACGACCCCCCCCCCAAAAAAAAAAAAAAAAAGCAAAGCAAAACCCCAAAGAAACTCAACATCTGTAACGGTAAGAATGTGTTAATTATTGATCGAAAACAAAGGATATATATGGAAACTATAGTTCCTTGAAGTTGCCGTTGAAACTAATCATGTATTCTACACTAAATTCCGATCCCCGAAGAACAGGCTGAGGCAGGAGCAGAAGGGTCGGGAGTCGGGGCACGGGAGAGCATGGTGTGTCAGCCGAGTGGCGATGGGGGTCAGGGTCCGAGCAAGGCCCCGAGCCTGGTGAGGCAGGAGAGTTCTGTCAGGTGGTTACCAGTTTACAGGGCATATGGAGTAATGCTCGTCAAGTTTAATTATGACGTATTCAGACAAATAGGTTTAGAGGCAAATGCTCATCAGTTTGTAAGATAGGCCTACAAATGCTACGCAAAAAAAAGATGCGACGCCCCCCAAAAATAATGTGAAATTGCGACGCGAAAAAACCCAAACATAATAAATGCGACTCTTAAAAAGTAATGCGACGCAAAAAAAAAATGTGACGGGAAAAAAAGTGACACACAAAATTAAAAATGCATTGCAATTTTATTTTCAATGCCAAACAAGAGCAACATCCTTGGTCTAAGGAGAATACATCTGCCGACTTTGCAGCCCAAGGGTCGCCCTTTAGTTTTAAAGTTATGCAGTGACAGAGAAAGTGCCTTGAGACCGAGGGAAGTCCCATGCAACAACGACTCTGCCGTTTCAAGGGCAAAGATGACTACAATATTTATTATTATTGGACATCAAGGCAGCATCAAATGGAAAGTATTATTACAACCATCGAGAAAGACTCTACTAGGGTCGAAACGTAAGGCCACTAACTATTTTTGCTTTGCATTAATTTATACCATAGATCCTGTTGGTTGGTAAGCAGTTTTCAACAGCTAATTTTATTTTTTCTTCTTCTTCTTCATTTTTTTCTTTAAGGACTGTAGGACCGGGGAAAACCTTCAAATCATGGTGGGTAATAGGGGACTAGTCACATTTTAGTTTTGAATAATTTGAGACTTATAAATGAAAAATAAATCAATTATTTGAACAAAAAGGTCGAGTATCCTGATTCCATCCCGGCCCCTTCATACTAAAAATTTAAAAAAGCGGCAGACCACAATTTCTGTATACCGCCGCCAACGGTATCACATTTTACAGGTACGTGCGTTTTCCCAATAAGGACAAAAGTTCTTCCGAAAATAACTCCCATAAGAAGACCGTAAACACAAAGCTGAACAGCTCAGTTACTAGGCGCCGGCACGTTAGTACGGAGGTCGAAGGTACAAGTCCCGCTAAAGCCAATTTCCTTTCATTTTGTTCAACTTATTTGAATTTAAGTCCCGGTAACTTCTTTTAAGTATGTCTTTTTTTTGTATATAAAGAGAGTACACGGTCATGATACAATTCGTAACTGCCAACAGTTGAAGAAAAAAAGCGCGAATTTAAAGCCAAAAGCAATTTAATTTACCATGGAAGAAGGAAAATCCCATCCTCCATCCCCACCCCCTAATTTGGTTTCAATGTGTCTTAGAGTTGATACATTATTAAAGCGTTTCGGATCATAATTTTTTTTATTTACTTGATTTTGTTCATGTAGGGCCTACTCAACTTAATATTATTCTTTGTGAAAACAATATTGACATACAGTACAAACTAACAACGATTTTTTAAAAGTGGAGTGAACAAATCAATGTATAAAGCTTGAACTCGTTTAATGACACGGTAAAAAATTGCCACACGTCTACCCCTAGAGCAGCCTAAATTGCAGTTTAAAGGGAAGTTTTTTTTCTCACAGAAAGTAATTTTCTTTCAATCAATAATATATCAATTTTATTTATCCACATAACAGAGAAGCTTTTTCTATGGAAAGTTATAAATGAAACAAAAACATTAACTTTTCCCAAAATTCATTGTGTATTTATATATATATATATATTTTATACAAATCTTTGTTTAATCAAGAAATTAAACACTAGGTTCAACTTCCACAATCAATCTGTCGTTGTAATTATGGAGTCATCACTGATGATATCAAAGCAATATTATTTCCTACATTAAATTACTTCATATATAAGTTGCAGCAGATTAATATGTTTGCAAAAGTCTTTTTTTATTAAAGTTCTAAGAGGTACCGGTATTTAGAGAACAAACATATCAAGTTGATTTATTTTTTATGTTTATGAGAAATCAATCTAAAAAATAAAAATAAAAATAATTATACTTTCGGAAGTTTCCCACAGTCATTATTCATTTCATCCTAATCTGTCATAATTTCTTTCTTTTTTCAGCAATGTGTGGAAGAAAAAGAAGAAAAAAAATCATAATTATGACTAAATATCTCAAATATGACTTGGCACAAGTCAAAATTGTAAACTATATTCATAACGATGAATTAGCACAAGTCATAAATTTTGACTTATGCCACATGCCATCCGGAGGTAACATGTTTAATTCCTGCTCTTGTCAATATTTCTTTTTTCAATCTGAAGTTATTAACAATTTACCCAGTCAGTTTCCCGTGTGGTTTATTTTTTGAAACTAAAAGTTGCATCCTCTTAAGGTGATCCCTCTCCTGCCGCTTCCCAGCTTGTATCATAAACTTGGGTGTGATCCCTGGCTATACGGCAGTTACAGGTTGTATGGCTTCTGACTGGCACCCCCGAACAAAGATATTGTAGGGAGACCGCCAACATAGGGCAGAAAGCTTAGTTGGTAGAGCACTGGCACGAGGGCTGGAGAACACCAACCAAAGCATTTCTATTTATTGTTCTAATAGTTTTCAAAGGTCATAGTCTGGTTTTTAAATATTCATAAATAGTTAACCTAAGTATTAAAGAACCGGTCATTACACTGTTATTCCCGAATTTAACTAATGTTCTGACAGATAGTAATAATAAAACAATATGAATTTTTGTGTGATAATTCAACCCAGGTAGGCCCCCTCAAAGTGCCTCACACTATTATTACCCACTGTTCGTCAGGACCTAGGCTCCCCCTAAACCATCTCAACTCCTTAGGAGTATGCAGCCCCAGCAGCAGCCAGCAGCCAGCAGCCAGCAGCCAGCAGCCAGCAGCCAGCAGCCAGCAGCCAGCAGCCAGCAGCCAGCAGCCAGCAGCCAGCAGCCAGCAGCCAGCAGCCAGCAGCAGCACACCCAAATGGCATACATTTTGCTAATCATTCCCATCAACAATCTCTACCCTCTCAGGTACCCATTGACTCCTGGGTGATGAGAAGCAATTACAGTTTCTTGCTCAAGGACACATGTGTCACGACCGGAATTCGAACCTACACACTCATATGACTCCGCCATCAGAGCTTGAGGTTGATGCACTAAACCGCTCGGCCACGACACGGAACAACACACGCGATTGATGTTCCATTTAAAAAACGTAATTTTTCCAAAAACAGCCCTTTTTTCAATCGTGATCATTGAGCAGGGATGCAATTTTGATCAGACAGTCCACGCTGGAGTGGTAGTGGAAGGAGGGAATCTGGCGCCTTGACTTACTGTTGAATACGCCAGGCTGAGGCAGGTGGACACAGTGTCTGTGATGAGTTGAAGTTCCGACATCATCTACAGGATGCAAAAAGATAAAAGCAATATCAAAAACTGTCCCAGAATTGTTACACCAAGATGAGAGGCAGACACCACCGATATAGTGTTTTACCAAACAGTTATGTTGGGCAAAAACTACAATCAAATTGTTCTTAATGAAAACTATTTGTCCCAAACTACAACAGTCACAGACAGACAAAGATTTCAAAATAAAACTGGACCCGCAAAATTCCTAGTTTTACCTTAAGAATTCTCTGACAGTCAACCCGTCTCAAGACATCCTTGAAGTTATCCAAGATGGCGGACTCTTTGATACCGGGTTTTTCTGTGACGAGAAGACTGATTCCTTTCATCATTTTGTTGAGCTCCTGTTGGTTGATAGTGCCGTCTTCCTTCCGCCATGGATAGGGCAGGAATTTCACTGGCTCATAGACACTAAAACAAATGGGGGATAACAACAAATTAATTAGCAATTAATAAAGTTCAAGGAAAACCGACTAGGCGAATTGTAAACAATTCTGGGTTGAACAAAGATGAAATTGACCTCCGGATTACAAGCCGGCGCTCTACCAACTGAGCTATCCCTAATGTGGGCGGTCTCCCTATTTTGTCAATATCTTTGGTCGGGGGTGCCAGTCAGAAACCATACAACCTGTAACTGCCGTGTAGCCAGGGATCACACCCAAGTTTCTGATAGGGTCCAGTCAATAGAAACAACTGGTGACAGGAGTTACGTTGACTCATTTTGGGTATACAATGCATTACAAACAAAAAGGTAGGAAGCAGCCATTGCTTTTCCATGCACACTGTGCGCTGCTTGCTTGGTTTGTTGACATTGTATATACCCACTATGAGTCAAGAGACTCCCATCGCCGATGACATCCACTCTTCTTACCCGCTGTAAGCCTCAACCTGTTTCCTCTTCGATGCAGCACCACGCCCACTCTGGGATGTCTTCTGCTCTACCAGTACGATGTCCTCCACGTCATCAGCTCGTTCTCTCACCGGAACATCTGAGCTCCCGGCATCCGTTCCATCTCTCGTCAACGGCTCATCTGTGACCATGTCAATAATGTCAGAGTGAACTTTGCCCTCTGACCTTCTCTGGAGGTCACCCTGTTTGGGCGAGACCTCCAACACATTGTCTCCATCGAGTACCTTGTTTTTGCCGGCTTCTGGACCATCCCCACCAATGCTGCTTTCGCCGATACCTGAAGCGCTCAATTCCTTGGTTAAGTCGACAGTTTGATACGATCGAGAGTCGAGGCAAGGCTCTACACAAGCTGGCTTCTCCAGAGACCCTGATCTCTGTGATGCATTAGAATTTTCAGTTAAATCTATCGTCTCTTGATAAATGTCTTGGCACAGCCTCTTCTTGCTTGGCTCTGAATCCATGGGTGGTGCACAAGAGACCAATCTTTGTGAACTGATGCACCACAGAGAGACATGCTCCATGGCCACAAGGCAAAGCTCATTAGCGCCGACTTCAAACACCTGGAATGAAAAAACACAAAAGATTTCAGGGTACATGTATGTTAAGTTTGAAACGGCCATCATCAAAAGTTGTTTGCAGATTTTGCATGATGTTTTGCATGGGTGGCTTCCCTTAGTTTTCCAACCAACGGCAAAGGCAAAGTCCAATATTGATAAGAATAACACGTAATAACCCACTAGGAAACTGACTAGGAAATTATAAATCAACTTTAAGGTGAACAAAGTCAAAGAAACTAGAACAGGATTTGAACCTGTGACCCGAGTAAACGTGCCGATGCTCTACCAACTGAGCTATCTAGCCCTAATGTTGTCTCCCTGTTTTGTAAGTATCTTTGTTCGAAGGCGCCAGTCAGAAGTTATGTAATGACAATATGTGTTTGTATGACTTCTAACTGGCGCCCCCAACTGAAGTAACGACTAAACAGGTAGACCATCAACACAGAGCTAGATAACTCAGTTGGTAGAGCACTGGCACTTAAATTTTTCTTTGTTCGCCCCAGTTTGTTTTAACAAATTCAACGGCATTGTGGGCGTACCATTTGCTGCTGCAGTAACAAGTCCATGCACCTCAACAGCGGAACCTCTCTGTTAGTGTCTGCATTGACTTTTGCCATGATCCTCTTCAACTTGGGAATGGTCACCCCTAGAAATCCAGCATCATTGATCTTTCCGTACACTTTGATGATTGTCGAAATCATCGGAGATCTGTGGCCTAACTTTGAACACCTACAAGATAACATTTTAACATTTAAGATATAAAATTTTAAATCTATTGATTATCATTTATCATCTATTGATCATTAGGGGCGTGTTTTGAACTTCCGTCATTTGTTACGCGTTTAACCTAGTTAGTTCGATAGGCTTGGTTTCAACATGGCAGATTTTACAAGCTAGCGAAAGCTCCAACAGAATTCTTTAAAAACTGATAAACCTTGAAGCATACAAATCCAATAATGTTTACAAAATTATAAAGACCAATTTCATTTACTTGAAAATCAAATAAAGGCTGTATCTTTTCGAGAGCATTAACTTTCAAGAGATGTACCTAACTATTTCTGGTTACCGACCTGTTTCTGCATAGCTCTCGGAAATTGTTTTGGTAAAGTGAATGTTATGTCAGAAACTTGTTTCTGGTCAGGGTCGCCAAAACAAGCTCCGATTATGGCGTGTCGTTGCTGAGCGGTCAAGCGCACTGGACTCAAGCTCTGGTGTTTCCTGAGTGTGGGTTTGAGTCCCGGTCTTGACACTTGTGTCCTTAAGCAAGACACTTAACCATTATTGCTTCGTCCTTCGGATGGGACATAAAGCCGTTGGTCTCGTGTGCTGTGTAATGCACGTAAAAGAACCCAGTTACACTTATCAGAGAAGGGGTTTGCCCTAGTGTTTCTGGTAGTGGCTGCAGGTTGTGCTACAGCACCTTGTAAACCCTTCCAAGGTGTTACATAACATAAATGGGTCTTACGATTCAAAAACTACTTATTGTTATTATTATTGGCTAAATTTGAAAGATAAAGTTAAGATTCTTCACCTCTCTCTCAGTTTCTCCACGCTGGCTTCTTGTTGAGTGATGTACTTTGCTGTCAGTAGGTCCTTGAGATACAAAGCTTGTGAACGCTCTTGTGATCTACAAGAAGTCTCCAGCCCTGTTAACTTCTCACAGGGTCTGATAAGGTACTCCAAAAGGCTCGAACAAGAGTTGATTTTACAGGACGGATCGGGGCCAGCTGTGGTGGTCGGGAAATTGGGTATGAGCTTTAGAGTAAAAGCGCTGAAGACGATGTTGTCTTGGAGGTTGAAGGTTCTTCCCTTGCCGCAGATTCCCGGAGCGTAGTGACCTTGGGCTAGGAGCCACTTTGTAAAGGAACTCTGGGAGGCAGCTAGGCACTTCATGGTGGGGTTCCTGGGGGCTGGTCTCTGCTGAGGAGATTCTGAGGTGATCTTGAGTTTACCGCCGTCTTGTGCCACATCGACAGAGTCTTTTGGTGTCTGTTTGGATTCCACAGCTTGAATGGTATCTCCCGTACCGCCAGGTCTTAACGGGGTGGTACTCTTCCCTACCCCATCAGTTAACCCTGTACCATCGCTGGTTCCCAGTGTTTCTTTGCTAATGAAGTAGCTATGATCACTGTGAGTTGGAAGGCTACCGTCTAGTCCTGTTTGCGCCATCTCAACCTGTGTACCGCTGGCAAGCTCTTCAAGCATACCCATAACATTGCCTTCATTGCTTGGACTCGAAGGCTTAGCTTCCTGGAGGTATGGAAGGCCTTCAACAGGATCCGTGTTATTCACCTTCCCGTCGACGCCCTCGAAAACAACTCCCACGTCATTTCTCGCTGTCGTCTCTCCACCCTGTGCAGCGCCCTCTATAGTCTCCATCCTTACTCCTGTGTCGCCCTCATTGGCATCATCGTCCTCATCTTCTTCTTCATCTTCCGACTCCTCATCTGTGTCACTCTCCGAGTCAGAATCCACGTCTTTCTTAAGAAGGCCCATTTGCTTCAAGGTTTCTCGGTCCAACAAGTCGCTATCTACTACAACCAGCTGCTTCGGCACAACGATTGTACATTTTATCTGCACAAAGAAAACATATCAAGCAATCAACCACAAGGGAAACTGACCGTGTAAATTTTACAAAATTTTAGGTTGAATAGAAGAAAAAAATTACTGTAGCGGGATTTGAACCTGCAACCTCTTGATTAACTAGCGGGTGCTCTCTACCCACTGAGCTATCTAGCCCTAGTGTTGGCAGTCTCCCTAGGTGATCCGTCTCCTGCCACCTCCCAGGTTGTCTCGTAAACTTGGATGTGATCCCTGGTTACAAGGCAGTTACAGGTTGAATGGCTTCTGATGGGCACCCCCGAGCAAAGATGTTATTGACAAGAGAGGGAGACCGCCAACATTAGAGCTAGATAGCTCAGTTGGAAGAGAGCCGGCACATTAATCCAGAGGGCGCAGGTTCAAATCACGCTCTAGTCAAGTTTCCTCTAAAAACTAAAATTTATGAGAAAAACAAATCACTTTTGAACCCTGTTGGACAGAAAACAAAATGTGGGTTTTTCTTATTAAAAGAAAAAAAAATCAAGATATTTTATATTGTTTACCTGATCTTCGGCAAGAAGCATAATTTGACAGGCGCATGCTCCGGGACTGACAGTAGGAAAAAGAACACCTTCAGCTGCCTCTGAAACAACAGTCCAAAGAAATGGCAATAAACAATTCAGTGAATCCCATCATGTCGTTTTTCTAAATTCCTGGTTCAACATCATCATCTGGGAACCAACCATAGAGTTATATATAAGAACTAGAGGGCGCACTGGCAATACTGCGTGCACAAACGCGCCGGACCGCAAGGAGACACGACCGCCATTTAAAAGAGGGCAAAATTGAGTACGAAGTATACGATGTGCGTATGGTAAATGCACGCATCACGCGCTCGGTGTTCATGTTGTTGTTTTGCGTACAGTAAAGTAATGGTAGTGGTACTTAAAACATGGCCGCACCGCCCGCGCGACGAGTCACGTAACTTGGCTAGTGCGCCCTCTAGTTCTTACATATAACTCTATGGAACCAACCTATTTGGACGATGGACCATGGGCGTCCCTCCAAAACCATGGTCAAGACCAGCATCGAAACTAGGGTAAACAATTTTAGGGGGGGGGGGCACAAGGGAGAGTGCAATTTTTTCAAGGGGGAGGGGGAACTTCTGGCCAATTAAAACGGAGTTTCCGTTTGCATTTCTCTAATAAAACAAGCCTCTTTTCAGCGCTCTTGTAATAAGCCATTTACAATTTTTTATCAGATAATCTGACATGAGCGTAAAAACAAATCCATCGTCTGCGTGTAAATAGAAATAGTTATATTCAAAATATTAAAATTATGACATTAAAGCTTATAAACTAAAAACATTTTACTCTGGTAATTTTGAATCTCAAAAGTCCAGATTTCAATGGGAGGGGGGGGCACCGGGGGGGGGGGGGGGGGGGGGGGGGGCAACGGACATCAAATGGCATATACCGGCTTCATTGATTGTCTTCAGGCAGGTTAAAGCTTCATCAGGTACCTCCGGAGGTATTTCAGATCGGAAGTGTTTGGAGTAGGAGGTAGAAAGGTGGTATGACATCGGAACGCTGGGTGCAATCCTCTTTTTTTTAATAATACCTTCTCGCTGTGAACGAATTACAGATGAAAAAACACAAGATTAAAATCGGCCAATGAGTAACCTTCTTTTGACCTCTAGCCGAGGGCGCCCTATTAAATATGCAGCCAGAGCAGTTACCATGTTTAAAAAAAAGAGTGTAAGCATCAACTCTCTTCTGTAACAACTCTACTGTCTCCCAATTGAACAGAGGATTGAGTATAAAATCAGCTTGCTTCTCATCACCCAGGAGTAAATGTGAACGACTGCAAAAGATTGTTGATGTGAACGACTAGCAAACCTTTGCATCCGTTTGGCTGCCGGTGCTGCTTACTCCTAAGGTGTTGAAATGGTTTCAGGAATGCCTGAGAACTGAGGAAGTCTTTACTTATTCATTTACGCACGGGAAAAAAAGAACAATTATTAAACAAAAGTTGACTTACAGCTCGAGAGATGACTCCCTTTAAGCGACAGAACAGAAAGACGTCGTGTAGAATACTGGCGTCGTACTGCTCGTACAACTTGTACGCCAGCTTGCATCATAGTCGCTGGCATTCTGGGACATCAGGGAACTCTGAAATATAAAAAAAGAATTGTATTGTCAAAGGCGACAAGGATCTGCGCTGATTTCACAGAGGCTAAGAGGGATCTAAGATGGTATCATATATATTATTATATTATCGCAAATTCACACATAACAACAGAAGACAATAATAATACAAGGAACATACATAGAGCCAGCAGCACATGCGAAGAGAAAGTTACCTAAACTGTGCGAGGCTTCGTCAATGCTACTGGCTTACTACATATGTACTAAATAAAATTTATGTACAGTATAAATCTGAACTGCTGAGTAAAAGTGTAATGTCACAATAAAAAATCACTATGGTAATGTTAACAACTCAGCTTGACTAGTTACCGCCGGGGATCTGCCATTTTTCCCCTTCCAACAAGACGGAAATTATTTTAGCGGAATTGGCCGGAATCATTTTTCTTTAATAGCACTACTGGCACAAAGAAACCATGACTTAACGAAGCCAAGAGAACAAGGATTCTGTTTGAAGCATCGGGATTTGTTGTTTCTCTTTCAAGAAGATACCATAATCAACTGGGGGTCAACTGGCTTAGATGAGTCTGAATGTTTCATCAAGAGACTTAAAGGGAAGGTATACGATTGGTAATCACTCTAACAAATTTATGGCAATAAAAACTTACTTGGTTAGAGTACAGCAACTTTCGATAGTATAAAGCATTTTGAGAAATATTTCAATTCAAAATAATGTGGATATGGAAAAAGTTTTTATCCCCCAAAAATTTGAATCTGAGAAACGTTTCTTTCAGAAACAAAGAAACTTTTCTCAGATTGTGTATTCCTATTAGGAATTATTCTTCATGCATGGAAATAACCGCCCGGATTTTCGGCAATATCTCAAAAACCTACCACCTTTTGAAAGGATATTTTCACAGGTTAGTTTTATTGTATATATCTACATTTAAATAGGACTAAAACAATCGAACGGTTCCAAAAATCAAAGGTATCCTTTGCCTTTAAATGGTTTAGATGAACAAAAAAGACATTCAATAGCCTCATACATTTGTTAAAAAAAATAAAAACATCTTTAAAATCCCGTCAACACAGCTAAATACAATCTTGCTGCTCTGCAAACTATGAATGAACTTCAACAAAATGAGTTTGTGTCGTAGGCTCTGAGTGAGAACCAAAAGTAGTTCCCCCATGATACAATGCACAAATGGCCTTTCCTAGGAGGGGGCTATGTATTGCGGAACGCCTGTATTGGAAACTTTCCGTGGGCTATGGCTCGTGCAAGTCATGGGGATCGGAGCTCCGCAGGCCCCCATGAGCCTGCTGCTATGATTGCCCCCTTACTTCGTACTTTCCGTGGTCTATGGCTCCACCAAGTCATGGGGATCGGAGCTCCGCAGGCACCCATGAGCCTGCTGCTTCGATTGCCCCCTTACCTCGTACTTTACTAAAAACTATTTTTTTGTAAACGATGTATCAGCAACTTATTTCATCATTGATGAACGCTCACCAGAACAATGGTGTGCAAAGCGAGTCTCTTCAGTCGGTTTCGTTCTCAACATTGAAGAACATCTTATCCGCCTTTTCGTTCCTAGCGATCGGCTCCACGTTGTAAATCCTACGGAGACTGGTGATGTCATCAGGGAGGGTGCACACCTGTCCATCTCGATGCCTGAGGGTCATAAATATAATTACAGCGACGGTTTCACACAAGAATACAAAGCTATGAAGGTTCAGTCTCTACCCCATAATTTGGGTTTTATTTACTAGATACAAATAAACAGGCTGGAGGGTGGACAGTTGACGTATTCTCCCCGTGGTATTGAAAGTTGACAAACTAGTACCCGAGGCGAAAGCTAATATAGACTGCGCACCATGTTTTATTTGGTTTACTATACCTCATACTTTTTCTCTAGTATGGCATCATTGAGCTTGGGCAAGCGTAACATTTAGTGTGCAACCACTTTTATGTGTATGTAGCCCAAGCAATGTTCGCGTGTATTAATATACTACACTTACGTGAGTGCGACAGTTCCACAATATTGCTTTGTACAGCGCATACGTATTCGACTGTTACCCATTCACAGTCCACTACACGTGCTATTAACCCCGTGCGTAAATACTGGTGCGTGCTTGGTATTCTGCAAAAAATAGCATCTAGCGCGCGATGGTGAATGGACCAGTGTGAATTTAGCTATCGGTCATTAATATGCATGAGGTATAGTAATAACAGTTACTTCCCATTACACTGATTCTGTTTCTTATCATGAAGACAGAGAGGCTAGTCACAGTTACCTGAATTTCTCTTGAAGCTTATCGATAAGTTCCTCGTAGACTTCGGTGTAGTAATCTGGAGGGTGGGTGCCCGTCATGTTCGGAATACTGTCCATTAGATCCTGTGAGATACATTAACGTGATACTTAGGTAGGTTGAGTCTCATTCAATACAACGATCCAGTAGGCCACGCCCACCATAGCAACAACCAAACGTGTCGCGTGTCCCCCCGTCCGCCGTGCACGTGGTATAGTGTCGGACCTTAAATCCCGCATTGTGATTGGTCAATTTGTCATGGGGCGTGGCCTACTGGATCGGTGTATTCAAACTCACATTTATTTCTGTACTTCACGAAAATTTCCAAACCGTACATAGCCAAAACATGAATTTAAAGAAGTAACCAAAAAAGCATGGTTTACAAGGCAGAACATAAGATAAGTATGGAGGCATCATCTAGAAGCCGAGGCTTGTGGTGAGATGCCTGATGGACAGACAAACAGAAAGTGAAAAAGGAAGAAGGAAGTACGGACAAACAGGTTGAACGAAGACAGAATAACCCCAACGTAGGACTGTTCCTCTGTGTTGTACACAGATACAGAGTCCTAGATAGGAGGGTCCGTTTCCAGGGCGGAAAAATTTTCAGAGCTCCATGATTCAAACCTTCGTTTGTAAGAATCTACTTATCTCACTGGATTAACATTCCACAGCCACATACATTTTGGGGGCTTTGGGTTTTGTATTAGTCAGATATTCTTCATAAAATCACAATTTTTGTGAAACGATTCAGCTAGTAATGTTAATCATTTCTGCAAACTTTATTCTGCAACACAGTTCATCACGCAAACCTGTGTGTGTGTGTGTTTGCGTGGACCTCGATACCGCATACCACCGCAGTACGCACTCAATTCAAATGAATGTCACGCAATCGTCCTGCGGCCAACATGCTAGTGTATGCGTACGCACGGCAGGCATATCCGAGAGACTGCGAAAACAAAACTGTTGAGAGCTAAACTATTACACAAAAATGACACATTTTAGTTACAGGAAAATTAAGAAAACAAAGATTTAAAGTCAGTGTGCAAGAATTAAAACCATTTATAATATTCCAGGCCTCGAATTAACCAACGGCACCCACAGCAAATGCCGTGGTGCCCTGTGCTTTTGCTGTGGTGCCCTTTGCAAAGTTCCAATACAAATTTCCATTTTCCTCATAGAAGTTACAGGGGAAAACTGCCGTGCCCCTTCAAGAGTGAAGTTCGAGGCCCTGATACTCTCGTTTCAAATTGTTACAATTTTGTAGGTTGTAAACCAGCCCGCAACAAGACACTGTGATTCTGAAAACGTTTTTGGAAGCGAGAGTTATTTACCGTGTCTTCTGCACATTCACCGAGGCACACAGCGAAGTTGGTTTTGAATTTGTGATCCTTGAGGAGACGGATGGAGCGTGTGGCGATGTTCTTGGCATCCTTGTTTCTCATATCAACAAAGCTCTGTACATGGTAAACAAACAAAAGTTATATGGTTTTTGAGGCATTGCATGGTGAGATATCAATGTATATTCGGTTTGCGGTAACACCATGTGTATAATTATCTACTTTGCTGTGTAGATTTTGTTCTTTAGAGAACTTGTCTTGCTATTTGTTCTACTACCACGGAGAAGATTTTTTTAACTTGGAAGACTTCTCAGTTCTGAAAAGAACTATTTTTAACTACTAACTGGGCGGGAGGTAAGGAATCGGCCTGGACTACTACTTTCACTTAGTGGATCGGGGGGACTTCTCGTAATTAACTGCACTGCCTTGGAGTGAGTTCTTTTGGTCTCAACGTTTTGACTAGCTTGCTTTAGTCATTGTCAAAAAGTTACTTTCATTTGACAACAATCCAAAAAAAAATCAAATTAAAGAGGGGTCTCCAAGAAGGTCAATTTGATTTTTGTAATGCATTTATTTTCCAACAGATACAGGTCCTCATGAAAGTGGGGGGAAACAAATTACAAGTTCACGTTAAAATGGTGTAAAATGTCATTTTATTTGACAGCAAAAAAATCAAATAAGTTTGCACATTCCAAGAGGAATTTTTTGTGCCAGTCGAAAGGTCAAATTCAATGCTATTTTGATTGAATATCATCAAAATACAGGAATGAACTGCCACCACCTTGCAAGGTTTTAAATGGCCGTTTAAGACCTGGTCACTACTTTATATTTCCATTCATAAATGCCCTTTTTGTTAAAAAGCATAATAATGTTGGAAAATCTGTACAACTTTTCTGCTAACTTTCAATTCCTGTCACGCCCTGGGGCCCTGTTTTGCAAAGGATATGCATGCCACACTCAATGGTTGTGCGTACGGGTGCGTACTAACACTAACAGATTTTAGGTTGAATACCCGTACGTATTGATTGTGTTTCGCGTAAATTAGTGCCATGCGTAATCTTGCGCGCCACAGGTACATGTATATTTAAACACTTCTAGCCGTGTCTGTATCATCTGGTGATGTCAACTCGACCAATCAGAATGAATAAACTTTCCCGGGTATTTATGAATAGATGTTAAATACACATACTTTGTCGTTGAATGAGAAGGATTTGTATGACTGGTCGTTATACTCACAGGGAAGGATTTGAACCCACAACCTTTGCTTTCTAGAGCAGATGTCTTACCACTAGACCACCGAGCTTGCCCACTACCTAGAGGCAGTTAGCTAGGTGCAAGATATGTTTAATAGGTGTTAAATATATATACTTTGTCGTTGACTAGGACGAATTTGTATGACTGGTCAATATACTCACAGGCACTTTCTTCGAGAAGACGTAATGCACCGTCTCCCACGTAATGGACATCTTGTAATTCAACTTCTTGGTCAGGATGGTTGAAGCAACTCTGCAGAGCAGTAACTGAAAAAAAAAATGTGTTGAGTCAGCTCAAACATTAACACTGGACCGCAGGCCCGAGGCCAGTGATTTTACAGAGTTGGGCCAGTGAACTCAAGACCCGGCGAGCCCGATGGTCTTGTGTTTTTCATTTGAACAATAATAGGCTACCTCATTGTTTAGTATCATTGTGAAGAAAAAATGTTAACTATACGTCTGAAAAGTATCTATCAATTCGGCCGAGTATCAAAGTACACAGTATACACATTTACGACAATTGAGATGGATCTTCCTGTGGTCTTGGAAATATATACTCTAGTCAAGTAAAACATTTGAGCTACAAGCCCTGCAGTCTTGTAAATATTCCCCAACCCCCCCCCAAAAAAAACTTTTAAAATGTGAGCCATGTAGAGGAAAACAAAAATAATTCAATTCCTTTATCATTTGGTAAAGATGTCCCTAACACACGCCCTGTTTCTTTAATTAGTTGTGGCGTGTCGTGGCCGAGTGGTCTAGTGCATCGGAGTCAAGTTCTGGTGGCTGACGACCACGGCCACGACCACGACCACACGCCCCAATCAATCCATCCAAACCATAACCTTTACCAGACTATCCTCTTCCGGAGTCCAGTTGAAGGTCGCCCTCGTTGCCAAGCCCACCGCTTTCTTCTTCTCGGTCTTCAGTCTCCTCTCTTTCTTCGTCCTCTGCTTCTCCTCCTTGGCCCTCCGGCGCTCCTCCTGCCGTTTCCGTTTGGCCTTTCTCTCCTCAGACTCTTCCTGGGGGGCCCTCTTGCGTTTGCGGCCTTTGCCACCGGCGGTTTCTGCCTTGTGCTCTTCAACGTTAACTAGTTTGGTGTCCACGGCAACATTTTGTTTTGCACCTGGAGTGTAAGCGGAGCAATCTAAATTTATCAGTTTTCAAAATTGTAACTTTGTTTCCGAGTATTTTACCCACCACACCTGGGGTCGATTTCACAAAACTCTTCCTAACTTAGGACTAGTCCTACGCAACGCTAAGAGATAGGACTAGTCCTAAGTACTGGTCCTAACTTAGGACTAGTCCTATCTCTTAGCATTGCCTAGGACTAGTCCTAAGTTAGGAAGAGTTTTGTGAAATCGACCTCTGAACTTACAATTTTAGGAAAAAATAATGAGCGCTTTGAGACGCCAATTGGTGTGATAAAGCGCTATATAAGAACTCAGTATTATTATTATTATTCAGCGTTGTGTTGGGACCCTCCTAGTCATATGAGCTCCCCTTAGGGATAGGTCATGTGACAGCAGATCGTTGTAGATGGGGGGGGGGGGGCAGGGAGGAAGTCGTAGCCTGATTCCTGTTGAGAATTGTCCTGCTGTTTATCTACTGCCCCAGAGTGCATACGAAAACTGGGGACTTGTAGCTCTACATAGTGGATTGGAGGAGGGGGAGGGAGGGGACTTCTCGTAGTTATCTTCACACTGCCGACTGAGATATTATCCAGTCAGCCAATATCCACAGACTAATAATAATAACTGTATTTATAAAGCGCCAAATTGCCAAAGGATACAAGGCGCTGATTTTTTTTTTCTGCTAGGTATGTGGAGCTACGTTGTTAAGCATGAGGCCTATTCATTTATAGCACCATGTTGTGGTTTACAAGGTGCTGTGGTGCAATATGCTACATAATATAATAAAAAAAAAAAAAATTACCTGGCTTTACACTGAGCAGAACCGTTTTGCGTTGCAGTGGATTATTGAGTCTCTGCAGCCGTTTGTTCTGTGGATCCTCGAAGCGATTCACCAGACCCCCCTGGACCATACGATTGAGATCAAACGTGGACTTTGTCCAGTTCCTCTTCAGGTGACTACCAGGGGCAAAAAATATATTAGAAACTTTGCGTGTGAAAGATGTGTGGAAACTAATTTGAAGAAAACCACATTGTCAATTTATCTATCGTTCAGAACCAGAGTGGATGGTATTGAACGGTCAGACAGTGGGAGGGTTAAGCATACAATAGTAAGGAAAATAAAAGAGTGGCGATGAGGTTTTCACCGGCCATTTAAAACCAGCAGGGTCGTGGCCGTGCGATAAACGACCAAGCCAAAGGCGAGGTCCTTTATCGCCACAACCCTGCAAGGTTTTAAACGGCCGTCTAAGACTGAGTCACTACTCTTTTATTCTCATTCCTAATTGCCCTTTAAAAAGCGTACCAATGGTGGAAAATCTGTAAAACTTTTTCTGTTCACTTTTAATTCCTGTCACGCCCTCACGTTTCAACATGGCCATGTGATCTCTTCTCGAACCAATCAAAATGGATGAACTGTCCAGGGTGTCTATGAATGACCCGTTTGCATCATGTGTATAAACTTGAGAAAAATACTTGTTTTCAATGTCATCAAGACCATGTGCCTCTTACCTGTAGAAACTTAAATCCAATCCACCCGCTCCCTTGCCATCGCCAGGTATCCGACCGTCATCGATGACCGCATCTTTATAACTGTCTAGTTTCCTTGGCACCACTGGTGGCCGCATTTTGAGGCTCATCTGACCGGGCGAATTAGACAATCGTGAAGTTCCTAAAAGCCACCCAAAAAAATGAAAAAGTTCAAAATATTGGATGTCTTCGTTGCAGAGTGTTGCAGAGTGTGCAGAAATTTCTAATGTCCAACGATGAGTACACAAAACCTTTTTTGGTAAATTTCTAATGACCTGCAAATTTTTTTTGGTAAATTTGACTATGACTATGAAAATTCTTGACAAATGGGTTCCAGGCCTGGGTTCTACAATGATGTGTACACAAAACCTTTTTTGGTAAATTCCTGACAAATGGATTCCAGGCCTGTGTTCTGCAACAATGTGTACACAAAACCTTTTGAAAATTCCTGACAAATGGATTCCAGGCCTGTGTTCTGCAACAATGTGTACACAAAACCTTTTTTGGTAAATTCCTGACAAATGGATTCAAGGCCTGGGTTCCTCCCTTACTCTAGACCTAAAACCTACAGACTCAGTGCATTACCAGAACTACAAAACTACAGGTTAAGGACACAATGTGCACAACTTCCTTCACCCTTTGGTGACCACTTTACATCCTGAAATCAGGAGAGAAAAAAAAAATTAGCAGTCTCTTATGGTTAACCAATCAGCACTGTTTTTCAGTGCTTCCCTTCCAGGGGTTAGCGATGAGAGGTAGCCAACATTACACATGGTTTGCACTGCTGCGCCTGGTGCCCCCACTCTCTATTTGCTCAATAAAACAAAAAATTGCTTCAAGCAGTATTTCTGTTAGGTCTTACTTACCAAGAGGCGTGTCCGAACATATCACCTTCAGCTCAAACCAAAACTTCTCCACATCGTTGAGTGTTCTAAAGTGATGTTTGTGGATGGGGTAAGGCTTGTCAGAAACGGTGTTACTGCCTGGGTCACTGGACGAGGTGTCAACGAGGGTGGCATTGCGGCAGATGTAGAAACACAACTGGGGAGACATCAAGATCATATTGAAATTTAACCCTCCTACTGTCTTACCATTCAATGTTATCTTTCTCCAGAAGACGATCAGAGCATACTGATCGAAACGTCGAGTTAACCAACGGTTCTTTTCAGAACCACCCCAACTCAATAAGAGACAGTATTACATGGTTGTCATCGCAAACCTTTTTCCATATAGTTATCTATGAAAGGCTTCAACATGATATCATGTGGTGAATGCACCTATACAGCACACAGTCAACCCTCCTACTGTCTGACCATTCAAGATCATCTACTTTGGTGATGGGTTAAATAAACTATGCAAGCCTGCAACATGATATCATGTGAGTGGTGAGGGAATCTACACAGTACATAGTCAACCCTCCTACTGTCTTACCATTCAATATCATCCACTATGAGTTTTGAATAAGGGAATAAAAGAAAAGCGAGCGAGGTCTTAACAGTCATTTATCTATCATTCAAAACCACAGTGGATGATATTGAATGGTCAGACAGTAGGAGGGTTGACTATGTACTGTGTAGATTCCCTCACCAGTCACATGATATCATGTTGCAGGCTTGCATAGTTTATTTAACCCATCACCAAAGTAGATGATCTTGAATGGTCAGACAGTAGGAGGGTTAAGCATACAATAATAAGGGAATTAAAAAGTGGCGACGAGGTCTTCACCGGCCATTTAAAACCAGCCGGGTCAAGGATGTGCGATAAAGGATCGAGCCAAAGGCAAGGTCCTTTATCGCTACAACCCAGCAAGGTTTTAAACAGCCGTTTAAAACTGAGTCACCACTCTCTTATTCCAAATCATCAACACAGTTCCGTTAAAAACATCAACAAATCCTCAAAAGTTCAGAACAAATCTGACAGTTTAGCCTCAGCTCCCCTCGACTCTGCATAGAACTTCTACACATGAGTACTCGGTTGCTCCTTGCGCAAGGTTTTTGTACCCAAAGACTCGGAAAAACCGTAGTCTTTTTAACTTTTTATGCAAATAAGGAGTATTGCTCAGCGATTTTACAGAATTTCCCTGACAGGACAGCATGACATAATGATGTATAGAAACACTGAACATGAATATTTTCAACTAAACAGAAACTGAAACCTGAAAACGGCTCTGACAATCACAGGTGATAGACACGGAAACTGCACTGTCTGGTACAAAATGTGATACATCAGCAAGGTTTTTTTCCAAACAGAATTTCAGTATTCCTATTATACAAACATTCCTATATTTCTATATACATCACTTTGTCATGCTGTCCTGTCAGGGAAATTGTGTAAATCGTTGAGAAAGACACCTAGTTCACATAAAAAAATTAGACGACGGTTTTTCTATGTCTTTGTGTACAAAACCTTGTGCTGCCAGCGTCCCAGCAAAGGCGCACGGCCTGCAGCATTTGCGCGTGCGGGTAAAAAAAAGATCGGTCTATATTATAAACTGGATGACGTACAACTTACCATCTCTTTGCCCTCGTTCAGATGCGGTGTATAGATGGCTAGTCCCATCGATGCTAGACGATCGACCTCCCTCGCCAGGAAGGAGAGATACCTTCTCCCCTCGAGGAGCCGACTGCGCATCTTGTGGGGTAAGTCTTTGACCAACCACAGGGACTTGACAGGGTCATTGAGGTAGTCGGACAGTTTGTCGATCTGCATTTTGGCCGAATCAAAAAAAAAAAATACTGAGAACTGGAAACTGGCTAAAAAAGCTTGTGCCTTCTGAACCTTATCCTAAAAAAATCCACAGCCTAAACTGCGGGGTTACATTTGTAATTTTCATGAATTAAAGAACTACTGAAAACTCAAAAACTGGCTACCCATGTTATTTTGTGTTTTCCTTACACCAATGTGTGAGAAGCACTGTATACTCAGCGAGTATTGTGGGGAAAAAAATCCACTGGCGTACTACAAGCTGCATTTCCTTTTCATGATTATAGACACAATAAGCCCGGATCATACTTCCTGCGAATGCGAATGCGGAGCGAATTTTGTTGTCACAAATTCGTAACGAACAATTCGTAACAGTTGAGATGTGCTCAACTCCTGCGAAGCATTCGCAGCGAAAAAACAGAGCTGTGACGTCGAAAAATTTGCTTCGCATTCACAGGAAGTATGAACCGGGCTTACGTCGTTTATTCTTACCATATATCTCAACGGAACAACTTTGCAAAATATGACCAGAGGCATTGACAAGACCGCATCCCCCAGGACGCACCAGCCTTCTGTGATGTCCTGGTATTGAGGCAGTGGCTTGACGAAACGTCGCCAGTCCATGACGTCAAGATACACTCGGTGCTTCTCGGTGTGTGCGGCGTGGACGGGGGTTGGATCCGGCGCGTCTGACGGGACGGGGCCAGGCTTAGGGCGGGGGACGGCCTCCGGGTTTGCTGTTCGATTGGGCTCTGGCGACTCCACTGAAATGGGGTCGTGTATGTGGGTCGCGTTCAAGGAGGCACCATCGCTCGCTGATCGGTCGGACTCCGTCTCTGTCGGTACGTTCCCCTGTTGGATCGACTCAAGGAGACCGAGTGCCGTTTGGGATTTGGGGTGTGAAGATGTGCTGATCTCTCCCTGGTGACTGTTCGTGGTGGTGGAACCTTCCTTGGGGAATCCTCGCCGCTGACTGGCCGTTGCGCTCGATCCCGAAGCTCCACCTTCCGACTTTTCTGTCTCCATCATCGTTCCATCGGCCACGCCATTAGAGCACCTCTCTGATTGGTTAGCCATTTGTACTGGCTTTACTGATTGGTGTTTAGGTTGACCAATCAGGTCGTCTGTACCCTGTTGTCTGCTTCCTGCGCTACTCTCCAGATATGCTTCATCGAGCTCTGCTGTTATTGGTGTTAGCTGGTCTTCATCAAATTCTTGTTTGATGGTAATGACTTCACTTTGTTTAACAGGGGCTTCTGTTGAAATAAACAAAAAATTAAAAATATTAGAAAATGCATGTTGTCAAAGTTCTTCCACCTTTGGTTAAACTCAACATACAAAGTTTTGAACTACTGACTAATATTAAAAGTGGTTTGATCAATGATCTGGATCTGTAAAAAAATGAACACTTTTTTACCTGGCTGAGGGGCCTCAACAGCAGGCTCTTGTTGCACCATGCCATAGACAATGTACCACATGAACAGATGAAACACCTTTAACTTCTCCATCTTTTGCAAGTGGCCATAGAAGTTCTTTTTTATAATTAAGCGTCTCTGTTGAAAAAACGGAAAAGGGAAAGGAAAGTGTTAAAGTAATCGTTTCTTTTAGGATGTTCAGCATTCTCAGGGAAGATTTCGGGTTTCGAAATTTACAAAGACCTAAGAGTGATAATAACTCTGAATCGATCTTAATTGCTCAGCAAAGTGTAGACATAAAAGTTTTTTTTTTATAATTCAACGTCTCCGTCGAAAAAACGGAAAAGGGAAAGGACAGTGTTAAAGTAATCGTTTCTTTTTAATTGATCTTAATTGCTCAGCAAAGTGTGATTTTTCAGTCAGCCTACAGGGTAACATCATGGTGTTGAAACTGCATTGTTGTGTGTAGAAAATGATTTTTGTTAAGCCTGACGTGAAGCCATCAGACACTTACTCTAGTGTCCGTCAGTTCTCCGCCAATTTTTTTTTCTTCTAAAAAACACTACTTTGTCACTCGCAGGCCGGTTGCGTGGGATTCATTTGAATTGAATTACATAATGCCGTATAAGTTACCAGCGCCTGTGAAAAACACACACAAACACACTTGTAGGTTTGCGAGATGAATTGTGTTTTGCTAAAAATATTCAACGCTGCACGCTGAATTTTTTAAAGTAAATGACAAACTTATGAAAAAAATATCTGAAGTCCAAAACCCACTGACATAAAATGTATACTGCCATGGAATGTTAATCCGGTGAGATTAGTGGCTTCTTACAGGTAAGATTTGAACTACGGAGCTCTGAAAAATGTCCTCCCTCAAAAAATTGTCCGCCCTCGGCTTAGGAGCCAATAGCAACTGCCAAACTCTCAAACCATGTTATATTTGTATACTGTTGAGATTTTTTGTTTCTTCCAGTTTGAAAATACAATTCCTGTACTTTAGGTTTTAGAAAAAAATCAAATCTTTTGAAACAGCTCCCTCTAGTGTCCTAACCTCAGTCGATATCTCTTTATCCGCTCCGTCCTGGTCTTCCTTCTCTTCGTCATCATCCAGTAAAGCGTTGCGGCTAGGGGGCGCCGTCTCATCGTCACTGGGTTGTAATAGAGTCTCAAACTTATTGATCCTCTTCCACACCTTAGACTTCTTCTTCTTGCGTTTTTTTTTCACTGCCGGCAGTTTCTTAAAGGGGATGAAACAAAAAAATGATGTCAAGACTTCGAAACTAAACTTCTATTCAACTGCTTGTTTTTTGTTTGTGCTTTTTTTGTTTAACTTTTGTCGGCACAAAAGATTAACTCGTGGGTCAATGAGGCTGGCTGCCAAAAGGTGCGGTGGTCGTGAGAAGTCAGAGTTTTATGTACACGGTGTTTCTGCAAACCTTCTATCTCCACCATACAAAGTTTCAAATCCCACTCATGTGCATGGTGTTACTGCAAACCTTACTAGATTGTATCTCCACCATGCAAAGTTTTAAATCCTACTCATGTACATGGTGTTACCGCAAACCTTGCTAGATTGTATCTCCACCATGCAAAGTTTCAAATCCTACTCATGTGCATGGTGTTACTGCAAACCTTACTAGATTGTATCTCCACCATGCAAAGTTCAAATCCTACTCATGTACATGGTGTTACCGCAAACCTTGCTAGATTGTATCTCCACCATGCAAAGTTTCAAATCCTACTCATGTACATGGTGTTACCGCAAACCTTGCTAGATTGTATCTCCACCATGCAAAGTTTCAAATCCTACTCATGTACATGGTGTTACTGCAAACCTTACTAGATTGTATTTCCACCATGCAAAGTTTCAAATCCTACTCATGTACATGGTGTTACTGCAAACCTTACTAGATTGTATCTCCACCATGCAAAGTTTCAAATCCTAATCAAATACATGGTTTCTCTGCAAACCTCACTAGCTTGTACTCCCACCAAGCAAAATTTAAAAATCATTCTAATGTCAACATGAAAACATAAAAAAGATGACAACATACTCAGGCATGCAACTTAAGTTTGTCAACAAAAATTTAAAAAGACGGCATTTCCAGGCAAAACAAGACTCTGTTTTTTTGTTTTTTTCAGTTTTCAATTACACAGCTGAGAGAACAAAAAGGAGGAAATCAGCTGATCAGGTTGGAAAGGTTGGGGAGGCCCATATGGCACATTACTCCATGCGTTGTACCCGCAGAAGTCTGTGGTAAACGGAGCCAGGCATTACGGACCCAGTGAGTGGGTCATGGCCGAGCGGATAAGAGCACCGAACTCAAGCTCTGGTGTTTCTGATCAGCAGAGTGTGGGTTCGAGTCCCGGTCGTGTCACTTGTGTCCTTAAGCAACAACACTTAACCATTATTGCGGCGTCCTTCCGATAGGATGTAAAGCCATAGGTCCCGTGTGTTGTGTAATGCACGTAAAAGAACCCACTGCACTTATCGAAAAGAGAAGGGGTTCACCCCGGTGTTCCTGGTTTGATTGGCAGCATATTGCGCCACATCACCATGTAAACCATTACATGGTGCTATGTAAAGAAATAGGTCTAATACTTCAAAACATAGCTCTACAATACCTTGCAGGAAAATACTGAATGTTGAAGCTCTTGAGCGTCACTGATTGACGGATTTGTGCGCTATATAAGAAGCCACTATTATTATTATTACCACCATTCATGATTTCAAGTTGATCTAAAAGGTGCATGGACTACACTTACCGCCTGCAGCTTGCCCTTTTTGTTCCTGATATGGTTGGTCACTGGATAGTGTTGGACATAGTTGATTATCCGGAACTTGACCTGTTGTATAATATGCAGAACTTGGGGGTCGTCCTGTGCCATGTCAGTGTCCGTTATAAAGTTCACCTTCAAACCAATCAGAGTTCAAAGTCAGAAAAACCTTTATTTTCATACTCACATACAAGAATAAAACACAAGACAAAGCTGCCAATGAACGAATGAACAGTGCAATAGATAGAGGAGTATGGAGGCTGATTAAGGAAGTCAGAACTTGTAAAAAATCAGCCCTAGGACAAGAAAGACAGTTAAAGAGACAAAAGAATAGACAGACTAATATGTTTATAGGAGGAAAACTTAAAACAAGGAGTGTTTAAAAAACAAGATGAAAGAGATGTCTAAACAATGTACAAAATGAAAAGCTGCTTAAGGAAGAAAAGCTATGGCACATATTGATTAAAGGCAGTGGACACTATTGGTAATTACTCAAAATAATGGTTAGCATAAAACCTTACTTGGCAACGAGTAATGGGGAGAGCTGTTGGCAGTATAAAACGTTGTGAGAAACGGCTCCCTCTGAAGTGACATAGTTTTCGAGAAGAAGTAATTTTCCACGAATTTGATTTTGAGACCTCAGAATTAAATTTTGAGGTCTCAAAATCAACCATCTGAAAGCACACAACTTCGTGTGACAAGGGTGTTTTTTCTTTCATAGTTATCTCGCAACTTCGACGACCAATTGGGCTCAAGTTTTTACAGGTTTGTTATTGTATCCATATGTTGAGATACACCAAGTGAGAAGACTGGTCTTTGACAATTACCAATAGTGTCCAGTGTCTTTAAAGACACATTTGTTTCTCTTGCTGTAAAAATACAATTTTTTTTCGAGGTACTAAATTAATGAAACAAGGAAGGTAGTGGTAGCACTTAAAGGTATTGTACACTTTTGGTAACAGCTCAAAATCAGTGTCCACATTTTGTGTGATTAAACATATGCATGAACAAACAAACCTGTGAAAGTTTGAGCTCAATTGGTCATCGAGGTCACGAGAAAATAGTGAAAAGAGATCTTATGTGTTTTCTGTTTTTTCAAATTATCGCGCGCGATAATTACTATTGTTTTACTCGTTTCTCAGAAACGATAGCATTTTAGGCAGAAATATTTTAAGGAACCCTTTCTACCATTGCTTACTTTAAATCATGTAAGTTATGTGTGAATCTGTGAACATTGTGTTTTTCGATCTTACCAATAGTGTACAGGGCCTTTAAAGACTAACTAATTACATAAAAAAAAACATGGGGCTTTTATAGCAACAACCACTTCATCAGATGCAAGTAGTTGTTGCTACGAAAGCTCATGCAGTTTTTTTATATAATTAGTTAGTCTTTAAGTGCTACCACTACCTTCCTTGTTTTATCTATCAGACTAACACGGTTATTTTTTAGTAAGTTAATGAAGAGTACTTTGAGAGTAAATAATGTAAGAAAGTCAAGAAAGTCAAGATTGCTTTACGGCACTTACAAGTTACAACATTTCTTTGTTCAACCCCAAATTAATATTAATTACATATATCCAGTAGTAAACCACAAGGGAAATTGACCGAGTAAATTTTTTAACAATTTCCGGTTGGACAATTAAAAAAATGACTAGAGCGTGATTTGAACCTGCAACCTCTGGATTAACGTGCCGGTGCTCCATCAACTGAGCTATCTAGCCCTAATGTTGGCGCTCCACCTATCTTGTCAATATCTCTGTTTTGAGGGTGCCAGTCAGAAGCCATACAACAGTTAACTGCCGTATATAGCCAGGGAACACACCCACAATTTACAACACAACCTGAGAACAAAATATTCTGAACAACTGGCGAAGAAGATTAAAAAACCAGTGACTGAACCTGACCATAATGAGACTGTTTTTCATTCTTATAAATTTTTATAAATTTTAAAATAATAATGATAAAACAAAATTATGTCACATGACTCTTACAGCTGCCCAATCACACGAGAGACTTACCGTTCGAGAGCTTTTTCCGTCATCTGACATGACCACTGTCGAGAAAATTTTACAGAGTCCTTCCTTCACGAGACGATCAATTATTCTGTTTAATAAAAAGAATTAAAAGAAGACTATTTTTATAAACAGGAAAGTATAAGATGAATTTTGAGTACACTTTCTTTCCAAGATGCTTGATAAAAAAGTTGTTGAATTTCATAGTTTCTTTTCAACAAACAACCTTACCTGAACCCAATTTCATAGAGCTGCTTAACCACTTAACTGCGTATGACGAGATATCTCGTCATCAAAACTTACCCTTATATTGCGTATGACGAGATATCTCGTCACCAAGTTTGCGGTTTAAATGAGGTCAAGACACGCTCTGTGACCCCGGTAATCCCTCTTACGTGTCTTGTATGACGAATATCTCGTCATCACAAAGTTACAGTCAGGCAGTGTGTGGCGCCACCAATCGGCGAGTTGTTCTTACTAAATATGGCGACTTCACGAAAGCAACCGCGCTTGTCATGTGTGCAAGCTTTGACCAAGCTTGGATTCAGATCTGAATTGTCAGACTCTCTCATGTCTGTTGATAGTGATGATGATTCAGAAATTGAGAGCCATGTTTAAGGTGCTGAAGACATTGATGATACAGCAGCCTCAGATATAAGTGGGGATATTCGGAGCAATTCAGGGTCTGATCATAGCTTTCCATTTATCCTTTTTTTGCATTGTTTTCCTTAAATTAATTCCGCATGGGGGTTTAGCTAACGATAAATAATTACGCAGTTAAGTGGTTAAGGTATTATACAGGATTGGTAGAGCTGACAAAACATTCGCAAACAAAGTTTATGTTTTGTGTGATTAACCATACACATGAAATAACAAACCTGGGAAAATTTGAGCTCAATTGGTCATTGAGGTCACGAGAAAATAGTGAAAAGAGACCTATGTGTTTTCTGTTTTTCAAACATCAAGTTTATTATCGCGCGCAATAAAAAACTATCGTTTGATTCATTTCTCAGAAACGATAGCATTTTAGGCAGAAATATTTTAAGGAACCCTTTCTACCATTACTTACTTTAAATCATGCAAGTGATGTGTGAATCTGTGAACATTTGTGTTTTTCGATCTCACCAATAGTGTACAGGGCCTTTCAAGCAGAAAATATTGCTTGAACATTTTCTACTTAGCAAAAATAAGCAGGAACTGTACATGTGACATACGTTAATACTGCCAGACCATGCCAGAAACACCGGGAGAAAAAACCTTCTTTTTGTGATAAGTGTACTGTTTTACTTTTCTTTTTTTTACATGCATACACAACACACAGGACCTACAACATTCTCACATTCTCAAAAAATGCATCCTTGTGGAGCACTCTCTTGTTCTTTCCTTTTGTCCCTGCACTGAACAGTTTCCCATAGACTTTGTACACAAATTTCCTTTGTGGAGCAGAACCCGGTCTTTAGAAATTCCAAGTGGAGACTTTTTAATTTCTCTTTTTGTTTTTGTCCTCGGTCTCCATTTTGTATTGATTGATTTATTTAGGCAGGGCAGCCTTATCAGTTTTACAACTGCCATCCCTAAGGGCCCTGTGTACATACAGTAAACTTGTACAAATCGTAAAACTGTAAAATACAGAGCAATAAGAAAAGCCAGGAATCAAAACAAAACTGAGTGTAAAACGAAATCAAAAACTTACAAGGTTCGATGAAAATTGCAGACATTAAAAAACACATCACAAAAAGCATAAGGTACCGACAGTGAGAGCATCTTTACGACCCATCCGAAGGACGAAGCAATAGTGTTCAAGTGCCTTGTTTAACACGTTGACTGCTGGTCATATATTCGTAGGGCGTTCCCATTTGCCAAGTGCAGTGTGCATGCGCGTATACAAAATAGGTACTAGACCCCCAAAAATTGAACATACACACTCTAAGGATGTATGTCCTCACCACTGCCAGAAGCGTATGTGTTGCGTGCTCAGTGATGCCAGTGTATTCAAATAACAATACAAAGCCCTTTCATTCTCTACGAGTGTACTCGTAGTGGCAGAATCCGTTACACCTGTTACTACGAATGTACTCGTAGGCGGCAGTCAAGGTGTTTTAAAGGTGTTGAAATCTGACTTACTAATCCCTTTAGGGATTATGAGGTGGTGGTACTGAGAAAACCTGGGGTGAGATTAAGTCACCTTGTTCAAGGCAACCTCTCTTAGTTCTCGAATTACCTATTTTTACACCTGTTACTACGAATATACTCAGAGGTGGCAGTCAACGTGTTAAGGGCACAAGTATCGAGACCGGGTTTTGAACCCACACTCTGCTGATCAGAAACACCGGGGCACGAGTCCAGTGCACTTGACTGCATGGCCATGACACACCAACGCTGGCTGAGAGTCGCTTGTGGTGCCTTTACACACACATGTGCACGCTTCCATTGTTTGACCCTCGGCAATGGCAGTCTTTAGCAGCGGGTCTATTATTCAAAAATATAGCCTGATCGTAATCTGACCTACTGCATCAATAATGCCCTGTGAGCTTGTTATCAAATACTGACCTGCAGGGCCCAATTTCATAGAGCTGTTTTAAAGGCAGAATATAATTGCTTAAAAATATTCTTCTAACCAGAAATGAACACACTACCAGTCACAGATGGTGCATGTGAAATGGTAATTTGGCTGGTAACTTTATTCTGGTAAGCATAGTTTTGTTGTGCTTTGCTGCTTTTTGTGCTTAAAGAGCTACTTTAAATTGGGCCTAGGACCCAATTTCATAGAGCTGCTTTAATAGCAGAATATATTGCTTAAAAATTTTCTGTTCAACAGAAATGAGCAGGATACCCAGTCACAGATGGTGCATGTGAAATAAATTTTTTGGCTGGTAACCTTTATTCTGGTAAGCATAATTTTGTTGTGCTTAGCTGCATTTGTGCTTAAGCAGGTCTATGAAATACGGCCTGTGTTTCAACACAAGGCGTTGTATCCTTTGGCAATTTGGGACCAAATCAATTTTGTATTATCCCTTTTTTGGGGAGGGGAAGGAGGGTTCCTGCTCTGACCTCATTTGACTCACAGCAACGACCTCTGACCTGTCAGGTGACCTTACCTACTAACAGATCTCCGGTCACATTTCTCGGTCCTCCCCTCCTCTGCCTCATCTAATCTTATTGCCTGCAAAGAATTTTTTTAAAAGAGACAAACTTTTAGAACACAAATTTGAAAGATCCTCTTTTTCGAGTACCTTTAATGAGTTTTATCATTGTTGTCATTTCTTTCTGGAGATAAACCCGCACAGTACTAGTACAGAGGGTTGTTCCTTCTCCAATAATTTATGGGCACAAATGAAATTCAAAATTTACAAGTTCAGTTTACATGAATGTATAATAAATTATGCTTTTGAAAATGAGTCCATAGACGACTGAATTCATCTTCAAAGAAAGAGAAGAGAAAAAGCGACAAAAATCAATACAAGGGTCACAGCGTTTAACCACATGACGAGCAGCAGCTTGAGCCCCGTGTGGTAACAATGTAGACACCCGTAAACACTACCAAAAAGTCCATCTACTTCAAAAAAACTTATCGCACACACTTCTCTTAACAATAACTGTAACTGGGTTATCTTACGAGCGTTACACAACACAAGGGACCTAGGCCTTTTGTTCCATTCAAAGGATGAAGCAACAATGGTTTAGGCGTCTTTCTTGAGGACACAAGTGTCAAGAATGGGACCCGAACCCACACTCTGCTGATAAGAAACACCAGAGTTTGAGTCTGGTGCGCTTAACCGCTCAGCCACGACACTGACGCCACTTACCCTCAACATGCCGAATTGACCTTCGTGTACTTTATGTTTCTTTATCATGTCAAGGATCTTCTGTCTACGCATGGTATACCTCTCGGTCTGCAGCGCCTTAGCAGGCATTGTATCTATGGTGGAGTCAAGAAACGAAGACCATTACAGACCGTGTGACCTGTGACGTCACATGTTCACAAACGAGCCACAGAGCCTGGACTTCCTGCAGGCACGAGTTGTACACGGCTCATTGGAGGAAATCATAAAATCATATACTTTATAGAGATTGCACCGTCTAATTTTTGTATACATCTACATTTATATATGATTAAAACGATTCCAAAAAACAAAGATATAATCTGCCTTTAAAGGACTTCTCTTTAAGTATATCTTTGTTTTTTGGAACTGTCGATTGTTTTAACCTGTGACAATTTCATTTCAAAAGGTAATATTGTTTTTGAAATATCGCAACAAAATCTGGAGCGGTTATGTCCAAGCAACAAGAAATCCGCATTGGAATACACAATCTGAGAAACGTTTCTGTCTGGAAGAACAACCCGTAATTGGAATACACAATCTGAGAAATACAGAGACGTTTCTCAGATTGAAATGTTTTCAAATCCCTCTTGATCTCTAAAACCACATTCCTTTGGAGGGAATTGTTTCTCAAAATGTTATACACTATCAACAGCTGCAGTGCTTCTTACCAAGTAAGTTTTTATGGTAATTAGTTTTTGGAGTCATTACCAAAGGTATACCCTGCCTTAAGTCAGATATCATTTTATTTTGATTTGAAATTTAAGAAAAGAAGACAGCAGGCATTTTTTGGGGGGTGGGTATAACTACCTTTGGGTTTTGTTTGGAAGAGGATGGCGCCGTATCCAGGTCTTCAATCTTTGACACCTCCTCAACCATATCTGTTCTGAACTTAGAGCGAAAAATTAGTGGATAGCATTATTTACCTATGTATCAAATAAGGAATGCCGAAAGTAAGAATGTTTGGCAGTATTTCTGAGGCTTAAATAAAAAATAACTATATTATAGACAAGAAATCCGGATATTAGTAACTCCATAAGCCTTGTTTCGGATACTCTGTTGTAGCTCGCTTACACGATATTAATTAGAAGACAGTAAACAAGTGCTGCAGACAGTTTACTTGCGTGAAGGTAGGACAAGGGGGTGACGAAAGCGCTCTGTACTTTTGTTACCGCTCCGACCAGATTACGATAATGGGAGTTTCTAAAAGGTATGTGAGATCTTGTTGATGTCACCTGCACATCTTGGCCATTCGTAAGAAGATATTCATACAAAGTGTTAAAAAAATTAGAAACGAGCATTTGTCTCCTAAAAAATCCAGGCTATGAGATAAAACAACTAATTCATATGGGGAAATCTTTAATGTGAAAGTTGGTAAATGGCAAAATGGAGAATGTTGAAACGTTGCTGGCCTATTCGTTACTTGGTGGAATGCAGAGGGTCATGGGGTTCGAATCCCACCTCAGAAGTTCCTCTTTTTTTTATTACTGAAGGACTCTGTCCGCATTGATAAGACAGAACTATATAATGTACATACATGTATTAAAGCAAAATTGATGATAATATTAAAAAAAGATAAAGTAACTGATTTTAGAACATCAAGTAAATAAACCTCAAGAGAAACCGACAAGGTACATATTGTCGAGTCAGTGCAAAAACGTATCTCCATTTTGTGCCGGTGTTCCACTGCCTGAGCTATCTAGCCCTATGTTGGCGGTTCTCCCTACATAACCCGATAATTTTTCTTCAAATGCACTTGAGCTCTTTTTAAAAGAAATGTTTCCAGTACAAATATCCGGTCGGAACTTGTTTGGAGCTGAACAAAATAAGGAATAATCTCGATCAGGAATAATTATAAATTCTCCCAATGAACTTGAAAATATAACATAGTCATTATCAGACAACCATTCTCATTTTTGGCAGTCGTGCATCTGCGGAAATAAAATGTTTCGGTGGGCAGAAACAGCGCCCTCAGTTGGCCACGCTTATACTTACTTATTGATCCTCTGCCTGCCTTCATCAGTAAGGTAAGATGTGATCAGTTTGTTCCCCCTCAGGGCTTTTTCTGTGATGCTCCTCAGGCTTGTCTTATCCAACTGCAACATTCTCTTCATTTCCTAAAACAAAGGAGAGCAAGTGTTGTCATTGGGGGCCGGACCCTGACTAGAAATGAAGTTTCCAGCGTTAAAGGCAAATCGTATCTTTGGTTTTGGGGACCGTTTGATTGTTTTAATCCTACATAAATGTAGATATATACAATAAAACTAACCTGTGAAAATTTCATATCAAAAGGTGGTCACATTTTTGAAATATCGCCAAAATCCGCAGCGAATATGTCCACACATAAAGACTAGTCCCTAATACGAATACACGAATCTACATCCACACTATTTTGAATTGAAATATTTCTCAAAATGCTTTATAGACCTTTCCATTGTTGATAAACAAACCGCGCTGGTTGGCATGGAAGGCCGAATGTTAGCAAAACACTCAACCGTGTTAATAGATGTTTCAACAAAATGTTAACATTTTCTGCAAACTTTCAACTAAGTAAAGTACCTCTCAAGATTGGTTGCTTTGTTTCCAACAAATTCAACACTATTTTTGAATATTTGTGTAACATTGTTAAAAACTGTTGCGATCTGTTTTTGTTTTGCATTTATGGCTTTCCATAGTTTTCCGACCTCGGTTGGCAAAAACTCGGGCTGTGACGTTGCAATAGAAAGGCCTATACTATCAAAAGTTGCTGTACTTCTAACCAAGTAAGTTTTTATTGCCATTAATTTTTAGAGTGATTACCAATCGTGTACCTTCCCTTTAAATTCATTGGCCGAAGCGGTTTCCGAGAGCTACGCGAAAACGGGTCGTTAACCAGGGAAAGTTTGTGACGTAGGTACATCTAATATATAAATGTTCTCAAAATATACAGCCTTCAATTTATTTTCAGGTATAATGGAACTTAGTCATTGTAAATTTATCAACATGGATTGGTATACTTCATGTTTTTTTTCATTTTTTAAAAGAATTTGATTGACATTTTTCGCTAGTTTTCAGAATTCCCCATGCTGAAACCAAGCCAACAACCCAGTTTTAGTTCGGGCGGAACAGTTACTTCATCTGCAGTTCAACTGAACTGGCGAAAAACACTTAACCAATGACCGAGGCCTAAACAAGTTTCTGTTCGTTGAGTGAACTGCTTTCTTCGAACATACACCGCAGATCGGCCCATGAATGTGAACTCCTGATCTGAGAAGGACAAAGCAAACGGATTCGAACCTGGGCCCATCACTTCTCAGAACCACTGTACTTTCCAGAGCTCCAGGGCCCAATTTCATAGAGCTGCTTAAGCAGAAAATATTGCTTAACATTTGCCTGCCCTGCAGAAATGAACGGGATACCAGATACAAGTTGTACATTTGATATGGCAGTTTGGTTGGTAACCTTATTTCGGTAAGCATAATTTTGTTGTGCTTAGCTTCTTTTTGTGCTTGAGCAGGTCTATGAAATTTGGCCCAGGTGGCAGCCGACTTGCCAGGTAAATTCTCTTCAGAAATTATTCAGCATGATCAGAACTACATGTGCAAAAACAATGGAAAAAGTACCTGGAAAGTCTGCTGCCACCTAGCGTTCAAGGGTCTCCAGTTATGTGGACTAGTTCCTAGACTGGTCCCCCGTCCTTATCCGCAAGAATAATGACAGGCACCAGTCTATTGATCAAGATGATGGTCACTGCTAGACTGGTTTGTCCTTTTCCACAAGACGCGCAACGGGATGCGAGGTCAAAGGTGCGTTTGTCAGGATTCCTCCAAACGCTCAAAGCCGGTCTCTGGGGTTATTCACGAGCCTTGAAGTGTGACGTCAGATGTTCAGGCTAACTAGTTCCCTGCCCATGGTAGTGAGGCTGACTTACCTGTGTGTTAATGCCCTGCGGACGGTGCTGAAGATGGTCAATCAAGTTGTAGACTTGAAACTGCACCGGGAGTTCAGCTACAAGAATAGACGATACGCTGGGATCGTCTACGCAAGAAGAAAAGTAAATGACACACCATTCTAAAATGCCAAATATTTTGTTTGAGAGACAAAACAAATTTTGTTTTTTGAAAAAAATATTTCACTATCGTAAACAAATCTTGGCCATATAATGTGATAAACAAAACATGAACATTGAAAATTTATGTAGCTTAAAAGACTAAATAATTATTATGTGTGCTTTACCCATACACCAATATGTGTTAAGAGCTGAATACTCAGTACTTACTCGAATCAAACCCACAACCTTTGCCATTCTAGAGCAGACGTCTTACCACTAGACCCCGAGATTGCCCGGTAGCTATAGGCAGTTTCAAATCCTTTATTTCAGCAACGGGTACGTCAACAATTGGCATAAGGGATATAGCTCAAGAGAGTTTATAAAAATTTAAAGAATGAATACACAGCGCAAAGTGGGAACCACTTCATGAAGAATCTCTGAGCTGAGGAAGGAAAGAGTACACCCTCTGGGTGTTGAAGAGGTCAAAGAAATACTCACATGCGTCGTTGATTTCCTCCTCTATTGGCTCCTCTTTCTCTACAGGGATCTTCTTTAGAAGTTTCAACGAGTCCACCTTCAGGGAGAAAAGAAAATATTTGTGACCCGCTCGTGAAAATGAGTCTGATGTTGACAATTTAAAGGAACATTACAGAATTGGTTTTTGCTAACAAAACAGTTGCTGGCAGTGTCAGCACTTTATGCAATCCACTTTATGAAATATACTTTTGATCACAGATTAACATAAAACTTACACGGTCTAATGTGATGATAGTAGAAAACATCCCTTGAAATATTTCTGTCTGAAATGCCATATTTGATGAGAAATGAATAAACTAATTTTCCGATTGGAGTTTATCGCTCAGTGAGCGTTTTATTCATTTGTTGAACCTATATGATTTCATGCAAATGTGTAATCGGTTTTTCACTATTTTCTTGTGACCCAGATGGCCAATCGATCTCAAACTTCTACAGGTTTGTCAGTTTATGTATATGGTGGATTACATAAAGTGCTTACACTGCCAGCAACTGTTTCTAGCAAAAAACAATTCTGTAATGTTCCTTTAATGACCTTGCAGGGTCATATTTCGACCTCGCAGTGTCATATTTTGACCTTGCAGGGTCATATTTTGACCTTGCAGGGTCATATTTCGACCTCTCTATGCCAACCTGACAACCAAATCTTAAGTGGGAATCAATCTTTACTGCTCAAAAGCAAAGTGTGATGTCACAGTACAAATCACTATGGCGACACTGACAACTCATCTAAAGATGAATCTTAGTGCTTTGTCAAATCCAGCAATGAACTTACTGCAGGCACGATTTGTAACACAGCAGCAGCTCAATGGAAGAAAACATCAAATCTCACATTTCAATGGATTTGATCCACTTTTGATATGAAGAACGGGGGAAAACCTAAAAAACCATGTTAAGCCGTTGTTTTGACAATACTCAATTTTATGTGGTGATTATGATACAAACTGTTGCCAGTTCCGTTTCTTGCCTGCCAGGAATTGCTCTGGAATGTACGAGGTCGAATTTGGTCTAAACGAACTCTCTAAGTTCTTCCTTCACTGTTATCGTTCTCATAATGAAATGCAAGCACTGACAGTTCCAGGCCTCGAACTTTGTGTTCAAAAGGGCACGGCAAATTCCCCAAAATGAAGGGCACCCAACGAGGAAAATTTGAATTTGTATTGAAGGTTTTTAAGGGCAATTGCCGTGGTGCCGTGGCGAAATTCGAGGCCTGCAGCTCTGGACCCACATTTTGGACTCGATGCTCTTTTTTTTTTACATCAGTTGAAGATGAGAATGAAGAAATGCTACTTTTTTGTTCATTGCATTGTACAGACCATGGAGGTAGGAACCAGACCTTGTTGAAGAGATCACATTTGCCCTTGGCGTGAATGATCTGGATGACTTTCATCTTCTGTAGCATGAGGTACAGCTTCTTGAACGTCGGGGTGATGTCCTTCTTCGAGGCCTGCAGTTGATCGAGACAACGGGTTTCATCAATGGTGATCAAGATTGATTACGGTGATAATGATTTTTGACTATAATGATGATTGTGGGGATGTTGTATTTAAGGGGCACGTTGCTTCTGGCTTAGGTGCTTAGGGCTATAAGAAGAGCTTGCTATGAAATGAATATTAATAACCCTCTTGCTGTCTGACCATTCAATACCATTCACTGTGGTTTTGAATGACAGATAAACTATGCCAGCCTGCAATATGATACCATGAGGGAATGCATGTACACAGTACACAGTTAGTTCTGTGCACAGTTGTGCCACCGTACACAACCTTGGCAGTCGAATGGTTTCAAATGGTTGGTCAACTCACTGGAAAATGTTGCCAAGAGTCACTAAGAGTAGGAGGGTTAATTTAATTTGGTTTTACCCTTACACCGATGTGTATTAAGCACTGTATACTCAGTACTTCCCGAGCTCTGTAGAAAAAAATCCACAGGCAAATCACTCGGGTGGGATTCAAACCCACAACCTTTGAATTGCTAGAGCAGATGTCTTACCACTAGACCACCGAGCTAGCCTGATGGCTAGAGGTAGTTTGAATCCTTCGCAGCGGGTAGGCCTACTGCAACAATTTAATAGATGTCAATCTTGGTTTTTGTTTCCTTGGTTTGTGTTATACATGTCCTCTGCAGCGGGTACTGCAACGATTTAATAGATGTAAATTTTTGCATCGGGGATTAAGAATTTAATTTGGTTTTACTCTTACACCGATGTGTATTAAGCACTGTAAACGGAAATGAATATGGTTGGAAAGATATTTTTAACCCTCCTACTGTCAGTGACTCTTGGCAACATTTTCCAGTGAGTTGACCAACCATTTGAAACCATTCGACTGCCAAGGTTGTGTACGGTGGCACAACTGTGCACAGAACTAACTGTGTACTGTGTGCATGCATTCCCTCATGGTATCATATGGCAGGCTGGCATAGTTTATCTATCATTCAAAACCAGAGTGAATGGTATTGAATGGTCAGACAGCAAGGGGTTAACAGTAGAATACAATGATTCACACAAGTATCCCTTGAAATTGTGTGGTTGTTGTTTATTTTCATGACAAAACACGGTCCGCCATTTTTTTCGACTCCACAATGGCGGACTGTATGTTTTCCGCTTGTTGTATTTCCAGAGGCAAATTTAATGTCCTGTCGTTGTACAAATGTGGCATACAAGAATGGACAGGCTTCCACCATTGCTAGTCATTGTAGTCCGCTTAATGGGAGGTAAGTCCGAGCATTCCAAGATTCCAGCATACCATGGCAGATTATCAGCCTTAGCTCACGGCCGAGGTTGTGCAAATCACTGGAAGGGCCTGCTCATATTTTCTCACAACAACATCAAATCCTAGTGCTTATAATTATGAGAACCTTTGTTGTCTTTTCCTTTGTCAAATCAGGGTGTCATGGTGGCAATGGTATTTTCAAAAGAAAACAGTTACTCAAAAAGCTTTAAATAAATTCAGAATACCGATGTGAAGTGGTAAAGAGAAGGAGTTAGGGCAACAGAAATGCAAATTTTTAACAGGATCTTTGAAGGACAGTTTCTCGGTGAGGTTTTTTACGTTGAGCTGAGGTATTAATGCATCCGGCCTGGAATTACACGGAGGCCATGGCCTCCATTGCCCTGGTCTTGGCCTTGGTGCCCCTTCAAAACTTCCCCATATACTTTAAGATTTTCCAATGGAAGTGCCTTTTACAAAATGAAAATGGCCTTGCCTCTCCAAGATGAAATTCCAGGCCTGCGCATCAGAGCCCAAGTAGAAAAAAAACAATCTTCAATTTAATTCTGCTGGTAGCCAGTGCAGTCTCTCCTCAGGATCGTGACTCACCCAAGATGAGAACCTCTTCTTCATCAAATCCTTGATGACTTGAACTTTGGCCGTCTTCTTGGGCTTGGTCTCCAGGAAGTCGGTGATGTGGCTGGCTAACATCATGTAGCGGCCCTTGGTGATGTAGTTGGCCAGGGAGGAGAACCGTCGCAGCATCAGCATGGTGAAATTCATCGTCCGCTTACTGGTCTCACACCAACAACTCTGGGTGGACAAAAACAAAATAAAAAACTTAAAGGAACATTACAGAATGGTAAGAACAAAACTTGTAAAATATACTTTTTGATCACAGATTTACATGAAACTTACAAGTCTAATGATGATGATAGTAGAAAACATCCCTTGAAATATTTCTGTCTGAAATACCATATTTGATGAGAAATGAATAAACTAATTTTCCGATTGGAGTTTATGCTCAGTGAGCGTTTTATTCATTTGTTGAACCTATATGATTTCATGCAAATGTGTAATCGGTTTTTCACTATTTTTTCGTGACCCAGATGGCCGATCGATCTCAAACTTCTACAGGTTTGTCAGTTTATGTATATGGTGGATTACATAAAGTGCTTTAAGTGCCAGCAACTGTTTTGTTAGCAAAAACCAATTCTGTAACGTTCCTTTAAACCTGTTAAAGGGTTCTGCCCAGGATTTCTTTAGTGATGGAAAAATGTTTTCCTGGAAACCATTGCGAGATGGATCAGTTACACGATAGATCATATAAATAGACTCAAAAAAGTTCCATTGGCTTCGGAACCATTTTTAACTGGTAAATACCCAATTTTACATTTTCGTTGAAAACTTTTGAAAGGAATATTGCAAGTGTCATTTAAACATTTTTGACAATGTGTGGTGGTCGGAAACAGAGAAAATCCTGACAGTGCTGGTTGGGGAATCCTGAGTGCCGGGCGGATTTTCCGGCACCGGCCACTGTGGGCAGAACCCTGCTGCTATGTTACGACTTTTAGACGTCAGACATGTCACCAAATTTGTTGAATCTTGCAGCTCTGCATTTGTATCCCCGATTTTTCTATTATCTGTTGTAGTCGATCCATTTTTCATTAATTCATTTTGGTCAATACGTTTTAGAATTTTTAATTTGAACGAGTGAAAAATAGGAAGGAACTATAAATAAATAAATAAATAGTAAACTTGCGGGTACAACCATGTGTAAATCTATTTTGTGAGAGTGTTGGCTCTGAAAAGAGCCGGTGTGGTCTTGACATTTCGAACGGGTATACTCTGCTCATCTTCAGAAGAAAAATAGTTCCAAAGACGCCTCTACACTTGACCACGTTGTAGCCGCGTCCCTATTAAGTCAGCTTCTCAGCAGCAAGTAAAGACGATTGAGTAGCCTCTCAATTCAGTAAGCAATCTCTCTTACCAGTTTATCGATGAAGTTGTGAGTCAGAAGATCCTTGCCGTAGTGAAACATAGTGACTGAGGTGATCTTGAAGGCCTTGGCAAGGTCCACCTGACTAATCCCGCTATGCCGCTGACGTCCGATGAACTCCAGGAGGCAGTAGTTCAGGTCGGCTAGCTCCACGGACGGATCGCCAGTCGGTCCCGTCAAGTGGAGTGGCGGAGCTCAGGACTGGCCACCATGACAAGAGAATCACCCCATCTGAAAAAAAATTACATACATACAAATTTTTAAAAATCTATTATTTCATTCAAATAACTTGTATTTTTCCCTGAAATTGTTCCACAGTGTTTGATACACTTTCCTTCTAAATATGAATATTCATATTGTGCACTATCCACCTTATAAGGTGCTCAAAGCGCATGAAAAAGAATTAAAGTATCAATAGAAAGGTGAAACAGACAAGAAGGAAAAGGGAACAGTAAGATGAAGGGAAGAAAGAAAAGTCGACTTAAATGCTGTTTGAAACAAATGAAATTTCAATCTGTCTTTATGCGAACTCAAAAGACGAGATATATAACCAAACAGACATATGACGCTAAACCACGAACCACAACCATTGTGCACGTTCTATGGTAGCTGTAGGGGCAGGGGTAGGGGTAGGGGTAGGGGTAGGGGTAGGGGAAGGGGTAGGGGAAGGGGTAGGGGAAGGGTAGGGTAAGGGTTAGGGTAGGGTAAGGGTAAGTAAGGGGAAGGGTAGTTTAACAAAAAAAAATTAAGTTAGGGTTACCAGCTGAGAAACAGGGAACCAGTGGCAGCTACTATAGACCGTGCATGGTTGTCGTTCGTGGTTGAGCTTCGAAACGTCTGTTTGGTTATATGCCTCCAAAAGACAGTGAATCTTACCTATCTTGAACTTTTTCTAAGGATGTGACCTTGCTTCCATCCTGACCCCTGACCTCTCGACTGACATTGACTCTCTCTTTGAAGGTAGGGCATGACCCCTGTATCCCATCATTCTCTGCACTATTGATGATACAAACGGTGTAGTCCTTCCGTACAACCTGAATCGTAAAAAAAAAAAAGTTTGACAAATTTTGAGGATATTTCAAAATCTAGACTTTGAGTGTAGAATAAAAATTGTGATGCTACGAGACTCTGTCTCATAATCAGACAAACACTAAACTTCTCCAGTCCTTCAAAATCAACCCAGGACTCTGGACATTTTAGGGGTTTGAGGCACATTTATGTTTGATAACAATAGATTTGTGTTTTTTTATTCAGGGGAATCGAGTTAGCTCAGTGATTTCTTTACTTGCCTTTCACCTCTGTGGACCCGGTTGGAATCCCACCTCAGACCGTAGCCTTGCATGTAGATTGGGTTTTCAGTCTCTGCCTGATTGCGTGGGTTTTCCCCATAATTGGGGTTTTCCTCCTACATCTAAAACTGAACATTTCTTCTTGTTACCTATCCATTCTGTTATTGGCGCTAATTGTGCTGTTGGACGTGTACTAATAAATGAATAAAACACCTACATGTACATGACAGTACAGGGGATCCTACACAAATCATACTGGTTGATTTTGGAGGATTGAGACAGTAGGCATTCCACATAAACTCTTATGAGTCGGGCAAGTGGTTTTTCAGGATTTTTCCTGATTTCAGGTTTTTTCTCAAAAGCTCCTTGAGCCTTCAAAATCTTTTATAAAAGAAATAAAGCAGTCACCAAAGAGAGAAAGAAGCAGTCCACATTGTGTCCAAACCTGCAGTTGTGTTCTTCTGGTGATGCACAGAATCTGTCAACCTTCTGATTGTTAACATCTGGGAGGTTCCATGTTGAACAAATGGGGAAACCTAGGCCCGCGAGCCATTTTCAGGAATTTTCACATTCGCAAATCTCATCCCTGAACCTCGTACTCAAAGACTTGCATAGTCTGAAAGTTTTCTCTCCTAGAATAGACCACGTAACCTTTGTTTACTAAAAGATTGGCCTATGTACCTTCCAGAGCCTTCTCGGCAGAAGAGATACCTCACTGGTCATATGGGAAAGTTTACATTTTGTGTCATACTTTCCACAAGACAAGTTTACAGGTGTGCCACTTTCTTCACATCAAAAGTTGATAAATATTATGCGGTGCAATCTCTATAAAATATAAGATTTTATATGTTCTTCCAATGAGCTGTGTACAAATCGTGCCTGCAGGAAGTCCAGGCTCTGTGGCTTGTTTGTGAACATGTGATGTCACAGGTCACATGGTCTATCATGGTCTCGTTTCTTGACTTCACCACAGATTTTGGACTATCGAAGCAATTTCCTGCAGGGAGTGTTTTGGGGGTTTAGAGTTTCTTAAAAGAGGACATCCTGTGACGCGTCGTCTAGTAGTCTAGTTCACCGGACCAAAGCTCTGGTGTGGTCACCAGCACAGTGTGGGTTCAGATCCCGGTCATGACACTTGTGCCCTCAAGCGAGGCACTTAACCATAATTGCTTCGTAAAAATTTGGAAGCCAGCCAGCAGCTCCTAGTGGATGATACCCATGCCTACATCCTTACGGACTGTAAAGGGATTAACCCTGTTTCAGCCCCAGGAGTAGGTGACAATGTGCCCAGGTGTCAGTTGATTTGGGTCTACAGCCCAAATCAGTTAATGTAGCCCTCACCTTGTGAGTGAGGCACTATCTCATAAAATAAAAAAAATTGAAAAAAATCCTCACCTCCTGATCAATCATAATAATCCCAGTTCCTTCATCGACGGTGACGTACTGGTGGTGGAATGTGGGCAACTCTCTGGGCTCTGGGAGGCGGTAGAACTCCACATCGCTGTTCGGAACAATCCCACTCCATAGAAACTGCTTGGATTTGGGGTCTAATGCCAAGGAGAACTTTGGGTTCCGTTGCAGAAGTCGACACCACAAACAAGCTAGGGTGATCCCTGTTTAAAGGGTGTGTACAACATTGGTAAGACTAAAATATAAATGTACACACAGATTTGCACATAACTTACATGGTATAAAGATGGTCATGGTGGAAAACTTCCCTTGAAATAGTTGCTTGAAATGCCTTTGTTTTTTGAGAAATTAGTAAAACAATTAGTTTTTATCCGGTGATAAAATCAGATGTTTGAAAACAGTGAAAACATATAAAGGAGTCTTTTACTGTTTTCTTGTGACTCTGATGACCAATTGAGCTTAAATTGTTCACAGATTTGTTATTTCATGGATATGTTGGATTACACAAAGTGTGGATACTGGTATTTGACAATTACCAATGTTGTACACATGCTTTAAACAAAAAGTTGATATGGGAATTTTCTGTCTTTCTTAGTTGTATAAAATAAACCAGGAAAATAAAAAGTCTCTTTAAGAACGGAATTTTAAGTTCTAGCGTTAAATTTGAGTTTAAGACTAGTAGACAATGGCACGGTTAGTCCGTAACTTGGTGGTGATTCCAGAGGGGTGTAGGGGTGCATCGTGCAACCCCCCCCCCCACCTCCCTCCCTTGAAAAAATGAAACCAAGGAGCTTAATAGATTACCATCTAGTCCTTCCAGAGCAATCTCCTCCACACAAACATCATGAAGATAAGCCATCTTGACTGACGAGTTGCCACCTCATAATCATTCACCAAAACCCAGGCTTCAATCACACACACTAAAAAAAAGATAAATAATTTAAGCAGATTTATCAACGGATGATTTTTCAGTTATCCTGCAACGTGTGAATACGCACATTAGCCCTCCTACTGTCAGTCACTCTTGGCAACATTTTCCAGTGAGTTGACCAACCATTTGACAGGGCTCGAATTTGGGAGAAAAATCCACAAGACCACAGGACTTGTATCTCAAAATGTTTACCGGACCAGAACTAATTCTACAAGACCAGATTCAAACTGAGAAAAGACTTCCTTGCACAGTTTAACTTGCATTTAATTGAACAAGCACTAAGACATACAAGAGAAGATTGACCTCATTTGTCTTTAAGGGTAGTTCTTATATTTCAAATCATTACTCAAAGTCATTATTTGAACATAATTTGTTTCTGTTCAAGACATATGAGTGAGGTACATGTACGTGAATTGGTATTGATTTGAAACCACAAGACCGCCGGACTTGTCTGGTCATGAGTTTACTGGCCCAATGCTAAAATCACTGGCCTCGGGCCTGCGGTCCAGTGTCAAATTTGAGCCCTGATTTGCAACCATTCGACTGCCAAGGTTGTGTACGGTGGCACAACTGTGCACAGAACTAACTGTGTACTGTGTACATGCATTCCCTCATGGTATCATAATATTTCAGGCTGGCATAGTTTAACTATCATTCAAAACCACTTGAATGGTATTGAATGGTCAGACAGCAAGAGGGTTAATAGTTTGAACATTCCAATGGACTGTTCCCGTGGTCCAATGGAAGTGGAACGGTCCATGAGCACATGCTGGAATACTCATCTGATCCAATGAGAACGTTCGTACCATTCCGACCATTCCCTTACTTAGGATGCTGTGTCTGTTCACCATGACCATGTTTTCAAGGGTTCCCCTTGGCCTTGTCATAACTAAAAATAATATCTTATTTGGGTAAATAATAGTCAGGGCACCCGGCTGATCTGGCCGTGCGTGTGTATGGCAAGTCATGAATATGCATGATGACATCACACGGTATCACGAAGAGCGTCGCAGGTACCGCATGACGTCATCATGCATATTCATGACTTGCCGTATGACACACGCACGGCCAGATCAGCCGGGTGCCCTGACTTCTCATGATCTGCAGGCAGAGGCGGCCCGAAGTCACGAATGAATGTAAATTTGTACACTTTTTTTTGCCATTTTCAAATCATTACATTCGGACAAAGGAATCATTTGGTAAGCCCTGTCATGTAGGCTATCATAGTAATTTCACAAATGTAAGGAATAATATGAGTAGGTTTGAGTAGTATGGGATGTTTAGAAATGGGGAAAAAATTTGCAATCAAAGTCACTTCACGGGATATACCTAAAAACCCAGGCATTGTATATACGTATAGATGGTAGGCTGTAATGGTGAGTGTTATATAAGACCGATGTTAAAAGAGAGCCATAACAGCCCAACAAGGTGGGCTACCCTGCCTCAACCGTGAAGACCATGCAGGTTGAGGCAGTGGGGCACTTGTCAAATTTTAGACAGGTGCCCTGCCTCAACCGCGCTGTCATAACGGATGAGACAGGGCACCAGTGCAGTGGATCCTGCTGAGTGAGAGTGGGATCCCTAAAATGAAGATTGCTGTCGTTACGTACAATAAGTTCCTGGGGCGCTATAGTAGTACGACCAAAAATGTCAAAATTTCGAAAAAGGAATACAGCGCCCCAGTTACTGGGTCTAACAGCGCCCCAGTTACTGGGTCTAGGTTGTCAACATGTACAAAACCGGCCCTGCCCACACAAGGCAAGAGTTAGCGCTCTGTTCTATAGTTCTAAGTGACTACGTATAAAAGTAATCAATAACCAGATACCTGAATAAGATATCAAACAATCATTCCAAAGATTAATATTACTGGACCAAACAAAGTTTTTTAATTTTAAACTTTTTGACATTCGTCATTATCTAGCACCAGATAATTCTGTGCCATTACGCTGGACTCCCTCGTATTGGCATATTTTATGGGGCCGTCGTGATAAAGACAGTATTTTAGTAATATGTAGCAAGGATTTGTGACCGACACAAGTATTGAACTTTGAAGTAAACTAGAAAGAAGTAGAACTCGGACCAAAAAACCACGAGGTCAAAAAATGTTAGCAGAACCGAGGGCCAGGGGTCATTTTCCATTAAAATTGTTACTTTACCTTAAATGTTGTTTCTGTTCTTTGAAATATCAGTGTACAGATCATGTTGCACTTCTTTATAAAAGATTGGTATTGAAAGGACTTGTTTTCACCTCAAAATCGTAAAAAAAATCATGTGGCGTCCAGTCAAAACAAACAAAATATTTCTTTCAGCTGTAACTTTTGTAAAGGGCGCCCTCAATTGACAATTTTCCTTCGTAATCGGACCAGTCCAAAATGGGGCGCAGGGGTTGTTCCATTGCTCGTATCATAGACCTTTCTTTTGCAACGTCACAGCCCAAGTTTTTGCCAACCGAGGTCGGAAAACTATGGAAAGCCATAAATGCAAAGCAAAAAGGGATAACCACAGTTTGTAACAATGTTACACAAATAATCAAAATTAATGTTGAGTTTTTTGGAAACAAAGCAACCAATCATAATTTTGTTTATTCAAAGTTTGCAGAAATTTTGAATTTGGTCACAATATCTGTACACGCGATTGAATGTTTTGCTAACATTCGGCCCTCCATGCCAACCAGCACGGTTTCTTGATCAACAAAAGAAAGGTCTATATTCGAAATAAATTTGTATTTGTATTTTTGTTTCTGGTTGTGAAGCCAAGGCCAGGATTCTTGGAAAAGTAAGAATTAATCACTATATTAGCAAAGAATCCCACGACGAAGAGGGAACAAAAGAAGGAATGAATGGATTCTTTACACATTGAAGATCAAATCCATGTTCTTAGAATATGTTTTTTGAAAGTGGTAAAAATTGGGCAAATCTGGTGACTAGTCCGACAAAAATGGTCGAAATTGCAATTTTGCCACTTTTTTGCATTGCATGACTCGTAACCCTCCGGTCTCCGACCGTCGGGAGGATGGAGGGCAACGATTCGCAACTAGGTTGAACATAACATAATGTTGTACACTGTCCAATGCCAGGATTCTTGGAAAAGTAAGAATTAATCACTATATTAGCAAAGAATCCCACGACGAAGAGGGAACAAAAGAAGGAATGAATGGATTCTTTACACATTGAAGATCAAATCCATGTTCTTAGAATATGTTTTTTGAAAGTGGTAAAAATTGGGCAAATCTGGTGACTAGTCCGACAAAAATGGTCGAAATTGCAATTTTGCCACTTTTTTGCATTGCATGACTCGTAACCCTCCGGTCTCCGACCGTCGGGAGGATGGAGGGCAACGATTCGCAACTAGGTTGAACATAACATAATGTTGTACACTGTCCAATGCGTGAGTTCTCTCATTATTCATAATGATCGTTTCAAAAACTGCATTAAAAATTCCATGAAATTGTTTTGTTCTTGTAATAGTTTTACTCAGTCTAAACACTGAACAAGTCAAGGTTGTAGTCCACGTATCTCGTAAGCCTGTATAATAAATATTGCACACATTCAGAGTTTAACACAGCAGCATACTGATTATGCATTCTATGTGTATGACCTCTCCAGAACTCCGTATACGTCAAAGTCCCTTACAGGGGAATACCCTCGACCTGGTGAGAAATATTGGGCAAGAGCTTCCCTTCCGTACTCGTCAGTGGATAACTCGTCAGACTTGTCACATGTGTTACTCGTATTTTTCCCTGAAATAAAGCTCCAAAGGAAAGCCAACCGAAGGTAGGTTTCTGATTCATCTTGTGGGGGGAAAAAAGCTAAACATCGTTTGCCAACAGCTATAGTTTACTCATTAATGTGTACTATACGAGAAATACTGCGTATATCTCGCTCTATTGCAAAACTGAGTGATAGTGGAGTGGTAATCTTCAATTAACGTGTAAAGTAAGGGCAAATCACAGCTGGGTTGGGAAATTTGACAGTAGCAGAAATTACCTTACAGTCATAGCCAATACTCATAGCCATGATTCATCATCTTCATCACGTCAATCTTTCATGCAACAGTAGATATTAACCCAGGTTGGACTCCTCCGTTGCATACAACGCGACGGAGTCAACTCAAAGGTCCTGTACCATTGCGAAAAATTGTACAGCATTTTTGTTCTTCATATTTATACCTGATGGAGGAATAGTTGCGATAATCGTAACCCTCCATCCTCCCGACGGTCGGAGACCGGAGGGTTACGAGTCATGCAGTGCAAAAAAGTGGCGAAATAAAAATTTCGACTATTTTGGTCAGACTAGTCACCAGATTTGCCCAATTTTTACCCCTTTCAAAAAACATGACACACATTCTAAGAACATGGATTTGATCTTCAAGGTATAATGAATCCATTCATAACACTCTAAACATCGATGAAAAATTATTTGAAGAAAAAACGAACAAAAACTTACCAGAAACTGACCGAAATGTCCATGGACCGCACTTCCCCTACATCAACCAATCAGCGTAAACCAAACCGTTGTGTAGGCGTGGCGATCGTCTCGTGTGCGACTGTGCGTGCACGCAGTTAATGTATTTAACGGATTTGCGCTATTTGCAGTTTGCGCTGATTAATTGCAGGAACAGCTTTCCTGAGTGCGCGCTCAATCTGTAAATTTTTCCTCATAAATATCCTGTGATTGTGCAACTCAACAAAATGCGCTCAACGACGAGTTTGCTTACGCTGATTGGTCGAGATGTTGCTAGGTCACGAATCGCGAGGTTCGAAAACCGGACCTGAGATTGTCTACGCATCATGAAAATTTCGCTCAGTCTCTGGTAAGTTTTTGTCTTTTTTTCTTTAAATATTTTCTCAATGATGTTTTGAGTAATACGAATGGATTCATGACACATTGATGATCACATCCATGTTTTTAGAATGTGTGTCATGTTTTTTTAAAGTGGTAAAAATTTGGTAAATCTGGTGACTAGTCTGACCAAAATAGTCGAAATTTTTATTTCGCCACTTTTTTTGCACTGCATGACTCGTAACCCTCCGGTCTCCGACCGTCGGGAGGATGGAGGGTTACGATTATCGCAACTAATGGAGGAATTGCTGAAGCTTCGTTCACATTATTCCCTATGTCCAGAACTCCCCGCCTGCTAGGTTCCGAATCAGGGGCGGATACAGGGGGGGGGGGGCCGTGGGGGCGCACTGATTCAATCAGCGTGCCATCTATGGCCCTTTTCGAATTCACGGCTTCGGCTCCAAAATCGGCTCGGGCTAGCTAGGCTCCCTCAATTATTTTAACTTACGCATGCTTTGCGGTCAGGGCTTCAGACAAGAAAACTGGGCCTGAAGCCCAATCCGGTTTTGTGAAATACGTGTAATGCGGTGCGCATCTTAAGCCCGCCGCCTGCGCAAAGGATATTGTGCTCAGCGCGTTATGTAAATCAGTCTGGTCCCCATTAGATCGTATAAATGTTGTGAAATTGTTCAAGGAACCCAACTAGTATGGTTCTCGCGCAAGTTGTTAATACGTGATCAAAAAATTCACTCTCGCGACTCGCAAGGTAATCAATTTTCTCCCCAAATCCGTGATGTTAAAAAAAAAAAAGTTTAGCAATAGGGCTTTCTACAAGTAGGCCTAAAGTAGCATTTGATCGGTAAGTTTTTAACCCGGATTAAAAATTTCATCGTTCACAAAAATAGGATTGCAATGGTGCTAGGCCCAATTGGCAAGGATACGAACGAAGTGGATTGGCCCTATACGGGGCTAGTGAAGACATAGCATCGTATAAACATAGCATCGTATAATCGTGTCTCACTCTGTTCAGAAAATCACAATTTTTTTTTATCGTATTCAAGAAAGAGGGTTAATATCTGTTGTGCTTCTTTCAAACTGGTAATTATCAATAGTACAGTACAGATTTACACCGATGCAGGGCTGGGGAGGGGGGGCTAGGCCTCTTGGCCTACCCTCACATTTTCGTACATTAATGTTATTGTTGCTCGATCGCGCTGTCACTGAAGACAAGCACAACTTGTTCTTACCACTATATCAGCAGTAACATATTTGTGTCACATTCTAATCCTCAAGTATGTGAAAACTTTTAGACAAAGAGACCCTATTTGGTTAATTATATTAAAAACTGCACTATCGATTGTCTCTCACCCAACAGTTCCCCCCCCCCCTGAATAAGTATTAATTGTAGCCTGCATTTTGATTTTTATAACTCAGGATGGTTGATTCAAATCAATGACTCCCAACTCAAAAATAAAGTGTTAATAATGATCTTGCTAAAACAAAAGTGGTCATATATTGCATGGATCGCACCACAGAGCATCTAGAATCCTAACTGTTTCGGAGCATTTAAGTGGGCCCCGGAACCGGCCCATGTCGTAAGGGCTTCGCGTTACGCGCTCGTAGGATCCACAAATTGCATTCAACATTTGCTGCTTGGTAAATTTTCACGCCCCCCCCCCCCGTTTGGAAAATCCTGGATCCGCCCCTGAGAATTGTAAATTTCTTGTATCCTTGGGTGAAATTAATTTTGAAAATGAAATGAAACTTGACGTCTCAGTTGTAACTTTCTGCACGGACTCCTACGTGAAAACTTGCGCGCACGCGTGCCCACGATATTCATAGCAAGTTCGTCATGTTCGTTCGTGCTTCAAGCTCAGTATGCATTGGTATCGATTCTTTACAACAATTTGATTAATAACACCAAGTACGGTATCGACACATTAACTCTGTGAAAAAAATAAAACTAATCGAATGTTTTGCTTCGGTTGATGAGAAAGTCGATCGGAGTTGCTACGCATTTCGCGCGTGCGCACAAAAGCTCACTCGTCAATCGGTACAAGATGTTTACAACGGAAGCGTGGATCTTCTTTTTATTTTTGGAATAATGTCACCTTGAGATATATTTGTTATTTTTGGACCCGTCAAAAGTATAGTTATGGACAAGAAGAATATCTAAACGAAATTTCAGCTTCTTAAATCAGGTAAAAATAGGAAAAAACATTTGAAATTTTGTTCGCATTGTAGAGAAGCTTTATACACAGGACGTCAGTGCAGTGCAACGGATACTGACGTCCTACCATCAGGGCTACAGTAGTATCAACTTGTATCGTTTTTAACAATAGCCATTTGACTCGAGGCAATTTAAAGACAACCGGTTGCATGCATTCTAAATGTTTACATTATGATATTCTTTAAGACAGTAAGAAACTGTTAGAGCCGAAGTTTTCACTGCTGCCTTTAAAGATGGACACGAACGAGATAATAAAATACGCTGCATGTTTAAATTCATGTTTGCTGGAGTGTAATAAAGACCTCAGTTTCACTTACACAAAGTTTCAAAATTTCAGGCATGTTTTTAAAAAGAAAAAAATTTGACGTGAATCTGTTGCATTGCAGCGGCCGTTTCGCGAAATGAGCGTGTCGTCATCACTTCATTTACATATCATGAATAAAACATTTCACCGGTTTTGATGACGTACAGCCGTGGATCGAGACTGGACCCTGCGCCCGTCCGTATATACATTAGTAGTATGTATACAACGTATATAGCCTATGCCGTGAGACGGCGTACACACGCATACGGGTCCGTGGACTGAGACACGAGAGATAAGTAAAATAGTTGGCATTTTTCCTCAATAGAAGTATCTTTGGCGATAAAAAGACATGCAGTCTAGCCTCACTATTTTATTAAAAAAAACAGCATACGCTATACGTACAGGTCAAAGTGCAATGTTCAGGTCGTCTCTATGGGTATCATACAATCAGCTTTTTCACACAGCGCCGCCAGCGGTCAATATGCTGAAACTTCTTTGAATAACCGCAGAAATTCGTCACGTAAGAGTCGTTTCTATTTTCGAATGTTTTTTTCATTTCAAACTTCCAATATTAATTTTGTTTTGCTAAAAATGGTTCGTGCACACATTGTTAAGAAGGCCAAATGATTCTTGTTGCTTGGAATACACCGCTCATGTCCATCTTTTAAAGTTTACTCGTCACAAGGACCTGACTCTGTATACTTTCCATGAATTATATTACAGAATGGATTTCAACGGTGCAGCAGATTTCTTTCGACAAGTATTGACCGAAGCCCTCGATAAACTTCTTCGTCAGGTCGATGGTGAATATAAGTATGATAAAGTTAAACAGTCTGTAAGAAAAATCTCTGATTTGTACAGAAGTGGGCTGGCTCATACAAAATCTGAGTTTCGATCGGATTGGAACGATGCTGCTAACCGATGCGCTTATGTATTCCTGTATTTTATGTACCACTGTTACCTCGTGTACTTTTCTCTACAAAAAATCCTGCCTGATATATCAACAAGTTGGCAAAACAAGAACAGGATGAGGGTTTGTAGCATAGGTGGTGGGCCAGGTTCAGACCTTGTTGGCCTCACTAAATTCCTTCAAGATACAAACCTCTTCCTCTCATCGCTCCAATGCCGTGTTCTGGATTTGTTTCCCAGATGGAAACTGACTTGGGATACTATTCACCAACATCTACCAGAAACTTTCCAAGTGATCTACGAGGGATGTGACCTGGTCAGAGACGCAGGACTTCCTAGTGATGTCATCGATTTCATCAGAGATGTAGATCTACTTACGCTTGTGAAATCCTTCTCTGCGGTGTCAGCATTCTTCCGAACCGACCCAAACCAAAGAGAACTACTACGTTCTATTCTCAATGAGCTAAAGGAGGGCTGTTTCGTGTTGTTTATTGACAACGATCACGCGACAGGTGATGATTTTGAGCAGCAATTTGCATCCCCTGCTGGTCTGGAATTGTTATTTCAATACAATGGTAAACCAGATATACCATTTGGTTCTTACTCGGACACTATTCAGGACTTCCGCCGGAATCTAGATTTTAGTCCGATGAGTAGCTGTGATGTGATCGTGCGGATATTCCGCAAAAACAGACCAATGCAATGATTACGTCAGCAATCGAGTTCCTCACAGGGGGCAGCACAAACACCACCAATTCGCGACGATGGCGCCAGTAATAATATCATGCTTTTCATTGGTGGTTGTGTTGCGGTTTGTGCTGTTCTTGTATACATGTATAAGTGGTTCCAGTAAAACATAATAATATGGCTGCACATGCCAACATGTTGAAGGCCACTGATGTCGTCTTAAATATAGTGGGGAAGATTATGAAGAAGGTGAATAATAAGGATAGTGATAATGATGATAGTAAATACTGCGGGGAGGATGGTTCTGAGAATGATGCAATGCATGAGTTCTTAAATCATCGTAGTCTTCTTGAAAAGAGAGATAATGGTGGGGGGAAGACGATAAAGATAACTATAGAGGGTGTTTTAAATGATGGAGATGATCAAAATGGGCACGAGGGAATTACGATGATGATGATGATCAGAGCGAAGAGGGGTGTGGATGATGAATGTGATAGCGATATAGACCCGATGATGAGTTTAGTGATTTTGTAGACTACAATTGTAAGGGATGTGTGGCTCCCCTCTTACAATAAATGTATGATGCTATTTTACTTTTGTATTTCTAAGTCCAAACTTGCTTACCTACATGTAGTACACATCCCTTCCACTATAGATTTTATGTTACAATGTATTTTATCATGCAACAGCAGCAGGGTCAAACAAAGTGTATTTCTATTGATCATGCAACAGCAGCAGCAAGGTCAAACAAACTTTATACATGTACTTCATTTGCATTTATCCAAGTTGTTGTTGAAACAAAGCTATGTTATTTGCATAATGTGTTGTCCCAACGTGTAGTTCATGAATATTATGGTTGTGAAAGTAGGGCTATCAGACTTTGGTTTAATTGCCTATTTTATTAAATATTGATTAACGATACATTTTGTTGATGGTTTAATTGTCAGTGAAGCTTTAACTAATTATTAGGAAAATAAGTCATCTGTCACTAACTACAAGTTAACTTCTGTGCTAGATTTGCCTAGTAACAGCGGGCTTAAGGCTGGGCCCAATTTCATAGAGCTGCTAAGCACAACAATTTGCTTAGCATGAAATTTCTTCCTTGATAAAAACAGGGTTACCAACCAAATTTCCATGTGTTGAATATTGCTTGTTACTGGTATTCAGCTGTTGTTTGCTTATCCTGAAAATCAAGTGGAAATTTGGTTGGTAATCCTGTTTTTATCAATGAAGAAATTTCGTGCTAAGCAAATTTGTGTGCTTAGCAGCTCTATGAAATTGGGCCCTGCCCTGACTCCACAGGTAAAGTTCCTTTTACTTTTGTCCCATTTTAAACTTATTATTTCTCCATTTCATACTTAGAGTTTATTAAGGAGGCTTATTTCATTTTTACAGCAAATTATTATAGATTTGTTTAATGATACTCATGGAATTATAGAGGCTGTGGAAAAAGTGCATTTTTGAGGTAGAAAATTGGTATGAAAATAGAACTTTGCATTAAGAGAGGTGCAAGTGGGTTTGTACTGCTGGCATATGTAATATGGCCATGTGTAGTACATGTATGTGCTAAGTAAGGGTTTTTGGTTAAATTCTTGTTGGCCTCATTTTAAGTTATTTAAGTCCTGGTCTCTTGTTCTTTTAATAACCATAAATTCAATGAAATGTAAACTTAGCAATTGCTTAGATACTGCTGGTGGATTTGTGCTAATCGGGTGGGTTTGCTGCGTTGCTTTTGGTTGCTAAATAATTGCCTAACTTAGCCTTTCGGGCTTGTTTCTGCCATATGTTTTTACACAGTTGCTGAGTAGTAAACAAAAGTAGAAACTGTAAATTTAATAACTCCTTTTTGTATCACTGCCTGCCCTGACTCCACAGGTGCAGGTTTGTCATCTTTACAGTAATGCAGTGAAATAAATGTCAACCTGAGGACAGAAACAAAGAAGCTCTTCCGAACTCCATCTTTGAACCTGTGTGCCATCCAAAAAAAACCAAGCTCAACCCCCCATTCCCCATGCTCTACACAAAGATTATGATGATTATGAATGATGCAGATGAAACTCAAAGTCGTTGTTTTGATGCCGATCTCGACACTGATAGTTATCACCAAATTCCCCACGACCGTTTAGACCATGATAACAAGAAGGATTCCCTTCATTTTGAGGCAGATAAGGATGCCATTGACAATAACGATGACTGTGACGAGGGCACGAGGCCATAGTTGTAGTTCTAAAAGTTCTGATGATCAATATGAATGTCAAGTAATGAACCACAAGGGAAACTGACTGGGTAAATTTCAAATTGTTTGGGGTTGAACAAAGAGAAATTGACTAGAGCGGGGTTTGAACCGACGACCTCCGGAGTAACGTATACCGGCACTCTACCGACTGAGCTATCTAGCCCTATGTTGGCGGTCTCCCTATTTTGTCAATTTCTTTGTTCGGGGGTGCAAGTCAGAAGCCATGCAACCGTTAACTGCCGTGTGGCCAGGGATCACACCCAAGTTTACGATACAACCTGGGAAGCAGCAGCCACGGGATCACGTTGAGGGGATGCGACTTTTTAAATTTAAATGTCAAGTAATGAACCACAAGGGAAACTGACAAGGTAAATTTCAAATAGTTTGGGGTTGAACAAAGAGAAATTGTCTAGAGCGGGACAAGACTGCGTTAGTCCATAAATCAAATTAAGACCCATCGAAGCGCATAGAAAATTGTTGACAGTTTTTTTCTTCTTTTTCGTTTAAGGCCAACGCTTCTGTGCATTCAAATTGAACACGAGTTGTGGCTTATTCGAGTTGGTTTGCACAAGCTCCTTTGCTGGCACTTGAGTTGTGTTTGTAAGAGAGGCGTTTCTATGGTGGCCCTGAAGGGACATCGCAAATCGCAAATAGCTTTGCATACATTTGCGATGTCGCAAGTATCTTTCCACATATTTGCGATGTCGCAAATATCTTTGCAAATATCTTTGCACATGTTTGCGATGTCGCAAATATCTTTGCAAGTATCTTTGCACATATTTGCGATGTCGCAAATATCTTTGCAAATATTTGCGATGTCGCAAATATCTTATCTATGCAAATATCTTTGCAAATATTTGCGATGTCGCAAATATCTTTGCAAATATCTTTGCAAATATTTGCGATGTCGCAAGTATCTTTGCAAATATCTTTGCACATTTTTTTGATGTCGCAAATATCTTTGCAAGTATCTTTGCACATATTTGCGATGTCGCAAATATCTTTGCAAATATTTGCGATGTCGCAAATATCTTATCTATGCAAATATCTTTGCAAATATTTGCGATGTCGCAAATATCTTTGCAAATATCTTTGCAAATATTTGCGATGTCGCAAATATCTTATCTATGCAAATATCTTTGCAAATATTTGCGATGTCGCAAATGTCTTTGCAAATATCTTTGCAAATATTTACGATGTCGCAAATATCGGGAATTCATTGAAAACGTCTATTGTTTTTATAACCAACTTGATTGCTTTCCGTTCCGATATTTTGTTTAAAAAAAAATCGTTTTAGAATTAACAATATTTAATTTCAGCTAGGATTGTTGGTACAAAAATTCATTGAAAACGTGTATTGTTTTGTTTGAATGAATTCGTTTTAGAATTAATGTATTTGCTCGTAAATTTATATATGTATTTATCTACATCATCAACTGTAATAATCGGTTTTTTTTTTGCTGTACTCAAATTGTAACATTTTCTTAAAATTATTAATTATCTTTTATAGCCTTGATTTTTAATTGTTACTTTGCGATGCGCATTGGGCGTCTTCGAAGAGGATTTTGGCGTTGCATAAATCTTTTCTTAAAAATAAAAATACAATGCTTTGTGCGCCAAATAATTTTTGAGAGTGTGGCTACTCAGAATTATCGATGCTTAAAAAACTATGAAAAATATATAAAAATAAACTCTCTTTTTTTTAAACGCCCGCCCGACCGAATTTTCGATTTCAAACATTGTTTACCATCTGTCGTCCATTTTGGTTATTTTTTTTCTGAAAGTCTAACTTCGATTTGTTATTATTCGTCAAAGAAAAAGGCGACAAATCTAAAATTTTAAACATCGATAGTTCCTTAGGGGTCGTACGATAGTTCCTTAGGGGTCGTACGTGTTCCATTAATGAAGAACGATTAAAATGTCTAATAAAATGTCAACTGTTACCGACGTTCCTAAGATTATGAACGGCTACGCTTGCTTTTTTATTTATTTTTGGAAATGTTAGAATACACACAACATTGAATATCATTATCAACCAGAAATAAAATAACGCAGTATCGTCATTCTCTTTATTCGGTAATTGGTGTAAAGAAATCACAAGTTAAAACCAGCAAATTTATTTCCACCCCAACCCTTCATTAAAACTACGGTGTCTTAAAAGGCAGACAGTTTAGTCAGCTATAGTTCAGGGTGATCAAAGCGCTGTAGGTACTTGACTTTAACCCGTTTTAGAACGAACGTCAGCCTTTGAGAAAGACTCTACTAAGGTGGAATTCTTTCGATTGTACCACTTTTTGGTAATGGTATTAAGCAGTTTACAAGCTGACGCTGTACGTCATTCCCTTTTTTCATTTTAGAAGTAGGCCTATGTAAACATTAAACACCAATAAACACAGGTTCGATCATACACGCATTGAGATGTAAATACAATACTATGAAAACTACAAGTGGTAAAAGATTATGTAAGTGTAACCAAGATACAATTTTTAAAAAAGGCGATTGTTTCATTGTACTTTCAAGTGCCGTTGTTTACGTGCGTGAAGGTAGAAACATATGCCACAAAACTACCCTTTCTTTGACAATTTTATTGTTTACACGGGTTCCACAAAGCTAGTTCGTAATCTACAATTTGAACTTATATAAATTACACGATAAAGCTTACCTCTAGAGACATGAAATCACATCAAATGATCGTAATACATCCACGGTGTTTACATAAATCAAGCATGGCTGGACGCCATTTTGAATATCGTGTCACGATATCAAGCCGTCGAGTACCCAGACCCCTACCATGTGTTTATCCGGTGTTAAGCGGTAATCGGATACATGTAGTTTTCTTTGGCTGGTTCCAACCACCTTCACTATCCAAGACCACAAGGGGGTACGCAACTGGCCCCCGCAAGATCTCGCGGTAATGAACTGAATTGCCGGTGGTCTGTATATTCATGGTATATTCAAGGCTAGATTAATATTTAATGATAAATAAAAACATAAAGCTTAATAAAAAAAAATGGTGGTTAAAATTAAATTAAATTGAAATTGTTTAATGCAACGGTGAAGCTTATTCATAACAGAAAGAAGGGTCTACGTATGAAGTGTTGGTTTTTGTTTCGTTTCTCAATTTATTATTTGTATGAATATAACTTGTATATTTAAAAGTGACATTATTTTGTTGTTGAAATTTCTGACAAAATTGCGTTAAAAAAAACCCAATATATTTTTTAAAGACCTCAATACACTTCACCCCCCCCCCCAAAAAATTGTAATTTTATAATTACAGATTGTAAAACTTTGCAAACTGCAAGGCTTACCCCTTTTGGTTTTGATTGAAAACTGCAAGGCTTTGAACACCAGATCATAAGAGGCAAGTCAAACAAAAACATTTAGAGGTAAACACAAAATCATAAGGGGTAATAAACCTAGCAGTTTTTTTTTTTTTTACAAACAATCGTAAAGGGTAACCCTTGCAGTTTTTACTCAAAATCTTAAGAAAAAAAGCCTTGCAATTTTACCTTTAAAAAAAAAATAATAATAATAATAATTTTGTTTTATTAAAAACAACAATAAACGCCCCACTACCCACTTCTTCTCTACTGAACTTCCTCAGACGACAAAAAAATAAGACAAGACAAGAGAATCGTTTCAGACGGCAAAACTGGAGTTTCTTTTTTTTATTACATATTGGTTTAAACTCATGTCACATCATGCAGTGCCACAGGCCTATACCAAATTATTACATTCTGCTGGCACCTGTGCCCAACTTCAGAGCTGCTTTAAAGGAACGTTACAGAATTAGTTTTTGCTAACAAAACAGTTGCTGGCAGGGTAAGCACTTTATGTAATCCACCGTTTACATAAACTGACAAACCTGTAGAAGTTTGAGATCGATCGGCCATCTGGGTCGCGAGAAAATAGTGAAAAACCGATTACACATTTGCATGAAATCATATAGATATATTTCAAGGGATGTTTTCTACTATCATCATCATTAGACCGTGTAAGTTTTATGTAAATCTGTGATCAAAAAGTATATTTTACAAGTCTTTTTCTTACCAATTCTGTAATATTCCTTTAAGCAGAAAATATTGCTCAACAATTTTCTGCTAAGCGAAAATGAGCCGGGATACCTGTCACACATGGTACATGCGAGATGGTATTTTAGCTGGTAACTGTATTCTGATGAGCGTTTTTATAAATCTTTTTTTTCCCCTCAAAATGCTTAGCTGCTTTGTGTGCTCAAGTATGAATTTGGGCCCTCATTCAAGCAGTTCCATCTGACGTTGCTTGTCTTCTTCTTGAATGCCATAATTACTATTATTTTTTCCAAGTCTAAATGTGAGGGAAACAGGTTCAAAAAATATGATCTCCATAATGTGATTTGACCTTTGTGTCGCACGGGACAATTTTTACAGGCAACCTGGAGGCAGCCATCTGCACTGCAAGCAAAAGGAACACTTCGGTAGCACAACATACACTTTTCTCTTAGTATTTGACTGTTCCCAAGACGATATGGAAACCTACATTTGTTTCTTCTTCATGGAGATTGCATGTAAGTGTCCCTTTAACCACGGAAATTGGCCTATAATGAAATTCAGCAAGGATTCCATTTACCTAGCAACATTTCTATAAACAATTCCAATTCAGGTGGTCTTACGCACTCATCTGATGTTCAAACACGAGTCACTGTGTGCACCAGTCTTCCACAACAACAAAACAATCAAACCGTCTTTGGTATTTTAATACAAAGCTTATTAATTCATCATTAATCTATCTACACTATCAACATCCTTTTCCTTTGTACCCTCCGTGGTCCGGAGAGGAACAATTTGATCTTCTTCTTTTTTTGTTAATATAAAAAACATAGATGTTTTTTAAAAATTTATTATTTTATTGCAGGCTTGTCCAAATTCAAATTCGCAATAGGAAAACCTTAATTTTGGTTTGAAATAAGCCCTCTATGTCAAAGTCAGCACTGCTTTCAGGATGTTTTTTGTAGTCAAAACCTTAAAGATTATGGTCCGAGACTGAGACCTTTAAGTTCGAGACCAAGAATCTTTTTTTACATTATTCTCACACGAGCACAATTGCTTCAAAACAGAACTGAACTTGCCTTTTTTCCTCTTCCCTTATGATGCACAAATGAAATTCGATATTTCTTGTTTCAGAGAATGGGTTACAACTTGAACGACACACTTGTTTTCAAGTGACCTTCCTGTCTTTTGAAACCCATTTTCTGGACATTCTAAAACAAACCTTTCCATTTTCAAAAAAACAATTGCGTATACAACAAAACTCAAAACTAAGCTGTTCTTAGTGAACAGCTTCACAACTGCAATCTTGGAGGGAACTATTGATAATACTTTCCAGGCTTCCCCTCTCTCTCTCTTTGCAATTTTGTAATTGTAATTTTTTTCTGCAATTTTTATCAAGTCAAGGATTGGAATCAAACAACACATTTTCCAGAAAAGAAGAAGAAAAAAGCATTTTCTGGGTTGGACACTGCATACAGTAAAATAATACCAGAATTTGTAGTTTTGTAAAGTTTGCAGAAAAAAATCTGAGAAATCATCTTTCAAAAATGTCCCTTCCCAACCCTAGAAAAACCCCTCAACGTTCCTAACCATCTCCAAGACTTAATAAAGTGTTTTTTTTCTCTTAATAAAACAGAATCTGCATGCCTCTCTACGCTAGAAAACCTTTAAAGTAACCCACAAATAAATAAAAACCGAATCATGTACATAGAGACCAAGAGATTATATAAAATCAAAAGTTAACATTCTGCCAAGTAAAGTAGCTTCTATAATTTGCACAGAGAAAATGCCCACCACAAGGTGCTGAGTGTTGTTTGTTTTAACCAAAAGGATAACAAATTGCTTATATATTCTGACTTGTCAGCAATAATTTGTCTTCAGGGGAAACAATGTGCCTCAATTTTTTAACATTGAATAATAAAATAACCAAATCAATAATACGCAAGTCGCAATTCATTTTTTTTTATGGACACATAATTCCATTTTTAAGATGCAAAAATCCGTAAGAAAATGTTTGGGCATTTATTCTTCAATGTTACCTTCTGAGAATGTCAACTACAAGGGCACTGATTCTGTATGTTAAAACCTACACCTTGCACATTGACCATGAGGTAGGCTACAAATCAACCTATAGGGCTTGATGGCTTGGGCTGTGGCTGGATTGCTGAAAAGGCCTATAGGCCCCTTGCACAATGCGCAGCGTACTCACATGTGCCTATCCTGGGTGTCATTTTGGGTGTGTCATTTTGGGTGTCAAAATCGTATACAAACATGCACAAAAGAGAGTTGACACCCAAAATTACGCGCATTGTTCGGAGGCGCGTTCTGTGTTGTGTAAGGGGTCTATATAAATCAATAGCTCCCTCACAGAGAACAGCTATCGTCCAATGATCTGCCTCCTTTTTGAGAGTGTGACATCATATGCAATGGGTCTATACTGCAACGTTGTCAGTGTGGCTAACAGCCACAGCCGGCAGCCATAGCCATAGCCGAATCAGACTAAGTGGCTGTGGCTGCAGCTAGATCACCACATCAACAAGCACTGAACCATAGGCTGCCCTTAGCAACACCTATAGCAAAAGCCACAGCTGCGGCCACCAGTTCAGACATGGCCTCATTACCGGCCAAATATCTCAGAGCATGGAGGTAGAAACTAATCTCTACCTCCATGCTTAAAGCAGCTGATAACACGTATTTGCTAAGCACATACAAATCTTACTAAGTCCGAGAATCATGTCACCAGCTAAAAATGCTATTCAGTGTACCTGTCTAGCAGTGACTGGCTCCCTGCTTATCCATGCTAAGCCACCAAATGTGTCAAGCGTTGTTTCTAATCAAACAGCTTTATGAAACTGGAGCCTAAACATCTTTCCCAACATCTTGACAATCTCTTCTGTTACCCCTTCAGCTATAGGCCAACAGCTCCCCTGAATCACCGTCAAACTCTTTTTGCAATTACACCATTCAGCACCATGGGCTAATCAAGCTTGCATGACTAAACCAACTACATCCTACCATCTAACTCAATCCTGTATTCATTTTTTTTGATATAATGTATATATATATACTTTTTTACAATAGTTTAAACTGGATTAATATTATTTTTACACAAAAATATTAACAATAGTAAATGGTGGAAGGAAGGGATTCCATTGACAATAGTTTAAATACTGTTTCTGTTGTACAATTATATATTAGTGCTTTTGGGAGCACATTCCTCTATGCTTGGAGAGTCAAGGAAGTTTCTTCTACAAACTTGTTATCGGGACGTTTGAGTGACGCTTTACCTTTGTGTCGGGAACGATTCAAATTTCACTCTTCCAAAGCATCAGGCCAAAGGTAGGATACGTCATTGGATGAGAACAGAAGCACAATCATTCCAGTGCTCCAGGATTTAGAAATGATTCCAACAAAAAAAAACAGCGACCACTCTTCGATTGGTTCTCACATTTTGAGAAGACGGCATGTTAATGGTTTGTTGTTGTCAATGCTATGTAAAATTGCCAAGCACGGTGCTAAGTTAAGACCGATTTTTAAACACAATTTTTCTTGTGAAGTGGCAGCATTTACAGATGGAAATGAATGGTACCAGTTCCCACCAACTTCATACAAGTAAGCCGATTTAAATTTCAACATTTCATGTTTGGGATAATCACTAATATCCAGTATAGATAGGTTGCAGTATGACGTAATCGGCCATCTTTACGGGCAGTTTAGAACAAACAGTCGTGCGTTTCTCGTGAGAACGGCGTGCAACACGCGCGCATTTCACAAAACTCATTGCAGGATTGGTCGGTGAACAACGCGGCTGCATTAATAAGTTGAGCGTTGCTGACGCACCTGCAAGCCAAAATGCAATTTGCCCGTAAAGATGGCGTCTACTGGGAACTATCTATTGGAAATCCTCAATCTGGTTTGGCTGAAATATCTAAACTCTGAGGGAAACACAAAAGACAGTAATGTTTCTGGGGTACGTCATTGAGGGGGCACAATGACACCAACAATCAAGTTCTTCTCAACACTTGATGTTCAAAACGAAAAGAAAAAAAAACAAACAAACAACAACTTATTTTGTGACTGTGTCTAAGGCTGACTTTCCTAATCTCTTCCTAACATTAGTCGAAATAAAAAAAACTCCTACAATTTCCAATGTACTATTTGCATGATTCGGATAAACACATAAATTATAAACACATGACATTAAAAAATAAATTAAGAACTTTTAAAAAACGTGGGTTCGGGAGGCAATAATTAAAGTAGTATTTCGGGTTGCATTATCAGACTATAGAATGGAACTGAGTTATTGTGGTTTACTTTGCTATACTTGCTTTCACTGGACGCTATGTTCAAACATTCTCGTCATATCAAATTCATCCAGTCGGAAATATTATCCCAAATCTTAAACTTTTTTCCCTGTTATGCGTTTTCCAATTTTGGGAAATTTTTAGTGTGAAACTTTTTCCCATGACACTCTCCCAAAATGGACCTTCTCTCCCGTTTCAGATTTTTCCCCATTTGAGACTTTCCCACAAGAAACTTTAAAGAGATAACGTTGTCCATTTTTAATATTCACTAGCACTACGGGTCTCGGATCTCAAAACTCTTGGAAATTCCTACATTTCAATTGAACTGCAGTACATTTTTGGTCTCGGCTATTTCTAGAGCTAACAACAAGACAGATTCCTTGATTGATTTCAACTCGCAAGGAATCTTGAACTCAAACTTTCCAAATTAAAGAGCAGCAATTGACATTCTCATAATCACGCTTACCAAACTATGTCAAATGAGTAAATCTATGCCAACGTAGGGAGTCATTTTTTTTGTCTTTAAGATGATGTTTTCTGAAGTTGAAACCAACAATATCGTGAGGTCGTTTGGATATACTGTTCTTTGGGGCATGGCGATTGGAAGAGGGCTTTTGGTCCAGAAGGAAACTTCTTTAAGCAATAAGAGCGACCATAAAACTTGCATGGCCATCCAATGCTGCATAGTTTACACTTTGTCATACAAACAAAAAACTTCCTTCTGTAACAACCACAGATACATTGCAGTTCTCATTGCGCTGGTTGTATTCTGCAGTAAATCATTTTGCAAATCATTCTGCAGTCAATTGGCTACAGTTGAAATCACATTGCAGAATGAGATCAAAACTTTTCATCCGACTCTTTTTGTTGCAAAAAAAAAATGGCAAAGACTCGGATCCAATTAAATCTGGCACACTGAGATTACCTTTCCAAGAAAAAGCAAAAAACCAAAAAAAAAAAAGAGAGGGCGGTATAGATTAGGGAACTTCAATAAATAATTTAAAACGTTGGACTCTGGTAGTTTCTTCACAATATACGTTGATGTCAACTGAAGACCTACCCTTCCTCCAAACAGTATAAAAAATGCTCCCACATAAATACACTATGTTTAAAAATATAAAAAAATAGCGGAGTTACAGTACATGCTATAGCTCCATGCCTTGTGTTTCATCTTCGGAGAAATCACTCATGGAGCTTTCGCTAGACGACGACTGGGCGTCTTGCTCTCGTAACGCTTCTTCGGTTGCGTATTTCTGCACGTATTCTGTATGGAAGATCAAGACAAGATGGAGGTGAGTCTCAAGTGATGACTATAATGAGTCGATCGTCTCAGGTTTCTTTCAATCGACTTTGTGCAACCAAACTGAGGCAGTCTCGTCCCCATGGTTTACTTTATTTCCAACCAGGTTTACAATAGTAAACCCTGGGGGGAAACTTCTTACTCGGACCCTGATTGGACAAAACCAATTGTTAACCTTTGTCAAAACAGCCGGCCGGCAACCAATGTACAAACAGGCTATTAAATCTGGTACCGGACCACGAGACCATGACGAAGATGTGAATTTCGAAAAAGCAGCCAGACTAATCTAATTTGCATACGTATCCAAATGTTTGGATATGCAGATGATCTAATACCAGGGTGAGAGAGCGGTCAACCTCGTACTGCTCGACACACCCTGGGGACGAGGTTGAAACTGAGGCTCTATGGACGCAATAGGCAGGTCCCTTTTCATGAATTGTAAATCAGAACTATCAATCTAAGTGTTCAGACAGGGAACCTGAGCAAATATTAATTCCCTTTAACAAAGTTTTTTTTTTTTTACAATCTAGCAAGGTTTGTGGTAGCACCATGTTCATGAGTAGGATTTGAAACTTTGCATGGTGGGGATACAATCTAATAAGATTTGTGGTAACACCATGTACATGAGTAAAATTTGAAATTTTGCATGGTGGAAATACAATCTAGTAAGGTTAGCAGTAACACCATGTACATGAGTAGGATTTTAACTGTTGCATGGTGGAAATACAATCTAGTTAGGTCTGTGGTAACATCATGTACATGTACATGAGTAGGATTTGAAACTTTACACGGTGCAGTACAAACTAGTAAGGTTTGCAGTCACACCATGGTGTATAATAAGTAGGATTTGAAACTTTGCATGGTAGGGATACAATCTACATGTAGTAAGGTTTGCAGGAACACCATGTACATGAGTAGGATTTGAAACTTTGCATTGTGGAGATACAATCTAGTAAGGTTTGCAGGAACACCATGTACATGAGTAGGATTTGAAACTTTGCATGGTGGAAATAAAATCTAGTTAGGTTTGCAGGAACACCGCGTACATGACTAGAATTTAAAACTTTGCATGGTGGAGATACAATCTAGTAAGGTTTGCAGAAACACCACGTACATGAGTAGGATTTGAATCTTACATGGTGCAGTACAAATTAGTAAGACTTGCGGTAACACCATGGTGTATATAAATAGAATTTGAAACTGTGCATGGTGGAAATACAATCTAGTAAGGTTAGCAGTAACACCATGTACATGAGTCTCCCTTATGAGTTGTGGTGGTTCTGAAAAAAAAAAAACGCTAGTGTAACAACTCAACATTTCGATCAGTATGGTCTGATGGTCTCCAGGAGACAGCTGGAAGACAATCAGAACCACCACAGCTGAGATTAGATTTATGTACATGGTGTTGCCACAAACTTTAATCGTAACAAAAGGAAATACAAACAGATCCAAAACAAAAAACCTACCCCTGATTTTTTTCTTGTATTCTTCTGGTTTATGCAGATACATAGCTGCAGCGTCTCCGTTCAGGGGGTCCCCCGGGTTGGGGTACGCCAATAGTTGGGGCAGGAATGACTCAAAAATGTTGGATAAATCTGGAGAGATAAAAAATATACAGACACTGAAAATGTTAAAGTGGTTTTAAATGGTCTTTTTCTTAGAATTACAATTTCAAAATATTACACTCTATAATGTCAAATAAATGAATGAGGAGTAAAGACATGCTTTACATGGGATCTGTGCTCGATTTGGCAAAGAACCAACAATTGATTTTAAGCTGAGTATCCAGCTTAATTGCCAAACAAGGTGTGATGTCACAGTCCAAATCACTATATGGTGGTGTTGACAACTCAGCTTTAAGATGAATCTCAGTTTGTTGTGAAATCTAGTCCTGGTGGTATACCACCATAATTAGAGTCTGGGTGTTGAACTACGGATGGTGTTGGATTCTGTTAGCGTGATGAAGGATCCCAGTAAATCACTCGAGGGAGTCCAGGTTAATATAAACTCAAATACTGCACAATTCCAATGGTGTATTGGTGGGTGACCTACTTCTGCTTAGCAGTACATATCTGCCAGGCTAAACAACGCTTAGCTGAGGTTTTGTGAAGCCTGGGGTTTCAGTCCACCACAATGGCCTCAAATTTTGCCACGAAATTGCCGTGGGTGCCCTTAAAAACCTTCAATACAAATTCAAACTTTCCTCATTGGGGGCCCTTCATTTTTTGGGGAAAATTGCCGTGCCCTTTTGAAAACAAAATTCGAGGCATGCCACCATGTTGAGTGATTTTATACGAGGAGTTCTGTTTTGGAAACAGGGGGGGGGGGTGCAGAATAAAAATGACTCACCATATAACGCTGACCATGTTTGATTGATTACATCAAGGCATACTGTCCCTGAGCTGTGTAGAGGGAAAAGAACAACATTTCCTGAGATGTGTGGTTTTAATAATAATAAAAAAAAACGTGTAGTTATTCAAACGAAAAGAAATGGGTGCAAGAGGATTTTTGGTCTACTCCTGTTGATCTTGGCCATCACATTCTGGGTTGCTCTGTAAATTTACTTGGGTGATATTTGATTGTGTTTTTGCTTTTTTTTTTTTAGCTTTCGTCATTTTCATTTGCTCGCTCGACCTTGCTACTTTATAATTGTTTGTGAGTGTTTTTTGGATAATGACCGAACAAAGAATAAAGAATAAAGAATAAAAAATAAAGAATAAGGTATAAAGAATAAGAGATGTACATTCTTCAAACTGGCCTGTAATTTACCGGGAGCAATGAAAAGCCAAAGGCGTAAGAGTCACGGCTGACAAAAAAATTTCTCAAACCAGGAGATTCAAGTTTTAGCCTGAATGTTGAAGTGATGCCACTTATTACTGTGTTGTAGACTCAAAGAAGCTTTGGGGAAAAGTATCCTCATGCCAAGGTAGAAGTAGATCAACGAGTATGATTTCTTTTAGATTCAGAAGAAAATAACAGCTATTTGTTTCACCAGGTGAGTCACAAAGTAGCCTGAATTCAGAAAGTCCAGGGTTCTGCCCACAGTGGCCGGTGCCGGAAAACCCGCTCGGCACTCAGGATTCCCCAACCACCACTGGCAGAATTTTCTCTGTTTCCGACCACCACACATTTTTCAAATTTTTTAATTACACTTGCAGTTTCCTTTCAAATGTTTTCAACGAAATGTAAAATTGGGTATTTACCAATAAGAATGGTAATTGGTATCCAAAGTCATTAATTTTGAGTACTTCTTTGACTTGAGTCTATTTATATGATCTACCGTGTAACTGATCCCTCTCGCAATGGTTTTCAGGGAAACATTTTTCCACCACTAAAGAAATCCTGGGCAGAACCCTAAAAGTCTGAAATTTCTCACTCCTGAAAAGAAAACAGGGGTACTACTAGTTGCAAAAGGCAAATGCTTTTAAAAAGGAGTTTAAAAAGAATGTATGACCGCTTTTTTTTCTGATGTAAAATGCACAGGGCACTGGGGAATCAAGGCGTACAATAATTCGTTGCCATAGGGTTTTCCCTAATGCTGATTGATGACAGCAGGGCTCGAATTTTACACTGGACCGCAGGCCCGAGGCCAGTGATTTTAGCACCGGGCCAGTAAACTCATGTCTGGACAAGTCCGGCGGTCTTGTGTTTGTGTTCAAATGTTGACTTTCAGTCTGATAAATACAATTCAGTTGATTATTGAACTTCTTACCCATAATATACAAATGAGATAAATCTTTCCTTAGGGCTTTTCCCAAATTCAAACAGTTCAATTATTAACCCTTGTAGGCATTTTTTCTTCCCACTCCAATTCTGGTCTTGTACTCAAAATTTTGGTCCAGTAAATATTTTGAGCTACAAGCCCTGCGATCTTGTGGGTTTTTCCCCCAAATTCTAGCCCTGGACAGTACAACTGAGCACCAGCACGGTCAAATGCCGTCCAGATTGCCATCAAGTGCATCCAGAATGGTCATCAACAGCACTAGTTCCAAGACCTTTGTATTTATGACAATTTTAAACAGAAAAGAAAAGGAAAACAGAACAAGAGTACTTACGCTTCATCTATGTTTGGATGGTAGATTTTATTCAAAAAACCTGTAAGAGAATAATTTGTGATAGCACTTTAAAATCTAACAAAACGATACTGTCAAAAATTAAAAAGTTAAAAGGTAACTCGGACAAAGGGTCCAGATTAATTAAAAACCACAATACAAAACTATTCAACTTCTTCTCTATTTAGATTTAAATAAAGTTGTAATGGCAACAATCTTTTCCACAAATTATTAGCGAGGGAACGAACTTGGGCGTGTTGGCAACCCTGACCAGAAAACAATTTCTGACGTAAAAATTCACCAACCGCAGCAATTTCCGAGAAATACGCTACAATTAGAGAGCTACGCCAGTAATCAGAAACAGTAGCTGGATGCAGAAGACCCAACCCAGGTTGGAAGAGAATGTCCAACCTCTGTGGGAGGATCACCGGCTGGTTGATGACTAACCTTGGGAACCAAGGTTGCCGGGGCCAAAATTATATCATGAGGAGATCTATTTCAGTTAGAACCCTTGGAATGAAGGAGAAGGGCGTGAATGCGTCGAGCAAACAGCCCATCCCACTGAACCAGCAGCGCTTCTGTCTGCCATGCGCTGGGATCCATGTCTACTTTTCTTTTTGGCGCCTGTTCCGGCGCTGGAGGATTTTGTTGATTTACCCTTACCCGGACAACTCCTTTGTTGTTGGCCCATTCCATCTAAAAAACACTGGTTGGTACTGAAGACTGGATAGTGTCTCCGTTCTGACCCAAGGAACTGCCACCACTCAGGGCCTCCCCCCCCCAACTCCCATTACGGACAGATTCATTCCTCGCAAATTGTCAGCCATTAGAATAAACTGGCTAAAAACTCCCCAATCCTTTTTTTTAACCATCAATCTTAACAAGAGTGGAATTTTTCAAGGTTTTTTCAAGGAATTCTGCAGAAATTTGTTGCTAGTTTGTAAAGTCTGCCATCTTGAAACCTAAGCCAACAACTTTTTTTTTACTCTTTGGTCAGAACAGCTGCATCCCCGCGCGGCTGCATCGAACATGCGAAAGCTTCAACCAATGAGCGAAGCTCAAACTTCTTTCTGGTCGAGCTCACCTAAACAGGTCCCTTGTAGCACACTCTGCAAATTCTTTACTTACCAATTGAAGGCGATTTAAATGGATATTTATCAGGTAGATCAACTCTTACTTTCCATACACCGCCGTCATAAGGAGCTGCAGAAAAAAAGAGGACAAAGAATAACAGAGTAATTAATGTGACGAAAAAAATAAAAGTCTGATTTCAACTCGAGAAAGTCAGTAAATGTATGTAATGTACAAAATCTTGGTGCAGGGTTAAACATGGACAAGCCCTTGGAAAGATTTTTGAACGTTTTCCGAACAATGTGTTTTTATGAAGCACTTTTTTAGCCACGTAGACCTTTCAAAGTGCCATTATTATTACACAGATCTATTCAATGGACTCTACGCATTCCTGAAACCATTCCAACTCCTTAGGAATGTGCAGCACCAGCAGCCAAATGGGCACACAGGTTGCTAATAAATCACGTTAGCAGTTTCCACCCTCACAGGTACCCATTTGCACTGGGTGATGTGAAGCACTTATGGTCAAGTGTCTTGCTCAAGTGCAGAAGTGTCACAACCGGGAGTCGAACCCACACCTTGATGTCTCAGTCACCTGAACCCGAGTTCTGTGCTACACATGCCTTGGCCATTTTTCTAATCGTACATGTGTGTGTCCATTTCCTCAGTCTATTTTGTCCATGTGTGTGTTAGAATTTTTGGCCGATTAATCAATAATAGGATTTTGAACCATAGTGGTTGGCCTGATACCGGATAAATTTGCTTAGCATGAAATTTCTTCCTTGATAAAAACAGGGTTACCAACCAAATTTCCATGTGTTGCATATTGCTTGTTACTGGTATTCAGCTGTTGTTTGCTTATCCTGAAAATCACGTGGAAATTTGGTTGGTAATCCTGTTTTTATCAATGAAGAAATTTCATGCTAAGCAAATTTTTGTGCTTAGCAGCTCTATGAAATTGGGCCCTGGAGGTAACAGAGGCAATTGCCTCAATGTCCCTTCTCATTGCCTTGGTGCCTTTAAATCCTACCTATCCTTCATAGAAGTGCCCTTTAACAAGGTAAAATTGCCTTGCCCTTACAAGAACAAAGTATCGGGCTTGTAGTGGTTATAGATACGTTGACCTTTATAAAATCCTTTGCCTTGTAGTCTACATTCAATTTTTTTTGTCTTCTAAATTGTTTTTTATAGACCTTGTGAACACGACGCCGTTTGAGTAGGACAACCTTGGCTACAGGTTAAAAGAAGGTAGCTGATTGGCTGATCCTGTGCGCTGCGCGTACATAGCCAGGCCTCAAACTTCAACATTTTTAGGGCAAGGCCACTTTGGCCTTGGAGCAAGCCAAATTTTGGAGGGCACCAAGGCCAGTTGATTGGGCACCAAGGCCAAAAATGCAATTTTAAAAAAGGCACGAAGGCCATCAATAAACACTGTAATGCATTAGTTACCCCAAGTTTTTTATACACAAAAATTCAAAATATGTAAATTGGAAAATTGGAAAATTAAATATATATAAATTGGAAAATTGGCCAAAGGTTCCCCTATGGGCGGTTAACCAGATAAAACAATTTGCATGAATAAAATATTGATAAATCACATCTTATTCATAAACAAACTGTAAAACTGTGGAGCCACCAGATGTCAACACACTTTCCAGGTTAAAAAGAACACAACATCCACCACTCCTATGACTATGAGTCAAAAAACCAGGTCACAAAAGTACAAAGACACCCCATGCTTGGGTAGTCTTTTGAGTGAAGCAAGAGTATTACAAACTAAACAATTGGATAACAAACTGTAGAGGATTAACCACAGAGACACCACACAGGCGGCTTGTCTTTTGAGTGAAGCAAGAGTACCATTTGTAACAAACTGTAGAGGATTAACCACAGAGACACCACAAGGCGGCTTGTCTTTTGAGTGAGGCAAGAGTATCATTTGTATAACAAACTGTAGAGGATTAACCACAGAGACACCACACAGGCGGCTTGTCTTTGAGTGAAGCAAGAGTACCATTTGTATACAACTGTAGAGGATTAACCACAGAGACACACACAGTGGCTTGTCTTTGAGTGAAGCAAGAGTACATTTGTATAACAAACTGTAGAGGATTAAGATAAGAGGAACTGGGTCTCAATAGGTGGGGCCAACATTAAATAACGAAAAGGATCTCCATCTGTAGGCTTCGTCTGTGTAGAAAAGTTTGTTTTTTCGTAATCATTGACAACTGTGTAAAAAATATTCAGAAAAATCGCGGCAGCTGGTGCTTCTAAACAACTTTGATAATGTATTTAACTTCTACTAAAAAGGGCACCACGGCCAGCAACAGGGAATAAGGGCACAGCAATTATGGCTTTGAAGAAGATGATTTTTGGAGGGGCACTACGGCCAGTAACAAGGGCACCGACGGCCATGGCCGTCGTGGCCGCCGGGAAGTTTGAGGCCTGCATAGCTATCCATTGTTTCATCCTCATTTTACCTCCAAGATGGCTGCTCATGATGACCTCAACGCATTGAGGCCTATTGCCTCTATACTCCTCTTCTGATTCCTGGTTTACAATTTTTCTACTTTTCATGAGATTTTAATTGTACATGTTAATTTCTCTTACTTTTGTGGGTAATTTGTACATTTTTGGCGGAACGATTAATAAAAAGTAAAACAATATTTTGTGTTATATTCTCCAAACCAAAATTTGAAGGACAAAATAGTCGGACACCTTTTTTTTTCACTGTTGGAATTAGTATCATTGATGCTCTTGTACGCAGGGCACATGAGGCCCATGTACACGTAAATTGATATAGCGTCATTGTCACTGTACAATTACATCTTCCACTTTTCACATGATCTACCTGACTACGTTTCTATTGTAGACGATCAGTCACATCTGCATGTATACAGGAATGTTTAATGTGTTTCGTTCCTACAGTGCAATGACCCCCAATATGAATCTGAAAGATTAGACAGCCAGATCGCAATCTGTGTAGGTTAGCTAGATGTACGTTTACCAGTGCAGGGGAAACTGTGCATTGCAATTGAATTCCATTTGACATTATAACTGATCAAGTACATGTACAACTCCGAACAATGCTGATAACGTGATTTTCAGACTCAAAGGACCATCTGCAGGGCACCTCCTTTTTTCCTACTTCATACTTTCAGACTTAAAGGGAAGGTATACGATTGGTAATCACTCTAACAAATTATGGCAATAATTTAAAAAAAGTACAGCAACTTTCAACAACTCAAAATAATGTGGATATGGAAAAAGATGTCAGTTTTTATCCCCAAAAATTTGAATCTGAGAAACGCTTCTGTCAGAAACATTTCTTAGATTGTGTATTCCTATTACTTATTAGGGATTAATCTTCATGTGTGGACATAACCGCTCCAGATTTTTGGCGATACCTCAAAAACGCTACCACCTTTTGAAATGAAATTTTCCACAGGTTAGTTTTAATTGTATATATCCACATTTATAGAGGATTAAAACAATCGAATGGTTAAAAAAACCAAAGGTATACTTTGCCTTTAAACAAACTTCTACCTCTGTCATGTCACCTGCATGCCATCACAAATACTGTAGTCTGATTGTATACACAATCAAATGGACCCTGACTATTTTCCCCCGACGACCCCCCCCCAAAAAAAAAAAAAAAATCTCATTTGGGCCACAGTGATTATGGCTATGTGAGTTTTTCTGCATAATGTGTGCATTAAACCTGTCACATATGCTGGCTGTACTCAAGCCTGACAGATAAAATGTTGATCATTAGGTGGTCAAAGAGGACAGATAGATTTAGATAAGATGTTTATGTGCAGAGCACACCGTCATGATGACCTACAGGCTACATGTACACATGTGTCACCACATTATGACGTAATTACTATGGGTCTACATGTATGCCGTATACACTTGACATGGCAACGCTTGCAAACAAAGAGATTGTTTTGGGTTGTTTTTTTTTTCTCTCGTCTACGTCTGAAGATTTTAACAGTCTGAATGACAGCCTCGTCTTATGAGGTGACGTCTTACGTATGTTGTCAAGAGGCAGATGTGCGTAATGGAAAAGAGCAGAGCATGACTTCGTCTTGAATCATGCAAAGGGACATGAAGAGGTGAACGTTTCAGTCTCAAAGAAAAAAATATATACACTTTTGTTGTATGTGACGCCAGGTATCATTTTTGGTGCAACAACAACAGGATCAATGATGGAGCTTGGCAAAGGTGCTGCAAAGTTTTCAGAAATACAAAACTAAATTCTTGTTAAAGAAATGAGGACGGACAATTTGTAATTCATGCAAATGTCCCAACTGTAGATGGGCCAGCCTAAACTATAATTATGGTATATATACATGGAGGGAGAGGTTACAAATTTGAGTGCACTCTAGTTGGGACAAGCCCAATTATTGATTTTCTCTACTTCAGGCAATTACGAGCAATTTTGCCCCTATAAAAGAGATTTTTTTCAATGGCAAGATTTGACTGTAACCGGTTTAAAAAATAACACAGCCATGGGCTAAAGGAAGCTATACATTACAAATAAAAAACTTTTTAAAAGTTGACAGCTTGATTATTTTTCTCTATAAAATGAAATAAGGTTTGGGGTTTCAAAGAAAGCAAGAAATCTCCACCATTCACTGTTCCCTCATGCTACATGTATCTCATTTACATCAGAAACTGCAAGTTACAGGACATTGGACCGCAACCTCAATTCTTGTCAAAAAAAACAAAACATGATTGATGGAAAATTGCCAACAGAACAAGGAAGCCATATCAAGGTTACATGGAAGTAAATATCAAAAATGAACCATCCACTAGACTGTGTACTGCAGTTGCAGCTTGAGAGAAAAATTAAAATAAAACCCCAATAAAGAGGAGTTTAATAGTCCGGCTGCTGAGACAGACAGAGTTTTGAAGGCGAATTCTAAAGATAAAGCTGTTTTATTTTATTTTATTACACAAACCATGCAAATGTTCCAATAACACTGCTCTCTGGATCACTAATGTTATATTACTAGAGGAATAAAAGGGTAGTGACGCGGTCTTAACCGGCCGTTTAAAACCGGCAGCGCCGTGGCCGTGTGATCGCACGGCAACGGCCCTGCAAGGTTTTAAAGTCACCTGGAAATATATATATATATATTTTTTAAACATAAGAGTTTATGTAAATTAACAATAAAACAATTTTTTGAGTAATTGTTTGTGAGGATTTATATGTAAAAACAATAGATAAAGTTGTTCAGGGGGGGTGACTCCGCCCATCCCCTTTCATGACGTCAATCAAGGCAGACTTCGCCTCGATCGAACATCGACCCCCCTCGATTTGCTTGCGTTTACGTTTTAAACACACGTGCAAGTAGGTCCCAGTAGTGATCTTGTACGTTTCGAAAAAGGTGTTGTTTCTTGCATTTTCCGGCCATGCCGACCAGGTGTATTGCTGCTGTATGCAGCTAAACAACTAATGATGGGGTCAGTGTGCATTTGTTTCCTGCAGATCCCAAGTATAAGCGGTTGTGGGCCACGAAAGTCAGACTAACGACGTCGTTTTCGGCGCGATGTGCCAGCTAGTATACGCTAGCTAGTACATGTATACTGTGATGTGGGTGACGTCCGCATACGCACAAAATTTTTTTTCTTCAAATATCGTGCCTTGATTGACGTCACAAACACATTAGCGCCACCATGTGTCAAGGTAAAGGGGGGCCTACTCTTAAATTTGTAATTAAAATAAAAACTAATTTTTAAAAACCTTAGTTAACTGTTTATTCACATTCCACTCATCAAAATACATATATTAATGACAAAAGCTTTGTTTTGACAAAATACCACTGCCAGGTGCCTTTAAACGGCCGGTAAGACCGAGTCACTACTCTTTTATTCCCATTCATAAATGCCCTTTTTATTAAAAAGCGTAATATTGTTGGAAAATCTCAACTTTTCTGTTAACTTTCATTTGCTGTCATGTCCTCCAACCCTGTTTCGCGAAGGATACATGCCACGCTCAACAGCTGTGCGTACGCGCACGTCATAACACCAACATGTTTTTAGATTGAATACTAGTATGTGTTGATTGCTTTTCGCGTAAATTAGCACACTGCATATAGCCTTGCGCGCCACAGGTGTGTTTAAACACTTCTAGCCGTGCATTATCATCCGTTTAAAACCGGCCACATGACACGCTCTCCACCAATCAGAATGGATAAACTCTCTGAGGTATTTATGAATGCAGACTTAAGAATGTTAGTCCTGAGAGTAATAATACATTTTGCCAGATCTATGCACCTTGATGGTTCTCCTTTGTTGTACTTCCTTAAAAATATCAGATTCATGTATAATTTACACTGTATAATTATTATGCTTTATGGGTTTAATATTCAAAAATGCAAAACTGTGTATATAAATAACACTGCTCTCGGTAACCCGCATTTCTTGTTATCGATCTTACTCCCCTCTCTAACGAGTGAAAGACAGCAGAAGACGAGCAGGTGATGTGGATCAAGAAGCAATTATCTAATCCCATCCATCAAAATCACCCCTCAACACCCCCCCCCCCTTAAGCCCTATTTAGACAGCACTGGACGGCATGCTTCATTAAGCCTTCCCAGGACATGTCATCCTTAAGGGGATCTGTTCTAGATCTCCCCCGGTTCAATTTCTTTATTTACAGCATCTGGGAAAGAGGTACTGGGTTTTTCATTCGGGCGGAAATTACAAAATCTTCACCACAGTTGAGGAAAATTTGAAGCTTTTTTGTACCAAAAAGAAGCTTAATCAATATGTAAGTGTATCTAAACCACAATGTAGCTTAAGGGTAACAATTAACAGCAATAAGGGCACAATACATGTAGCACTCCAAACTAATACTTAAAATAGAAGCTCAGTACATTAATCTCAGAAATCATGTCAAAATTTACTTAACATATACGCGCGCTTACATGTCCAAGCTTTATGTTTACTCAATGTGTACTGACTGCACTACTGCGGTCTGGCGCGCTGATGTGGTGATCGCGTGAGGCCTAGGTGGTGGAATGTTTGTCTGACATACGGATATGCTGAGCAAAAGTGACGTCAATCAGGCGGAATGCTTAAATTTCATTGCTCTGCTTAGCGCAAACTCAGGGCTTCCACCAGTCACCAAGATCCACCTACAGGGTTATAGCGCCAAATTTCTGTGCTAGCAAAGAATGCTCCGCGACACCTAGCCCAAATACAAACAATTATTCTATTTTTTCTTCTTTCTTGTCTTTTGCCCGACGTAAGCGCTGTTTTTTGCTGTCAGTAAACAGAGTAATAAAATTTGGCCGTGATAAAAATTTGGTAAACTGCTTAGCAGATAGAAATGGTAGCTCTGAGATAAACAAGAGATGTCCCAAGTATGATTTTTTAAACTGTCAGGTGTTTTTTTTTTTTGAGTAATGAACCACAAGAACCACAATTTTTCTTTGTTCAACCCAAACCAGTGTTTTTTTTCCTCAGATTTAAGCTGAGCAAACTATATGAAATGTCAAAGACTTAATCCCAACTCGGGTTCTTCTCATCACTTCTCTTGTGGGAGAGATCACAACTTTACTTATCAACATGCCCAAAGGTTACCACCTTACTCTTAATTTTGACCGTGAACAAATATGAATGAAATAAAAAAACTAGTTCTTATATAGCGCATTTAACAATAAGGTATCAATGCGCTTTACATTAGGGCCCTGGTCAATGGGCCAATAGCAATCTTTCTCAGCTGCCTGGGGAGTATACAGCCTTGAGCTGCCGCGGCGTGGTGCTCCGAAGGCTTTTTCAAACACAATATCAACCTCTACCCTCGCAGGTAACCCTTTATACCCCTGGGTGAAGAGAGGCAATTACAGTATTAAAGCATCTTGCTCAAGGACACAAATATCATGACCGGGATTCGAACCCACACCCCTATGACTGAACCAACAGAAATGAATCCGATGCTCTAAACCGCTCGGCCATGACACCCTAAGGTTTGAAGTATTGCATTTAGTTGGAAGTAGGAACTGTGAGTCAGGTTTATGGGTAACAACCATGTGACTAAAAAATCTCTTCAAGACTAGATCTCGACCCTGGGCTCGATTACACAAACAAAAACATAATTTTCTCCAGAGATGGATGTTGTCGATAGTGATTTGTATTGTGACATCACACTTTGCTTAGAAATTCAGATTGATACACATCTTAATAGACATTTCTTTTGTTGATCAACAAACCGCGCTGGTTGGCATGGAGGACCCAGTAATTGCGGGTACAGCTGTTGTGACCAAATTCAACATTTCGGCAAACTTTCAATAATAAAAAAAATATACATCTTATGATTGGTTGCTTTGTTTCCAACAATGGCATTGTTACAAACTGTGGCTATCAGTTTTTGCTAGTTGCATTTATGGCTTCCCATAGTTTTCCAACCTTGGTTGGCAAAAACTTGGGCTGTGACGTTTCAAAAGAAAGGTCTACATCAATCTTAGCTCTTTTTGAAATCGAGCCCCAGCTTATAAGCTCAATCACCAACACTTCCCGAAGACACAGTATGGTTGCTCCGTTATTACCTGCTGACACTTCTCATGTACAATGTACATGACGTACAGGTATTCAGAGGTGCTCCCTTTATGTGTTACATTCATGGCGCATGGTCCTCATTCTATGGCCTCACTATTCATGTATGCCATTTGGGGATACAGAGTCAGGACACCAGACACCAGAGAATTTCTGGCAGAGATTTCGCATGTGACTACATGTACATTGGTGATGAGACACACACAAAGAGATAATAATGAGACAACAGCACGACACCCAATCTGTAGGTAGTGACGACGTTTGAAGCTTTGCATGGAGTGGATATAGTAGAAAGTGACTATTACTAGTAAACTCGTGGGCCTGCCATGTGTGAATCTCATTTGGGCAAAGTGTTGGCTCTGAAAAGAGCCGTTGTGGTCTCGATGTTTTGAACAGTATACGATACTGGATTTATAATTCCATACAACCCTTCTGAAGACGAGCACAGTATAACGTTTTTGAAATGTCGACACCACAACAACGGTTCTTTTCACAGCCAGCACTCCTCCCAAAAGATCACACATTGTTGCTCCCGCAAGTTTACTCAAAATAGTCACTTTCTACCCATGTACTCTAATCACACATTATTATCAATACAACATTCATGAAAATGCAAGCATGCAGGGATAGTTTTTAAACATATTCACTTGGATGTTTTCTTAAGCTGTGCGTGATGCCATCTGCATGGCTGTTTCCTTGGGGGAAAGGGGTTACAAGTGACAAATAAACTACATACTATCCTAAAGGCAGATCTGCATAACGCATAATCCTCATTACCCCTTCGGCGAATGCGCAAACACGAACGGCATCCTCTCTCAAACGAAAAAATTGCGCTCGAATTAATACCTTGGTATCAAAAACGTCAACATGTTAGATGGGTTCGGTTCGGCCTTAAGCAACTGGGCATAATTGCATTACAAGACTATACGGCCATTGATGTCCACTCAACATAATGAGACTATACGCAATCCAATAACAATATATTGTATAAGCCACATGTGACGGTGAGCAGGTGAACGGGAGGGACAGAAATAATAACAACTCGATAGTCAACAATTTATGACCTCAGTGGATGAGTGGCAGTAAAGTCCATGACAACACTTTCATGATTAATATAAATATTGATTATGAGGGGGATTTCGCCCTAATAAACATCGTTTTTGGAAATTGTGTGAAACACGGGTTCCTTTGTAAACGATGTTTAACATCACCTACTGGGCCCAACTTCTGGCACGGCTTGCCTCAGATGTCTGCCGCTGACCTCGCCCAGTAAATGCTAAACATTCCTTGGGCTGCGAAGGTGCAAGTCTAATTACCTTGGAAGCGAGCCATTGCTGTTCAAGTCAAACCTATTGCCCCAGTCAGGCAGTTGAAATAACCATGATCAGTGTTGAATTTTTTTTCTTCTAAAGAAATGTAAACATTTGGACACGTTTTTTTTTAACACCAGAGTTGAACGGATGTGAATTCTTTGAAGAAAGTAAAACATGCGCAGGTGTACCAGTCCTGACACTATACATGCTGTACACAGCCAGGTCTATTGAAAGCTATACACAGACAGGGGCCCTGTGAAAGATTGACAATGTCAAAGGGAATGACGTGGTGATATTAAATTATTGTCAGGTATGCCATTCATGAGTCACAAGTAATCTTATCACACAGTAACTGTGGGTGTGATCACGGTCGAATTACCCCAAATTTGACGAGACGAGATCAAATTGTAGTTTTCTTTTAAAGGGAAAGTACATTGAAAGATATGTTCATTCCCTACACTCGTTTTTAATAAAAATAATAATAATAATAATAGTAATAATAATAACACAAGTTCTTTATCACACCTGATGGGCGTCTCAAAGCGCTCAGTATTTTTTCCTACAAGGTAAGTGGAGCAACGTTTTTTTAAGTAATGATACCTTTTTCCTTTACATACATTGTAGCACAAGGTTTACAAGGTAATGTGGGGCAATTTGCAGGCGCAATTTGCTGTCAATCAATCTGGTCAGGCGAATCCTTTCTCTTTACGAAAAAGTGCAAGTATGGGTTCTTTTACGTGCATTACACAAGACATAGGACCTGCGACTTTACGTCCCATCCGAAGGACCCAGCAATAATGGTTAAGTGTCTTGCTTAAAGGCCCTGTACACTATTGGTAAGATTAAAAAACACAATGTTCACAGATTCACACATAACTTACATGATTTAAAGTAAGTAATGGTAGAAAGGGTTCCTTAAAATATTTCTGCCTAAAATGCTATCGTTTCTGAGAAACGAGTAAAACATTAGTAATTATCACGCGCGATCATTGAGCTCAAACTTTCACAGGTTTGTTTGTTCATGCATCATGTTTAATCACACAAAATGTGGACACTGATTTTGAGCTGTTACCAAAAGTGTACAATACCTTTAAGGACACAAGTGTCACGACTGAAAACAACACAAAGCCAACTTGTGGAAATTTTCATCAAATTCCACTATCAATTTTATTAATCGATCACTCTCATTTTGGAGCTTCCAGATTAATCGGTTTCCTTTGAAAATATCCTTGTCATAATGACACCCTGACTTGACGAAGGAAAGACAACAAAGGCTCCCATAATATAAGCACCAGGATTTGTTGTTTTCTTGTGAGAAAGTACGATTATCATTCACTGTGAATCGTCAAACCTTGGACGTGAGCAACGGTCGATGAATTTGCCATGGTATGCTAGAATCTCGGAACGTTCGGATCTACCTCCAACCGAGCCAAATACAATAATAAAAAATGGCGGCAGCCTGTCCATTCTTGAATGTCACATTTTGTATAACAAAAGGATAAAGTCTGGAACCAGGAATGGCACAATAACCCCCTGGAAAAAGGGAGATTACGAGCATAAATTTGAGTACCTTCTCTACTGGAACTTAATTTCTTTAATTGAACAAACTAAAACATCACTTAAAAATTCCTTCCAAAATTTACTTTTTATTTTTTACATGCAGACTGACTCCTCACTCAAAAAGAATTTGAAAAAGAATCAGAAATGGCTGTTGAAAGCAGCTGATAAACCAAATGAAAATTTGTATAAATTGGCTGCATATTGCCCCACAGCACCTTGTAAACTATTACATAGTTCTATATATGTAAAGGAAAAAGGGTTCCATACTTCAAAACGTAGCTCCACATTATACCTTGCAGGAAAAATACCGAGCGCTTTGAGACGCCCATCGGACTGATAAAGCGCTATATAAGAACTGTGTATTATTATTATTATTATAAAAAGTGCAAATGCAATGCAGACCAGATCTTCACGGAGGCAATGGAGGCCCTTGGTCATCATTGTCTTGGTGCAGAAATTAAAATTTCGCTCCTAGCGGTGCCATTTTACCATGTTTACTAAGGAGCAACGAAGTACCAGTCCTGGGAACGGCCCCTCAAATTTTGACCCTAGCAGAGTCTTTCTCAAAAAACCAAAACACAACAACAAATGAAATCAAATAGGTTTATGCATCGATTGATTTTAAGTTTCCTGGTTGTGATGGCGTGTGAACCATCAGTTCTTGGTAAAAGAAGAAAAAAAAAAACATTTCTAAGTCTGCTCTTGTCAAAAGCAAAAATATAAACATATAAGTACCAGTTCAAAAAAAAAGCTAAACACAAAGGGCTGATGGTGGTGTGCTTTGGAAAAGGTTAATAACTTCGCCTAAAAATGATTTGATACTTGCTCCGGACAAATGCTACTAACACCAACTTTTTTTCTGAATGCATTTCAATAAGAAAAATTGTGAGTTTTTTTTTATGAGTTACTAAAACTAAAAAAATATCTTCATAAGCAGGCAGTGTTTATTTTTTTACACTGATGATGAAATTCCCAGAAGCCGGCCCAAGTTGTGCGCTGTCACGTCAGTGTCAAGTACTGACCGTAGCTTGACATTATTTTCAACCAGCACGCTTGCAAGACGTAAAGGTCAACCTCACAGTCTTCCTCTTAATCATTGGGGGAGGTTCTTAATATGGAGTGACACTTGAGGATTCATGTAAGGTACATTGACCCTCAAAAAATGTCTTCAGAGAGTTGTTCAGAAATTGTATGAAATTTTAAAAAGTGCTTGCATTTCAACAACAAAAAATAAGAAGAAAAAAAAAAGAGTTGTTCGGAAAGTACAGGTTTTTAAGATCGGCACAGTACCCCCACATCTATAACCTTTTTAATTATTTGCACATCATGCAGTCTACATCTGAAGGCTTTATTCAAAACCTCATTCACACTACCAAGTCAATTCCCAGGAAAAAAAAAAAAAAAAACAGGGCTCGGTTTCACAAATTACTCGTGAGCTGTAAATAATTATGTGGTGATTTGCATTTTAAAGGTACACGTTGCCTTGAATCGGCCGAGTTGGTCTATAAAAAGCGTTTGTAAACCGTTTGTTATGAAATGCAAATGGTTAGAAAGATGGTTTAAAAGTAAAGTACAATGATCCACACAAATATGCCTCGAAATTGCGTGGTTTTCCTTTTACATCGTGAACTAACACAGTCGGCCATTTTATGGAGTCAAACTTTTGACTCTACAAAATGGCCGACCGTGTTAGTTCGCAAAGTTCAAGGAAAACCACGCAATTTAGAGGCATATTTGTGTGGATCATTGTATTCTACTTTTAAAACATCTTTCTAACCATATGCATTTTATAAGAAACGGTTACAAACGCTTTTTATAGACCAACTCGACCGATAAGCCATCACATTTTGTTGTAGCAATTAGGATTGATTATATCTTAAGATCAATGTTAAGCAATGTAGCCGTTTGTGAGACTGCAGAAAAATTCCCTGTGGAATCTCAACCCCGCCGCCACCCCATGCTTGCTCCAACACACTTTCCAGGGGGAATTTGAAGAACACTCGTCATCCTAACCCTGGGGTTATCTCGCTAAACCCCCTCCCCCCTCCTCAACTCCCCCACTCACGGGTGTCTCCCCGGAGGAAATAGCCATTTCCCAGGAGTTTTTGCCAAGGTTAGCAAATTCAAGTTTAAAAAGGTTCAACCAGGAAGTTTGTCTAAGCGAGAAAGGGGGCTTTCAAAAAGCAGAATTCGACAGGGGGAGAATGTAACTGTTGAGTGAACTCATGAGGAACCGTCCGTGTTAACTGAATACATCATTGAGGAATCGAATAAAACGTCTACAATTAAACGGGTCGGCCTCAAAAATTGAATGAATAATGACTACACATGAGCGCCCTTCAATTCAGCGACATACTTTAAGAGTGAAGTTTAGACCTAGATTTAATCCTCGCAGCTACCCATTCCATCACGGAGAATGTTGACCTATAATAACACCAGCTGTGTTATCCATATGATGTTATCACACACATCAATTATGAGATGCATAATAAATTTTTAAAAACCGGCACGCTCAGTTCGTCCGTGGAATAATTCCCATCCATTTTGTTCAGAGAGTACATGTATGTGAAAAATTACCCTAGACAGGTACGAACCTTCCCCCCCCCCCACCATCACATGGCATGACTGCCTCTATGATCTCCCCAAACGTACTCCATCTTAAAGGGTGTGTACAACATTGGTATGATTGAGAATATAAATGTTCACAGATTTGCACATAAATTACATGGTATAAAGATGGTCATGGTGGAAAACTTCCCTTGAAATAGTTTTGCTTAAAATGCTATAGTTTTTAGGAAATGAGTAAAACAATTAGTCTTTATCACGGTGATAAAATTTGATGTTTGCAAACAGTGGAAAAAAAAACATAAAAGAGGGTTTTTCACTATTTTCTCGTAACTGCGATGACCGATTAAGCTTACACTTTCACATGTTTGTTATTTCATGAGTATGTTGGGTCACATACAGTGCAGATACTGGTTCTTTGACAATTACCAATGTTGTACATGTGCTTCAAGTGAAGATATGGAGCTATAATGAAAAGCCGATTGGGCAGCGCAAGAATTGAATAATCATCCTCCTCAGGTACTGGGCCTCACTTATTAGGCCAAAGAAAAAAAGGGCTCTGTTTCCGATTACATGTCATTTGAAAATAGGGTCGGTAGGTCGGAAAGTTTTTTATTTTGCGTTTTCGATACGATTGACGATACGTCCACAATCGTTCATGTGTTGAGCGCAATCAACGGATTTGCACAACGAATTAGGCAAAATTGCGTGCAAACTGTAGTTTGCGCTCTGCAGATTTGGCGGTTATTCTGCCCGACCTTGCAAATTGTGCGCAATCTTCAGTTTGCGCTCCTTAGATTGGCAGTTCAAGCGGCCAATTTTGCAAAAATATGCGAAAGCTTTCAATTGCGCAAACCCGTGGAATGCGCTTCACACAGCGCCGTGTACACACATGCGCGCTACGCATTGCATTGTGGGTATATTTGTGCTGTTATTTGTTTACATAAGAATGCACCAGAAGAACGTTCGTAATTACACCTCCACAAAAATCGGTTTCTGAGAATTAATATCTGATTAGAAGTGAATAATTTATGTCAGCATAATGAAAGTTGTTTTTCTACAATGGATAACGAACTAAATTTGATACTTACTTCCTTTAGGCCCGTAAAACTTCACCATTAGCTCGTTCAGTCCTTTGAGTATTGTTACTTCGTGTTTGCTTTCGATTCTGCAGGAGGAAATTCTTAGTCAAGGAAACCAAATAATTGAATCTTTGCATCATAATAACAACAACCTTGATACCTACTTTGCTGTGTGGATTTTGTTCTTTAGAGAACTTGTCTTTGCCATTTGTTCTACTCCCGCGGAGTAGATTTTTTCGAAATTCGGGAGACTTCTAAGCTCTGAAATAGCAAGACAAGTTCTCCAAAGAACAAAATCGACACAGCAATACACATGGTGATTACCAAACATAATGCCTCAAAAACCATAAACAACCTCGATATTTCCCCAACAGAAAAAAGCATTTTGTTTACATGAAGTAAATGAAAAACACATCAGTTTTGTGACTTCCCTGAAACATTGTCACCATCACCTCTTTACATATTTTCATTACTGAACAGAAAAAAAGAAGAAAAAAACTAAAAGAGGCTGGGTCAAGGACTTGTATGGCTTCGCGTGGTTACCTGTGCACAAATTTCATTCTCACCTTACCTACAACTTGGGGGGGGGGGGGGACAGACCATTTACCCACTCCAGACTCAGGCCATATCCGAATTGGTGGCTACAGCTATGGCTATAGGACATCGCATACTGTATGATGACACAGCGATCTAGCCGTAGCTGTAGCCAATTCGGACACGGCCTATATTCCGTTACATTGATCTATTGATCCCTTGTACTAACAACACACACATGTCTGCCACGCTCACCATTTTGAAAGTCAAAAAGCATGTCAAAGTTATGGTAAGCAGCAAGCGCCGCATTGCTCCAAAACGGGTACTACACAGTATGTGTTTGATTCCGATTGGCTTGGAACTGCACTAGTTAACTGATTATGCTTTACAAGGGTTCAGGCATACCACCCTAATCAGAGTCCAACAGTTTGGGTGTTGAACTACTGTATGGTGTTGGACTGAGGACTGCACTAGTAAACTGATCATGCTTTACAAGGGATCAGGCATACCACCCTAATCAGAGTCCAACAGTCTGGGTGTTGAACTGCTGTATGGTGTTGGACTGAGGACTGCACTAGTAAACTGATTATGCTTTACAAGGGATCAGGCATACCACCATAATCAGAATTCAGCAGTTTGGGTGTTGAGTTACCATGGTGTTGGTCTTTTGAAAGAATAAGGAAGGATCTTTAAAAAAAAAATTACAGGAAAACGTTAACGTTACACTGCAGTGTAAATACTGAAAGAGTCTGCGGACCATTCAAACACCATCATCGTGTTAATTAATTTGCAGTTTCAGCAAAGGGAAAATCCAGAAATAGCACCCAGATTTTTCTTTTCGCAAACTCTACAAAAAGTGAAACTCAACACTAGATTTAGACCTACACTAAACTAAAACAAACTGGAAAAAAATGGCCGATGTTCTTTGTGGCAAGTCTCCCATTGACCTTTGAGTATAAAGACTGTTTTTGTTTTTTTACGGAATAATAGATTCTCTTTTGGGATCAATAGAAATGACACAAAGGACTGTTTCCATTTTATCCCCTCACTTTTTTTTTCAATTGAAGCACTTTTTAAATTCTATTGCCACGTGTACAAACAGTTGGTGGAGAGATTGTACAATACGATGAAATTATCAATCCTAGATAATTAATTAAGAAGATATGACCCGAGGAGTTCTGCGGCTAACAACAATGTGTGTTATCCATTCTTTTTCTATTTTTTTTCAAGAATTGTTGGTTCTAAGAAGAATTGAGGTTGAGACAAAACAGAATATTAACATTTTGAGCAGTTTCCTGGAGAGGAGACCATGGAAAGCTTAAAAATAAGATGTACCAACACCAATACACCAATAATAAAAATAATAGTAAAAATTTATATAGCGCCAAATCCATCGAAAACAATTCTCCATGGCGCTTACAGAGTAACATTTAAAAACAAAAACCCCATAGATAAACACAAAGTCATTATCAGAATTAACAACAAGGTATAAACATAGGTTTAAAATCAGCAAAAAATTACAAGCGAAAAATTACAAGCAATTATAGAAATATGCAATATTTTTTAAAATGCAAAGGTAAGTAAATGTAAAAACAGACCAGCTGTGACCACTAAACAGCTTGGTCTGCTGACCGAATACCAATTGAAACACCTGAGGACCAGTCAGAATTCTGTCTAATTAGTCCTGCTGGCTAGTTTATTGCTGAAGTCCAATCGCTAAAATGTAAAACACTTCATAGTTCAAATCACAAGTCCCATGCTAGCGACAATGTTGAAAGAAAACCTTAAACTATATTGACGAGTGGAAAAGCTGACGGTCTAGTGAAATTAATGGCAATAAAGACTTACTTGGTTAAAAGTACAGCAGCTTTCGATAGTATAAAGCATTTTGAGAATCATTACACTTCGGAGTAATGTGGTTTTAAGTTTTTATGAGAACAAAATTTTCTGTCAGAATATTGTGTATTCCAATTGTGGATTATTCTTCCTGCGTGGACATATCCGCTCCGGATTTTCAGCGATATCTCAAAGACGCTACCACCTTTTGAAATGATATTTTCACAGGTTAGTTTTATTGTATATATATCTACATTTATATAGGATTAAAACAATCAAACAGTTCCAAAAACCAAAGGTATACGTTCCCGTTAAGACAAAATTTACAAACATCATACAACAAAATCATTTCAAATGCTCCAGACCGCACAGTGGAGCTTTCAAAATAAAAAATGAACATCAAGTAAAAAAAAACAATTCTGAGGACAATGTTTCAATTAAGCGTGCTTCGGCAAAAAACTTGCGAAATATATGTTCAGAATCATAGTTTTGAAGAAAAAAATCTGGGGGAAAACCCTAGCAATGCTAGAACAGTACAAATCCCTCATTCCATTCTATGTACTTTGCAATGTAGGGTCATCCTTGAGTAATGGCGTCATTAGGGTATATATATAGCTAGTGTTGGATTCACATTTGTAATTACACCTTACACTATGCGATATGATCATATATGCAGTTTTCATGCTACATGCATGTAGACTTTTTTTAATCAAAGTCTACACTGAGTGTACTTGACTATCAGATCATAATGCAGTAGGTTCATTATTATACGGTATTTTGCATCAGCTCTGATGGTGTTTGTGGCACTGACATGTTTTTCATCAAGTACCGTCTCAATAATCGCTTTCAGTATCTGGACAGTGTTCACCCTAAACAGATGCCCGCTGGCCAAATGCCAGTTAAAACACCTGATGAGGACCAGACAAAATTCTGTCCAACTGTAGTATGGCTGGCTAGTTTTTTTTGCTTCCCACACCTAAATGTAAACCACTGATTGTTCATACTACAAATGACAAATCCCATGCTAAAATGTCAATCTTGAAAGGGTAACCTAAAATATGGATTAGTAAAAAAGCTGGCAGACCAGTGAAACAAAATTCTAACAGGTACTTCTTGCTGGTCAATGAAAAAGTTAAAGGAACATTACAGAATTGGTTTTTGCTAACAAAACAGTTGCTGGCAGGTAAACACTTTATGTAATCCACCATATACATAAACTGACAAACCTGTAGAAGTTTGAGATCGATCGGCCAGCTGGATCACGAGAAAATAGTGAAAAACTCATTACACATTTGCATCATATAGATTCAACAAATGAATAAAAACGCTCACTGAGCGATAAACTCCAATCGGAAAATTAGTTTATTCATTTCTCATCAAATATGGCATTTCAGACAGAAATATTTCAAGGGATGTTTTCTACTATCATCATCATTAGACCATGTAAGTTTGATGTAAACCTGTGATCAAAAAGTATATTTTACAATTTTTTTTCTTACCAATTTCTGTAATGTTCCTTTAAGAGCAAACACTGATTTGTCACCATTTTAGGTAAAGTGAATTAAACGTTGGAGTTGATTTGTTGATATTAACTCAGGACTGTAAAGCAAAAATGAGCGAAAAAATGAGAAATGATCAGGACCTCATAAGTTTAAGGTGGCAATGTAAATCCACCCACCCAGACCAAGACCGAGACCTCAATGTCTGAGACCCATACCGAGACCGAGACCGAGACCTCAAAAGAATCTGTACTGTGAACAATTAAAAACTAGAATTTAGTGTTTGTACAAACAGACACTAGGTGTTCGGCTATCAATGGGGTCAGTGTTGTGTCAACGCGTGAGCTTTTATAGGATGCTTTATAGGATGGCCTCCTCCATCACACTTGATAAGATTGAAATTATCCGTTGGCTATGAAAATATCCACACACAAAAATCATCAAACTTGATCTGTATGAAGGCAAGAAGTGGTTTGCTTCCCCCACTTGAAGCCTGTGGGATTGTGACAAATTTTAATCAGAGCATCTCTTAGCAGAGTGGTTGAATTTGAGAGTTGAAAGTTTTTCCAAAACAGGTTTGTCAGCTGTACAGAATTTATAGTCTACAGTTCGAGATACGATAAAAGAGTCTGCAGAGCAAGCACCGGCCAGATATTGGTAACGAGGCATTTGCAAGTTAGATTGCATTGATGTCTGGTACAATTATGCCTTGTTCAAGTTGTTCGGTCACAACTGGCTGCTCAATTTGAATTCCTCACGACTATATCCAGAGAGTGGCTTATATCACGTTGCTTGGGGGCAAGCTTTTGCACAGTAACCTCCAGGGCCCAATTTCATAGAGCTGCTTCAAGCACAAGAAGTAGCTATTAAAGGAAAATTACAGAATTGGTAAGAAAAAAACTTGTAAAATATACTTTTTGATCACAGATGTACATAAAACTTACACGGTCTAATGATGATGATAGTAGAAAACATCCCTTGAAATATTTCTGTCTAAAATGCCATATTTGATGAGAAATGAATAAACTAATTTTCCGATTGGAGTTTATCGCTCAGTAAGCGTTTATTCATTTGTTGAATCTATATGATTTCATGCAAATGTGTAATCGGTTTTTCACTATTTCTTGTGACCCAGATGGCCAATCGATCTCAAACTTCTACAGGTTTGTCAGTTTATGTATATGGTGGATTACATAAAGTGCTCACACTGCCAGCAACTGTTTTGTTAGCAAAAACCAATTCTGTAATGTTCCTTTAAGTACAGTTTTTGTTACCAGAAATAGGTTACCAGCCAAAATACCATTTCGCATGTACAATTTGTGAATGGTTTCCTACTCAATTGAGCTCAGCAGAAATTGTTTAGCAATATTTGTTGCTAAAGCAGCTCTATGAAATTGGCCTCTGATCAGCAAAGACTAGCATCCTTGTTACACTATGTCATCGTTTATGCTCCCAGCATATTAAAATTTGAATAATAATGATAGCAATACCTGGTGGGAATCATACTCTAATCATGCACGAAAGCTTTTAATTGCCTATTAAAATGCAATTAAGACAGTGTACATTTTTATGTAATTAATATGAATAGCATTAAACTATAATGCACTTTCGTGAGAAAAAGAAATTAACTGATTGCAATTTTTTTTTACCAACGTTCCATCGCTCTACCAACTGAGCTACCTAGCCCCTAATGTTGGCGGTCTCCCTATTTTGTCAATATATCTTTGTTCAAGGTGCCAGTCAGAAGCCAACTCAGCCTGTAATTGCCGTTTAGCCAAGGATCACATCAGAGTTAACGATACAGCCTGGGCAGTCAGATTTTCCTGTTCAACTCGGGATGATTATTATTGTGTGGAGCATTAGCAACAACGGCAGAGGGTACAGTCCTGGCACAGACAGCTACGAATGCTAGAGACTCACAGTCTGCTGGCTCGGCTCTTTAACACAATCCAGGTGGATATGCTTGAACGAGGTGTGTATCACTAGCGTGATCTGAATAAGTGACGCTCACGTGTGCCACGATGAGGAGTTTTTATTGATATTATTCTAGGGCAAGGTCGATGAAATTCTCAACACAAATGCAGGTGGAGAGAATGTCCGCTCTACTGTCAGTTTTCGGATAAATAAAAAAATATAGCTATTCTATATTGACTACAATTGTTTACTGGGGGAAACAAAATAAACCAGCGCTTGCCAACCCCCCCCCCCCCCGCCCCCCGTGAAAAAAAGTACATGTAGTGTCCCAAATAAAACCAGGGGTTAAATCTTTGATAGTTTAAGAAATATGCTTCCTTGCTAACCACTTTGAGAAGGAAGTTCTACGAAAAAAACAACAACAAAAGATATGCATGATGCTTGAATGATCTCCATCAAACCTTGAGCTTTTAAAGTGAAAACCTTAATAGTCTATGGTTATTTCGGTAAATTATCTGCTATTAATCGCTTACAAAAACTCAAATTGCTGTTCATGTGATTTTAAAGAAAAAGCAACAATCGTCAACCAATATGCAACCTCTTTTAAAATTGACTGCCCGGGGCTGGGCGTAAGTCATGTGTAAACAAACATGAATTATTAATCACAGAACATACACAATATCCTCATTTTAAATTAATCAATTGAAATATCATGGAACAACAATAAGTCATTAATAATGATACAAAGCTCTGAAACTAGGATCCAAATTTAAGTTGGTACATGTACGTTGCAGGCCTGAAATTACATGGAGGCCTTGGAGGCCATTAGCCTTTTTGAGGTATGGTGGACACTGTATGAGTGCACTGTTTGGTGTGGGTGTAATACAGACAGATATACCCAAGCCAAACAGTGTCATTGTATGGTGTCCGCCATATCTCAAAATGGCTTATGGCCTCTGTTGCCCCGGTCTTGGCCTTGGTGCCCCTTCAACAGTTTCCCATAGACTTTAAGCTTTTCCAATGGAATTATCCTTAAGCAAAATGAAAATGGCCTTGCCCTCTCAAAGATGAAATTCCAGGCCTGCGTTGAAATGATGGCATTTCCACCTTTTGGTAACCCCTCGAGTTGCTAAACACAATTATGGCTGTTTCTAGGCAACTATTCCATATGGGAGATGTATTCTTTTCACATTATTGATATTAGTTAATTAAAGGTTTTCCAAGCAGATTACTGCGGTGAATGAAAAGTGTCACCTCGATCCACATACCTCGGTGTTAAAGTGTCATTATGAACTCTGACATACTGAACATCAGATTAAACCATGACGGACAGCTGGCAGAAATTACCTCGTGGCGTTTTCGTGTGTGTTATCTTTCTCTCCCTCAAATTAAGTAGGATTAAAATTACATAGCTCTAGTACAAAATCGTTGTGATGAAACACAAAAGGGTCTCGTCTCGTCGGATTCTAATTCAGATATTAATACACGGGAAAAACTATTAGCGATATGATAATAAAAGTAGTGCACATCAGCCACGATCACAGGGTACACATTTTTTTTCCGTGTCCATTTTATGAACAACAGTTTAAAAAACCACTGGTAGCAGTTATCTCAATGTTATTTATATATCAATTAGCAATCGCTGTGTCAATGATGAATAAAAAGTGATTGAGTTCATCCAACACAAGATCTGCAATATAGTGACTCAATATTCATCTGTTGTTTATTAGGTGTCTTCGTAACAAAAAAGTGTACCCATGATTGTGGCTGGGCACAGTGGATGTCGGACACTTCGTACCTTTGCCACTTCGTACCCTGGACACTTCGTACCTGCGGGTCACTTCGTACCGTAACCAAATTGGTCACTTCGTACCGTGGGCGGGGTACGAAGTGACCATCAGCTGAGTTACTTCGTACCTTTAGTAAAATGGGTATTTACCTTAATAATGTTCGTTGAGATACAAAATAATACTTAATGAATGTTCATTTTGTTTAATTATGTGAATGTCCTTTTTAATGTGAACTGTTATTATTTTTTTTTATAAAATATCTTTAAAATACCTTTATTTTGTCCGTATTTTGTAAACCCTTTATTTTTGTTTTTATGTTCTCATTATCTCGGCACGTAAATATGATATTGAATACTTTCCAGTTTAAATTTTTTAATGTTTCACTGGTTGTTTTAGAAATCTTTTTTTTTTTAAATTGATCTAAAAGTGTACTGGTTTTGTATTTGGGGAAACCCGATATATTTTTTTTAATGTTTTCATTTTCTCGAATCGTAAATATGATATTGAATACTTCACAGCTTTTAACTTTTTTTATTTCATACTCATCACTATCAGTCAATAAGTAATTAAATAAATCACCATTTGGGTTTGATTCATTTTAACTTCATACTCATCACTATCAGTCAACAAGTAATTAAATAAATTACCATTTGGGTTTGATTAGTTTATATTTCATACTCATCACTATCATCAACAGGTAATTAAATAATTTGCACGGCGCCCTCAATCGAGACTGAACTACAATTGACTTGAACTCATTACTTAATTTTAGCGGTGTGACCCTGTAGAAACGATGCAGAAATCCAGAAACGATGCAGAAATCCTGAAGGTACGAAGTGTCTTGTGAGAAGGTACGTAGTGTCTTGTGAGAAGGTACGTAGTGTCTTGAGTAAGAAGGTACGAAGTGTCCAAAGTCACTTCGTACCTTGCAAAAGGTACCAAGTGTCCAGGGTACGAAGTGGCAAAGTTACGAAGTGTCCTGACACGAAACGATTCAGAAATCCTGAAGGTACAAAGTGTCTTGTGAGAAGGTACGAAGTGTCTTGTGAGAAGGTACGTAGTGTCTTGTGTAGGAAGGTACGAAGTGTCCAAAGTCACTTCGTACCTTGCAAAAGGTACCAAGTGTCCAGGGTGCGAAGTGGCAAAGGTACGAAGTGTCCTGACACCTGCACAGTTAGCATTCCAAACCAAAAACTGTGGAAACTGAAATATTTGTTTCTACATGTACACCCACCTAAACAAAAAAATACAATCGTAGACATAAACCAAATGTAAACTTAAACACTATAAATAATCACAGGCCAAAAACAACCCTGATATTTATCTGCTTTATGAGTAAAGTAATAAATAGGGTAATATTTGCATTGTTAATGTTGTTGACGTTTTTGATACGCAATGTCATGGACCAATTAGCCGTCACTCAATCCACCCCCCCCCCCACCACAGTGTTCAACATACCCCCATCAATGCATACAAGTAGCTCATTAAACATGTAGTTTAAATAGCGATTTCTATCCATAAAGAAATTCAGAAAGGGTACCATCAAATATGGTTGTAGCTACTATCGTTTCACATAGTGTTTAACAAACAGCAGATGTTTATTTGTGACAGCAGATGAAATATCTACATGCATGAGGGACAAACCAATCTGGGGACAACTCTGTCATGACATCATTAACCGAGGAGGACACCACTCGAAATAGAAGAACATGTTTAAAGACACTGGACACTATTGGTAGTTGTCAAAGACCAGTCTTCTCACTTGGTGTACCTCAACATGTGCATAAAATAACAAACCGGTGAAAATTTGAGCTCAATTGGTCGTCGAAGTTGCGAGATAATAATGAAAGAAAAAAACACCCTTGTCACACGAAGTTGTGTGCTTTCAGATGCTTGATTTTGAGACCTCAAAATCTAACTCTGAGGTCTCGAAATCAAATTCGTTGAAAATTACTTCTTTCTCAAAAACTACGTTACTTCAGAGGGAGCCGTTTCTCACAATGTTTTATACTATCAACCTCTCCCCATTACTCGTTACCAAGTAAGGTTTTATGCTAATCATTATTTTGAGTAATTACCAATAGTGTCCACTGCCTTTAAGTGAAAGTGTTCAGTCCACCCACCATGTCTGTTTTTCCCTAGAACCTTTTGTCAAAACACAGCGATCCCAGTAAATGGCGGTTCAAATACTAACATTATGAGTCACCATAGAGTTTAGATCTGGTTGTTATTAAACCACTATCTTACATACAGTGTGATTATGTGTAAAAATTTGCTGTAATTTTTTTAGAACATTTTTTGAGATAACTCAGAGTGATGGCAAACCTGATGTTATTTCTTTGGAAAAGCAGCCATCTTAGTTTTGACTTCCAGTAAAGTCAATGCAACCATACTAAGGCAAGAAGGTCAATTAGTCTGGTCCTGCATAAAAATAATGAGAAGCAGTACAGCCTGGCTACCATGGGCAGCGTGCCATATTGATACCTCTAGTCACGAACCCCTGGTAGGATGTACATGTACTGAAAAACAATGCTGATTGGCTCTCAAACGTGACTACTTTGCGCGCACGCTTGTTAAAAAATTCCGAGCGCTCGTATGGCGCTTGTAAAACGCTTAGTACGCGCGTGTGAAAATGCAAGTATTTTGACGCAACTCCATTTCAAATGAATCATGTTTTTACACGGTCACCCTAAACTGCATAGAGTTAGACATATCACAAGATCAAAGAAGAATGAGGGGGGACCAGTTGCTCTTTGACTGAAGGCCTTATTTGCGGGTTACCATACTTAAGCGGGCACGTAGAGTAGATCGGCCACAGGCCTAACTAAAATGTGCTGGATTTGAGCACATTTTAACGAACCAATTCCAGGGGTTATGATGAGCGAGCAAGGCATGCTGGACAAAATGGCGTGGCGAGATCGATCACCCCTGGGACTGGGGTTGCCACTGAGCCAGCCTGATGCCCCTGTATTTTTGCTAACTGCAGACAGGGTACATGACAAGATGGTGGAAGCATGATCAGGGCCTGTAGGGCAACATGTAGCTCATATTGGCTGCCGTGTTCAGCTTACATACAGGTATGTTATTTAAAGGCCCTGTACACTATTGGTAAGATCGAAAAACACAATGTTCACAGACTCACACATAACTTACATGATTTAAAGTAAGTAATGGTAGAAAGGGTTCCTTAAAATATTTCTGCCTAAAATGCTATCGTTTCTGAGAAACAAGTAAAACAATAGTAATTATCGCGCGCGATAATTTGAAAAAACAGAAAACAGAAAAACATAAGATCTCTTTTCACTATTTTCTCGTGACCTCGATGACCAATTGAGCTCAAACTTTCACAGGTTTGTTTGTTCATGCATATGTTTAATCACACAAAATGTGGACACTGATTTTGAGCTGTTACCAAAAGTGTACAATACCTTTAAGCCAGGCATTCCATACATAACACATGGAATTAAAACAGAGAAAGGCGATTTCCTATATCGCCCGTGTAACCGCATCGTTTCCCTATGGCATCTAAAATTGTGCACCCATGGAAAACATGATATTTACCGAAATTGAACTGTAGAAAGCGCATCAAAAATATGACTTGTTTTCTGTGCGTAATTTGCAGCTTTTGAGCACAATTATCCAGTGCTTACAGTGGGCTGAGTGTACTGTGTATTTTTGCTTCAAAAACACAAATAAAAATATATATATACTGTACATGAGTATAAAAGATTACGGCATTTATGTAGTATTACAAACTTGTAGTAATTTTCGAGAGTTAGTTTACCAGTGGAAGCATTTTTTCTTTACGACTTTAACCCGCGTAACGCAAATAATTATGAAGTGTGTGGCGCAATTGCAGTGCAGGCCTCGAATTTCGCCAAGGCACCACAGCAATACAAATTCAAATTTTCCTCATTGGGTGCCCTTTATTTTGGGGAAATTGCCGTGCCCAATTTGAAAACGAAATTCGAGGCCTGGCAGTGTGTTTCATGGTGTGACATTGTAATTCTGTATCCACAGGCCGGCCATTTAAAAAAAAAAAATTACATTTTTTTATGTCGAGTAGTAGAACGTAAGGGAACGTTGGCGGCCTGTGGATGGAGATTCAGTATGACGTTTCAAAACATTGGCGGCGCTCGAACGGTTCTGTGCCGGTCGTGTTTTGGCATTTCTTTATCCAGAGGGCAATTATATTTTTGTTTTGTTCGAGTCGTAGAACGTATGGGAACCTATGGGAACGTCGGCGGCTGTGGATGGATACTCAGTTTGACTTTTCAGAACCTTGGCGGCGCTCGAAGGGTTAAGACTTTGCACCACACACCTTCCCCTGCATGCATGAAAATGACCAAGTCCGCAGCAGCATTTGTTAAGAAATGGTGAGTATCCTTGACAAATTAGGAATTATCCATAAATGGGCACTGTGACAGAGTCTAACGCTATCTATGCACAGAGTACCTGGCTTATAATCGTCGCCTTAGCCTTTACTAAGATTTTACAAGACAATGACATCAAAAACATTTTCACAATTGTCCATTCATGAACTACAGTACACCCCACATAAGCATTCATTACGGTACATGTGTGTACATGCCCACACTGTTTGTTATGCACACACACATCTCAAACTTTGGTAAACATGCATTTCATAGACTTTTGATAAAGTGTGCACTTAATTCGGATCTGGACAACAATTGTAATGGATCAGATATACATCAGTTTGATAAGCAGCCCAACAACAAACCAACAACTTGATGGATTGGACCATAATTAGCATAGAATGTATTAAGCGTATTATCTAGTTTAATAATCGCATTTTTGAATTCAAAACTTAGCTCTCATAGGGTGTAAAAACACAGACTATCTAAAGTCAACATGGTCTAAAATGGTCTTTGATACCTTTGAAAGCCACGATGAACAAGGCCACTGTGTAACAATGGAGATAGGATGGACAAATATTCTGGGGCAACTTTTTCAAATATTGACGACTAAAAAGTTACCTATAAGACAACAGCAAGTGTTTGAAAAAACCCGTCTTTTACAGGCACTTCATCATACATGGGTACATGTATTACATGAAATGGAAACCAAATGGACTTGATAGTTCAACAGCAAAAAAAAAAACCAAAACCTTGAGGGGATGTCTAGGGTCCTTCCTCACCTCAACAAAGTCCAACACCATGATGGTAATTCAACACCCAAACTGTTGGGCCGTGGTAATGGTGGTGCATGTATGCTTGACCCCCTTGTGAAGCATGATCAGTGTACTAGTGCAGTCTTCAGATCGACAGAATCAAACAAAACATGCTGTTGGATTTTGAGGAGGTTTGGGTTGTACATGTATGGACCCATTGCACAACGCGCAGCGCACTCACACGCGCCTATCTTGTCCGCCATTTTGGGAGTCAAAATCGTGCGCAAACATGTGCACAAAAGATTTAACTCCCAAATTCCGCGTTGTGCAAGGGGGCTATAGAAATCAATAGACCCCCTTGCATAACGCGAAACTTAATTAAGTAATGCCTCTGACGAAGGTCTGGTTTGGATCAAAAGCTAAGGCCATCTCCCCAAATGTTATCACATTGTCAAAAAAGCTGTTATTTTGGAAAGTATTAATCAACATATATTCAGAAACTGTGTTAGCTCTATTATAATGTTCTCTTCAACAAATGATCGTAAACAAGAACATCCACTTATTGACGTGGTCGAGCAGTTAAGAGCACGAACTCAAGCTCTGGTATTTCTGATCAGCTCTGGTATTTCTGATCTGCAGAGTGTTGGATTGAGTTCCGGTCTTGACACTTGTGTCCTTAATTAATTAAATTATTGCTTCGTCCTTCGGATGGGACGTTAAGCCGTAGGTCTGTGTGTTGTATTAAAAACTACAAATGCACGCAAAAGACCCAAGTACACTTATCCCTAAGAAAGGGGTACGCCTTGTCTGGCATCCAATGACCCTAACCTAAGAATCATTAGATGCTGAACAGGCTTTAAATGAGAATCATCATACAGTCATAGAAATAGAAATTGTCACATTAATCCACTCTATATATCACCGTACCAATGTTTTTACAAATGATACTGCTCTCTTACAATAAAACCCACATAAAGTAGTATGGTTTAGAGAGACATGTTAGTGTTTCCAATTATCGTACGTCAGCAGTTTACAGTTACCACCGCTCATTCACTGGTGTGGTACGATCCCAATGGCAATATCAAGCATACAAAAATGTAAAATCTATCGACAACAAACAGGCGTACTTTCCTTCTTAACATCACATTTTAAAGCACCAGAAAATCAAAGGATACAGCTTTACTACATCGGTGTCCATCCGTCGTTTATTCGGTGGTGGTGACGACATTTTGGAGGTCTTCTGATCGGGTAAATTTGTGTTGAAAAACCCAGCTGTTCATGTACAAAACGATTACACCCTTCGATCTTGCGCGAAATATATCACACACAAACCGAAGTTATCCGAACCGAACCAAAACAATAACTATGCAGGACGATACCATTTTTACTAGGTACGACGTATTTATTACACTGTTTTAAACCTTAATTTTTATCTATTTTCAGCTGTATGTTATCAGTTTATTCAATTTATTTTATAAATCTTTTATTTGTTGACCCGTAAAAATAGTTTAGATGCTCAAAGTGTAAATAATAACAGTGAAATCTGTTCGTCGTTTGCAACTGGATTTTTCGTCCTCCCTCCGCGGCCATATTCAGAAGTTGTTCACGTGACAGTGACGCAATATCTCAAGGTCACCGAAACGTTGTGACCTCATCAATAAAATGGGAATGGGGTCATCAGCTGGGAGTACGTAAACATCATTACGTAATCATGAGCCTCGCCGTGCAAAAACTAGTATCTCGCGAAAATAAATTCGTCGGGTGTTGGAATTCTTGTAAATAAAGAAATCTGATAGGGGTTGATTACAGACATGTCTTGTATTTCCTATGAGCTTAATTGTTTGTCCAGATAATTGGGCAAAGTACTTTATTTTATTTTATTCCCCTCCACCTAAAAACAATATATACACACACCATCCTTTTGTCCTCTGATTGGTTCTTAGATACCCCACTGTTTGTAAACTAATAACTTTGATTGGCTAAAATTGTCCTTCTTTTTTCTGGATACCTTCCCATTATTCTTTGCTTCTCGTTTTTGCTATAAGTGGGTATGTTTTCGTTTGTGCTTGTTTATGCCTCTGACGAAGGTCTGGTTTTGATCGAAAGCTAAGGCCATCTACCCTAAAAATTGTATATATAATAAAATAAATTTAATGAGCTATGGCATGTAACTTCGACTTGAAGGTGAAGAATTTCTTAAACGCGAATAATTTTAGAGATGTTAGATGTTCTTGTCACCCAATGTGTCAAATAGGAAATCATATCCAGTGGGGTACTAGAAACGAGCAAACACACAATGGCTTGTCATCTTCTATGAAAGGAAAATTAAAAGACTGCATTCTTTTATTTTGGGGGTTGAACAAATTTCCCCATACTATTTGAAATTCACCCAGTCAGTTTCGCTTGTGGTTCATTACTTGACATTCTTTTATTTTTGTATATGCAATTTTGAACGTTGCCAAAAATATATGTCTTTTAAAAACACAACGGCTCTAAAACTCTTTATACAATTTTTTTATCACTGACTAGTCTGTTTCAATGAACTACAACAACACTTTTATGCAAATTTAACAATTCAAAAACAACAAAAAACAACAACACACTCTGGACATTACTCTATTTGGACGAATAATTTTATTTAAAAATACAAACAACAAATCAGTTTCTTGTACACTTCGTTCCTAAGGATCACAGATCCGTCTTAAAGGAACATTACAGAATTGGTAAGAAAAAAACTTGTAAAATATACTTTTGATCACAGATTTACATAAAACTTACACGGTCTAATGATGATGATAGTAGAAAACATCCCTTGAAATATTTCTGTCTTAAGCGCCATACTTGATGAGTTATGAATAAACTAATTTTCCGATTGGAGTTTATCGCTCAGTGAGCGTTTTATTCATTTGTTGAACCTATATGATTTCATGCAAATGTGTAATCGGTTTTTCACAATTTTCTCGTGACCCAGATGGCCGATCGATCTCAAACTTCTACAGGTTTGTCAGTTTATGTATATGGTGGATTAGATAAAGTGCTTACACTGCCAGCAACTGTTTTGCTAGCAAAAAACCAATTCTGTAATGTTCCTTTAAGTGATCCATGAACACAGCCCATAATCAAAATGGCCTTTGACCAGTAAGCAAAATGTTTGTATTAACTTATAGCAGTAAAAGTTCACAAGCAAAGGGTACTTCATAAATAGATCTTGAAGAATTGGTAAGCATGTGTTACCCCCGGGCAAAATTCCATGGCACTGCTTGGTGCTAACAGTCACCATCCTCCGCTCGCAGAGTAAGCACCAAAATTTATGCACCAGCTGTGACGCGCAGAGTGCTTAGTATCATTATATGACATATAAATGTCACACGGGGTCCCCCCCCCCCCCCGGGTTAAGCATGCATACGCACAAGCAGAAATTTCTCGGTAACCTATAAAATACTCTTACATGTACATCAAGGCGGATATTTCTGCTTACGTAAATCGTGAGGTTATCGCTTACAGTGAGCAGAGCCATAAAATTGGGACCCGCTTAAAAGAACTACGCCAGGTCAGCGTGCCTAGTTTTGCTTTGCTTACAATTATGAAACAGACATTGTCCTAAGGGACGCTTTGCAAGCGAAGAATATTTATGTACAGGCTTTATAAAATTACTCCCAGATATAAACAAACTTCATGAAACCCAACCTTGTAGCTCATAAACCCAATTTTTACAAAGAACAAAAGCCAAACAACGTCAAATCACAAAACGTTTATATTTTATCAACATTTCTGATTTTTGTGTCCCATTTCGACCTACAGACTTCCAAGTAAATGTGTCATTTGCGTTAAAATGGAGTAAAGTGTCATTTTGTTTCTAGACCCTTTCAGAGCCAAATTTGAAACATCAGACACCAAAAACATATGGGTCTGTACATTCCAAAGAGGAAATTTTGCACCAGTCAAAAAGGTCAAATAAAAAATAATCATCAAATTCAGGAATGAACCAAAAATTCTCTGTACAGAAATGTACAGACAATCGTTTGAAATGTGACATCAACGAACGTTTTTTGGGATTTTGACAACTGCACTTGAAGGGGGATCAAACACAGTGGCATTTGACCGTAAGGACTCTATCTATTGGACAAGGAGAGGACCACAGAACTAAATTTGACCTAGGAGCCCCTCTTTTATGATGACTTATAGAAAATATTCTAAAGAAGATAAGTGAATCTTGCCCAACGTCAATAAAGGGACATACTGGCTTACTGAACCACATTTTGGTTTGGATAAATCATGTGACCTTTGTTTTTTGAAAAAAATGCTTGAAAACTGCCTAATTTGATGGTTTCTTATAGGAACCGTTCTTCTCCATTCCGGGAAGACCTTTGGAGTCATGTTTTAGTCTATTTTGTAGCCCTAATAGCCCAACGAAGCTGGAGTGTCCCTTTAACGTCAAAAACCAACACTCAAACAAATACCCTGCAAAAGATGAACATTATTTGAAGCTGTGTGAATCAGCCGCAATATTGAGCCAATCACTACAAAACATTATCTTCAGGCTGACATATGTCGTGAGAATAAAATCTTCCCTTCCAACTCACAATTCAAAATATCTATTGGAAAGTAAGCTTGGTGTATGCCTTAGGGGACATAGGCCCCTTAATAGTTTTCAGTTTCTTGGAAATGAGAACAAAGTTCCAACTCGAATCTCTCAAATAGTTATGATAAACATCAACCTTGTGAACTTTTCTTATGCAGACGTGATCACCAAAATGGCAGTTTGAAAAGCGTGTGTGCGATCTGTGATCTAGATGAACAAGATCTATTCAGAAAACAGAGTTTATGGCTATCCCCCCCAGCACTGGCACAAGTTTCTTTGGTCCTTCAGTACATAGTTCAATAGTAAGCAATGTCGCAAGGTGAAGAAGTTGAGTCAATATCTTCCAGAATACTGAGTACATTCTTGATGAGTACTAGCTGGCATTCTCAGCTTGACTCGTTTGTCTTCTGATTTTTTGAAGTATCCGTCGTCTCCTTGCTCTGCAAAATATTCAGTATTCGCCGGACAGCTTTCCACGTTTGACTCGGCGGGGTCTAAAGGTAAACAGCAAACGGAAACAAAAAAGTTGAGTTGACGTTGAATAATACAGAAACTGAATCATTTTTTTTTATTTTGACTTATTAGACACAATTCTATAGCACCTTTTAAGGGTTCACGCGAGGTGTTTGTGGCACAATCTGCAGCCAACCTTGCCAGAGAAACAGGGGGCTGCAAGTGTACTGGGTTCTTTAACATGCATTAACACAACCCACCGGACGTACAGCTTTACATCCCATTCACTGGAGGACAAAGCAAGTATGGTTAAGATGTCATGCTCAAGGAGTACGCAAGTGCCATGATTGCGACCCAAACCCACACTCCGACAACTCCAGAACTTGAGTCCGGTGCACTAGACCATTCAGCCACAACACCCTGCGGTTTAGGGGGTAAGGTGACCTGCTACTCTACTGGGAAGCATTATATTCTCTTCACACCACGGGCATGTTGTGTTTAATTCACATACGGATTGTCTATCGAGTGGATTTTACAGGCTTTGATATCCTCAAGAAATAGGATATACAAATTATTACCGGAATAGATTGCACTGTTGTGAAACTACATATACTGGTGATTGATTAAAGATTTCTCCTTTATTGATTATCATCAGTTTCTCCTTTATTTCTCCTTTATTGATTATCGACTTGCGCGTTATGTGATAATCAACCTGCTGTGCGTGATGAAGAACGCTACGTGTTTACATCTGAATGATCTATGCTAGCGTTCCCTGTCGGGGAGAAACGGGCATGAAAAATACATTCGATATTTAAACATTAATTGAGAATAGCCATAAAGAATGACTTTGATATCGTTCGTTGTTGAATTGGGCCCAATTTCATAGAGCTGCTAAGCACAACAATTTGCTTAGCATGAAATTTCTTCCTTGATAAAAACAGGGTTACCAACCAAATTCCAAATTTGGCAGCTGTTTGCTTATCCTGAAAATCATGTGGAAATTTGGTTGGTAACCCTGTTTTTATCAAGGAAGAAATTTTATGCTAAGCAAATTGTTGTGCTTAGTAGCTCTATGAAATTGGGCCCTGGTCTTGTCCTGGTAAGACATGTAATAAATCGGTCTGTATTCTTGAGCTCAAGCCCTGCCCGTTGAGTGAATGTATTCAATAAAAAGCCACAACAGTACTTACTGTATTTTTATTTATAACCGGTGCATGAGCTCCGTAGGTATCTGGGGCATTCTTCTTCAACATAATGAGCAGCATCTGCTCCCAGCTGAGTTCGGGTAACAGCTTTTCCTCTTTCCCCGTTGGCTCGTTTGAAATTCTTTGAATTTTCATTGGCTGGAACGGAGAGGCTTGAATCCAGGGACACCACGACCGGTGTTCCGAGGCCGGATTGAAGGAGGACTTCTCATTCTCCTGTCGGAAACGAAAAAAGATCTTTAAATGAATCTTCAGAAATATTTCAAGTATGCTTTTTTTATCCAGTCAAGGTAAAACTTAATTTAACCCTCTTGCTGTCTGACCATTCAATACCATTCAAGTGGTTTTGAATGATAGATAAACTATGCCAGCCTGAAATATGATACCATGAGGGAATGCATGTACACAGTACACAGTTAGTTCTGTGCACAGTTGTGCCACCGTACACAACCTTGGCAGTCGAATGGTTTCAAATGGTTGGTCAACTCACTGGAAAATGTTGCCAAGAGTCACTGACAGTAGGAGGGTTAAAGGAGACAAAACTTCAGGGAAATATGGGGCGTGTTTTGGCGTCATGACCAGAAACAAAATTCTGATGTAAAAATAGAAAGAGGCATATACAAAGTGCTGTTACACTGGATACCACAGGGCTTTAAAAGAAACAGTACATTAAAGGTATTGTACACTTTTGGTAACAGCTCAAAATCAGTGTCCACATTTTGTGTGATTAAACATATGCATGAAAAAAAAAACCTGTGAAAGTTTGAGCTCAATTGGTCATCGAGGTCACGAGAAAATAGTGAAAAGAGATCTTATGTGTTTTCTGTTTTTTCAAATTATCGCGCGCGATAATTACTATTGTTTTACTTGTTTCTCAGAAACGATAGCATTTTAGGCAGAAATGTTTTAAGGAACCCTTTCTACCATTACTTAATTTAAATCATGTAAGTTATGTGTGAATCTGTGAACATTGTGTTTTTCGATCTTACCAAAGTGTACAGGGCCTTTAAGCGAAGCAAATAAAGAAAGGCAAACATAATGGAAAGACAGCTGATCCGTAGCAATCAACTATTGAAATAGGAAAGTTTTGAGATGTTGTTTGAAAATGTGCGGAACAAATTTTATTAGGGAGACAATTCCAAAGGCGCGGGGCATGTACGTTATAAAACACATGATCCTCTTCAGCAGAGTACACCTTCGGAACTTGCCCATAGTATAGACCATGTTACATTTGTTTACAGAGTGGTGACCTCGTACATTATAATGCTACTCCTGACGGGCAAGATGCTACACAGGCTCAACGGGAAATTTATATATTTTGTGTCATAATTTTCACATAAATTCAAAATTTACAAAAGCAACAGCTGTACAGCTTTTGAGATGTCCCCCCTTTCTTCATATCAAAAGTTGAAGAAAATCAGACAGTACGATCTCCATAAAACATAAGATTTGTTGTATTCTTCCATTGAGCTGTGTACAAATGTGCCCGCCGGAAGTCCAGGCTCTGTGGCTCTTTTGTAAACATGTGATGTCACAGGGTCACATTGTCTATACTCTGTCTGAACCAGAATGTCACCTTGCCTTGATTCTCTTGCTGGGTGATTCTCCTATTATTGTGTCCTGGCTGCTTGACTCCGTGACTGATCTCGACTGCCGACCGACATCTTTCAAGGAGGTAAAGTTCCAGAGCCCGGCGTGACGTCTGCAATACTGACAGGCTAACACTGGACAACTGGTTTGCTCTGAAGGACTGTAACGAACAAAAGTGTCAAAAAATAAAAAATAAATTAACAAATAATTGTGGATAAATTAGGCATAAGTGTCCAAACAAAGAAGGTTTCACATGAGGATCTATACACTAAAAAAGTTCAACAACTACGACGACGACAAAAATTGTCAATTTGTCGCGGCCAAGCACTCTAGTGCACTGGACTCAAGTTTTGACGTTGTCAAGGTGTAGGCTTGGGTCATGCCACTTGTGTCCTTAATAAAAGGCAGGATATACTTTGGGTAATTTTCAAAGACAAGTATCCTCACTTGGTGTGCATAAAATAACAAACCTGTGAAAATTTGGGCTCAATTGGTCATCGAAGAATGAAAATAATGAAAGAAAAAAACACCCTTATTGCATAGACTTGCAAGCTTTCAAATGCCTGAGAAAAACTACACTACTTCAGAAGAAGTCGTTTTTAATAATGTTTTATACTATCAGAAGCTCTCAGGTGCTCCTTACCAAGCAAATTTTTAGGGTAATTTATTTCTTGAGAAATTACCAAAAGTATCCACTGCCTTTAAGCAAGACACTAAACCAGAATTGCTACTACTTTCGCTTAGTGGATCAGGGGGACTTCTCGTAATTAACTGCACTGCCGCGGAATGAGTTCTTTTTGGTCTAAACGTTTCGACTAGCTTGCTCTGTCATTGTCAGGAGACGACATGGATGGTCGCCACAATAACATGTGTTGAAGAATAGCAACACCCTTAGCAACAGCCACAGTCGCAGCCACCAAGTTGGACACAGCCTACCAGGGCTAGAATTCGGGGTTAAAATCCACAAGGCTTGTAGCTCATAATATTTACTGGACCAGAATTTTGAGTACAAGACCAGAGTTTAAGTGAGAAGAAAAAATGCCTACACAGGTAAATAATTGAACTGTTTGAGTTTGAAAAAGCACAAAGAGAAGATTTATCTCATTTGTATATTATGGGCAAGTAGTTTTTTGATAATCAACAGAATTGTATTTATCAGACTGAAAGTCAACATTTGAACACAAACACAAGACAGCCCGACTTGTCCAGACATGAGTTTACTAGCCCGATGCTATAAAATCACTGGCCTCGGGGCCAGCAGTCCAGCGTAAAATTCGAGCCCTGCCTACCTTTTTCTCCAGCCGAATAGAGCCAGTAAGCAGACCGCCTGCCACACAGGTTTCTCCTCTTCAGCGATGATGACCGCAGCATCTCCCCTCTCAGAGACGTCTTGTAGGAGTACCGTCTTGACATGGTCCACGTCAAAGTCCCCCTTCCAAAAAGAGACAGACTCAAAATGAGAACCACATACAATATTGTATAGACCGATCCATTAAGCCCCACCCCTTTAGCATATTGACCAATCACAGCATTGGCTGCCTCACCACTGCACACGTGTGCAGCACATGTGCGTCTCTCCAATGCCACACTCGCGACATGAACGTGCGCGCTTTAAGTACGCACGCACGCATGTTTACTTTTCTAATGGGATATTAGCGTGTCGGACTTTGTCGGACTTTCGGTGGCGTATAGCCAAGGTTGTGATTGGTCAACACGTAAGGGGCGGAGCTTAATGGATCGGTCTATTATCCCTCCTACTCTCAGTGACTCTTGGCAACGTTTTCCAGTGAGTTGACCAACCATTTGAAACCATTCGACTGCCAAGGTTGTGTACGGTGGCACAACTGTGCACAGAACTAACTGTGTACTGTGTACATGCATTCCCTCATGGTATCATATTGCAGGCTGGCATAGTTTATCTATCATTCAAAACCACAGTGAATGGTATTGAATGGTCAGACAGCAAGAGGGTTAAAATGATTGATTAGAAATTGACAATTCTGGTGAATCCATTTAAAGTTGATTAAATCAAAATGAATACCACAAACAATATTGTATTAAAAATTATTAATTAGAAATTGGTAATTCTGGTGAATCCGTTTCCAAGTTGATTTACCCAAGTACAGATTAAGCAGTTTGGCTAGTGTGTGGCCTAAATCCTCCGATATCCTCTTCTCCTATGTCACTCCACACAAAAATCATTTGGACTTGGATCATACTGGAACGCCTGCCCCTGTGATCAGCAAGGTTGTATAGGCCCACAGGCCCCAGTCCTTCTGAATCCTTCACTTTGGCAATCGGAAATAGAAGAGGGGGCGTTTCACTTCTGAATGCATAAGTACATTGTAATTCAACACACATACCTATGGGCTTTGACACCACAGCAACGCTCGACACGTATTGGAATCGAACCCACAACTTTCTTTATTCTTGAGCAGACGTCTTATTAGACTCGGTTCAAGTCGGGTTTCGTGCTAACCGAGTCAACGGTACATAGCTAGCTCTGATGAGCTCTGATGAGCCCTCTAGTGCCAATTAATTGCCAATCCAGACAGCTGGATTGCGAAACCCAACTTTCGATAGCAGAGTTGATTGGCACTTTCCTGTCGAGTGAGGGCGCACAACAAAGAGGTGAAATAAAGCTGCGTGCGATGGGTATGCAGTGGATTAATCAGACGACCAAGGACTCAACGAAAGTTCGACTTGGGTCAAGTCTAATCCACTTGGTCACTGAGCTTGCCAGCTGAGCAACAGGGCCCAATTTCATAGAGCTGCTTAAGAACAAAAAGCAGCTAAGCACAACAATGTTATGCTTACCAAAATAAGGTTACCTGCCAAACTACCATGTCACATGTACAATTTGTGACTGGTATCCTGCTTATTTCTGCTTAGCAGAAAATTGTTAAGCAATATTTTCTGCTTAAGCAGCTCTATGAAATTGGGCAAAGAGCTCGTCTTCACCACACACTAAGATTCGTATTTTAAGATGAGTCGTCCACATCACCATGGTGATTTGTGTGGTGAAATCACACTGCTTAGAAATTAAGACTGATACACAAGCATTTAAGATCAATCCAAGCTCTTTGTGGAATCAAACCCTCGAGGTGTTTCACAATCTACACATAATGATGGAAAGTATGATTCTGTCTTACACCCTCTTGGAGTGGACTACAGTCAACGTCTGGTATCCCGTCTCCTAGCGGATACATACTGTCTACCCTTCTGTAGAATTCTTCCATAGAAGTTTTAATATCACCGAGTGGAATGCTCAGAAATGACTCTATTGTAAGAGGAAGAAAAAAGAAAAAAAGGTAATGAATAAATTGAGTGATGTCATACCTTACATCACATATTTACCCAAGATCATTGAAAGGTCAAACCTTGACAGGCAAAGAGTGTGCACAGGTCCACGGAGGTGTATTATTTTCCTTTTGTTCAGATGAACTATACTAATCATTTAAAACATAAAGAATGAGGCAGGCACAATTCAAAATTTTGTGTCATTTTTTCATAACTGAAAAAAGAGGTGAAATTCTTTCTAAACACACGAGTTAACCATCTCGTTACTGGGTTGTTTTGAAATATAACAATCCCTGGTGACCGCATTGTTTGGCCACTCGAGCTTGAACATTAAGCACATGTTTTTACACAACAGAAAGTTTTCGTCTAAAGGTAAATGTCTACAAACTCTTTTATCACCTTCAAGATTTTGTTTTCCAGCTAAGCATTTTATTTCATAAAAACATCATCGAGATCAGCCAATAAATGTCAAAGCTCTTGTAAGCACTGTATACTCGGTACTTTCCCGAGCTCTGTGAAAAAGATCCACAGGCAAATCACTCGGGTGGGATTCGAACCCACGACCTTTACACTGCTAGAGCAGATGTCTTACCACTAGACCACCGAGCTAGCCCGATGGCTAGAGGTAGTTTGAATCCTTCGCAGCGGGTAGGCCTACTGCAACGATTTAACAGATGTTAATCTTGGTTTTTGTTTCCTTGGTTTGTGTTATACATGTATGTAATCTCAACCCTTTTTTGTGAACAACCACATGGCGCTTCGTAGGTGTCTGGCACTTCAGATCTTTCCACTCCAATTTAAAGGGATTCTATAAATAGCTACCATATTCTATTTCATGTGGAAAGATTTCGATCGTCTCTTTCCAACCAATGTAAACTTGAGTATGGAAGGTGAACCTAGACAAAACTACTGCTTTAAAAACAAAATGCCTTTGTGCTCAGACTTGAGTATTTTTTTTGTGTGTGTGTAAGCTTAAAAAGTCGCCCATGGTAACGAAGAGGGGGTGTGAGTGCAGTCGACAAAAGATGCCTATGGTAAGGAAAGGGTTAACAAGGGCAGTGTCGTGGCCGAGCGGATAAGAACACCGGACTCAAGCTCTGGTGTTTCTGATCAGCAGAGTGTGGGTTCGAGTCCCGGTTGTGACACTTGTGTCCTTCAGCAAGACACTTAACCATTATTGCTGCGTCCTTCGGATAGGACGTAAAGCCGTGTAATGCACGTAAAAGAACCCAGTGCACTTATCGAAAAGAGAAGGGGTTCGCCCCGATGTTCCTGGTTTGCAGCATATTGCGCCACAGCACCTCGTAAACCATTACACGGTGCTATGTAAAGGAATAGGTATAATACTTCAAAACGTAGCTCAACAATACCTTGCAGGAAAAAACTGAGTGTTGATTGTAAAGCGCATAGAGATTTAAGTATTAGTTATTATGCGCTATATAAATCAAAAGTTATTATTATTAACATTTTAAATACCTGGTGAGGGGCTGTCAGGCCATGGACAGATCTTACTGTGGGAACTCCGCAATGATTCCTTCAGTTTATTGTAGGATAGACTATCTGAAATAATCAACACAAGTTGTGAACAGTATTACAACATAATCAAAATTTACAGAAGGAGCATTAAAAATGGAGAAATGTGCAGGTAGAACTACATAGGGCTTTTACATGTACTTCACTTGTCAAATGCAGTACAAAATAAAGTTTTGTGAAAACCAGAAAAATAGCATATATACTCAAACGTTAAAGCTTTCGCGAGTGGTACCAAGTTGGCAATGGTGCTAAAAAAATATATACAAAATATTTTGCATTGAGGAATACTATTTCCAACAATTTCTTGCTTAATTTGAACACGGTGGAGAAAACAATCTAGAAACAAAATTTTTGCAATTACAACAGTTAAAGGCAGGTATACTTTTGTAATTGTCAAAGACTAGTATCCTCACTTGGTGTATCCCAACATGTGCATAAAATAACATACCTGTGAAAATTTGGGCTCAATCAGTCATCAAAGTTGACTATTCTGAATGGCCCCTAAGGTCACAAGTATCTGGACCGGGATTCAAATCCACACTCAGCCACCAGAACTTGAGTTCAATGCCAGGGCCGGGAATTTCAACTTTGAGAGGGCGAGGCCATTTTCATTTTGGAAGAGACACTTCCATTGGAAAAGTCTTACAGTCTATAGAAAACTTTTGAAGGGGCACCAAGGCCAATCTAGGGGCAACAGAGGCCATGGCCTCCGTGGCTTCCATGCAATTCCAGGCCTGCAATACACTGTATGCACTAGCCCGCTCCACTTCCGCTAGCCAAGAAATGCAGCACGGTTTGATCAAAGTGTGAAACGTGCAACTGAAACCCTGTTGAATAAGAATCACAGGGACTACACACTACTGAAAGTGCGCTGGGGTAACAGGGCTCGCCCTTAACACTAGCCCGGCGTACATCGTCTAGTAAAAAATGTTATGTGCTAGTAAACACCACTTCTCAACTTGCCCCGTGGGCTACTAAAAACTGAGCAACCTACTTGTTTAAAATGCTCATTTCTTCCTTTTCAGATGTGAATAATTAATGTATAAAATGTGTCAATCGTTATTGAGTGTGTGAATATAACTTCATTTGATCATTAAACTGGTTGTGATCGTTAACATAAACACATCAGAACATTACATTTATGGCAAGTCCTGTTTAAGATCTGTGCCACTAAAACTTCCTGGGGGCAAATAAAATGCACAGTTTACTGGCCCGGCAGGCTACTTTACAAAAAGCTTAAGTGCAAGGCCTGGGTAACCGTGGTGTAAAAAAAAAAACTTCCAGGGCCTCCCCGAGGCTGTAGTCCGCCTGGATAAGAGATACAGTGTGACGGGGGCTTTAGAGAAAATACTTTAAAAAGAGGTTAATGCAGACCTCATTTAAAGTCCTCTTGATGGTATACATTGTGCATACACGGTATTGCCCCCCCCCCCTCAATACTTGTGTGATCTTCTCACTTTATATCAACCGGGCAAGGGCAGGACTCAGATCGTCTACAGACAAACTTCTTCTTAACATCCCATTCAAGTTCCAAATCCCTCAGCGATAGGTCTTTCTCGATAGCTGGCCCCAAACTTTGGAACGACGTTCCCCTCAGCATCAGGAACTCCCCGCCTATTACTATTTTTCAGGAAGCGTCTTAAAACACTTCTTATTCACTACACTGTAGTTATTTTCTATTCTTGTTCAGCACTTTGATCTCCTTGTAAAAGCGCTTTATAAATACCTATTATAATAATTATTAATAGATGTTAACTTTGCATCCGGGATAAAAAACAATATTTGGTTTTACCCTTTCACCGATGTGTATAAAGCACTGTATATTCAGTACTTCCCCAAGTTCTGTGAAAAAAATCCACAGGCATATCACCCAGGTGGGATTCAAACCCACGACCTTTGCCATTCTAGAGCAGATGTCTTACCAGCTAGACCACCGAGATTGCCCGGTAGCTAGAGGCAGTTCGAATCCTATATTCGAGCATAAACCTAGTTTCTAGATATAAACAGAAATATTTGTGGCACTCGTTTGAAATGAACTTTGTATAATAAACCATGTTTTCTTACATGACTCTGTTTCCCATATGAACGGTAGACCCCCATACAGTATCTCCATACAGCTCACACATTTAAGGCAGTCTGTGTCGATGTTCTCCCAGCCGTATCTCGCACAGTGCAAGGGAGACAGGTCTTTGGGTTTGGCAAACCATCCAAAGGCTTATACTGATAGTTAAGGAAAAGCTGACAAAGATCAAACTGGGCTGTTATAATAATAATCATATAGATTTATAAAGCGCACTTCTCCACAAATATTACACAAAATGAAAAATGAATACAGGGATACGAATTGCAATTAAACTAAACCTGTGTAAGCCTATTAACCCTCTTGCTGTCTGACCATTCAATACCATTCACTGTGGTTTTGAATGATAGATAAACTATGCCAGCCTGCAATATGATACCATGAGGGAATGCATGTACACAGTACACAATTAGTTCTGTGCACAGTTGTGCCACCGTACACAACTTTGGCAGTCGAATGGTTTCAAATGGTTCGTCAACTCACTTGAAAATGTTGCCAAGAGTCACTGACAGTAGGAGGGTTAAACAAGTGTGACTTCAGTTTCCTCTTGAAGTTGTCAAGTGATGTAATTTTGCAAAGTGTGACAGGGAGCTAATTCCACAGGGCAGGAGCAGCTTTTGCAAAAGCACGGTCTCCGTCTCCAGCACTACCCTTCGAGCTCTCTGACTGCGGGTACACAGAAGCGGCACAATTTAATAACATGCTCGAGTATTTCAGAATAAAAACTTGTTCATTACTTCAGTTTGGGTATCTGCAATTGAGGGCAATCTATAAAATCCCTTTATGGAAATAAAAACTGCACATTAATTTGTAGAGTTCAGTCAGAAATGCACAATATTGTTTAGTCCCACAAGCCTTGATTTTCCTCAAAAGGTCAAATATTTTAAGCCAAAAGGTCGGACTCAGGGTAGAGCTTAGGATGGGGCTTAATAGACACACCAAGAAGTGACAGTAAGCTCTAAGGTTGTGTTTGATATTGGTGGCTGTGGCTGTGGCTTGTTTAGATGCCTTGAAACCCAGAAGGCCCATATAGCAACACCTTTAGCAATAGCCGCAACCCAAAGCTGCCAATATGGTCACGGCCTTGGCTAGCCCTGGTAGGACGTCAGTATAAAGCTTCTCTACATTGCAAACAAATTTTCAACTCATGTTTAAAAATATTTTTACCTGATTTAAGAAGCTTGAAATTCCCTCATTTATTCTTTAGTCCTAAAAATACACTTTTGATGGCGCACATATATGCATAACAACCCTCAGCCGTCACAGAAAGAACGTGCTGCACGAACAAGCGTGGCCAACCTCGTTCCCAGGGGTGATCCATCTTGCAAGTCTTCACGAGTGAGTTAGACTGGAAGTTACAAGAGAGACTTAAATTTTCATTTTATTTTCTCAAAAAATGTCACCCAAGGATAAAATTAACAATTCTGAACCCAGCATTCATGGAATTCCGGACATAAGGAATATGTGAACGAAGCTTCCTCCATCAGGTAAAAATATGAAAATATTTTGTTATAAAATATTTCGCAACGGTAGAGAACCTCTCTACCCTGGACTACATCGCGTTGTATGCAACGGAGGAGTCCCACCTGCTTGAGATATGGTGGACACAATAGAAGTGCACTGTTTGGTTTGGGTGTATACATGTACAGGCAAATCTAACCAAACCTATAAAGCCTTCATTTGGCCTTTGAGAAAGACTCTGCACTCGGGTCACAACGTCAGGCCACTAACTAATTTTTGGCATTTATACCGTAGGTCCTTTTGGTTGGTGAGCAGTTTGCAACAGCTAATTCTATTCTCTCAAACCTTTTTTATTTTAAGTGTCACAGTATTGTGTCAATCAAACCTTTTTTATTTTGTTTTGTGTGCACACATCGTCTGGTACTGTCTACAGTCTGGTGATTAAATTAAAAAAAGGATATTGTGAAGGTTTCAACTCTGTCAAAGAAAGCTTCAGCATCAAGTGGTCTGAAGCAGCGTCTTTGTGGTGTCACTGGCTTACACGGGACAACTCCATCCGTGACATCATTTGAACTTTGACAACTGCTGATGTCAGGAACTGTTGCCTCTGCAGGTTCCTTTCTTTCATCGTCGTCGAGTGTAACTGTGCTGGAAATTGTTTTAGAAGTACGAAACAGGCCTGATACTTAATTGTTTTTTTTCGTAAAAAGGATTTCAGATTCGAGAGTAATCTAATCAACAAAAACAGCGAACAACGGTGGGGCACCAGTCTGTTTCATAATCATAGCTAAATAGTTGGGGTGAAATATTGACATAATTTACTCAAAAATGTGGACTTAAAAAGCATTAATCTGGAGCACAAAAAATTGCTTTGAGTACAGTTAAATGCCTGATGCACATCTTTGACAAATCGAGAAGGCTCCAGTAGGCTATTTTGTTTGTCTTTTCGTCATTTGGAGTAATTTTTTTGTGGCTGGGTGTTAAAAAAATCACAGCAAATTGCTGTACGCATTGGAGCGGACAGGTTCACTGGGGTGCTAGGTCAACTGCAGTTGTTTTTTTTAGGGAGTACAGTGCCCCAGTTACTGGGTCTAACTCTAGGAGATTGAGATTTGTGTGTGATTTCAAAACAATTTATCAAACTTTCTTTATCATGTAACGTTACCTGACTAGCCATCTTGAGTCTACCAAGTCTACCAGCGTTGCTGCGCGAGGAGTACCAGTATATTTGGTAGACTTTTTTTTAAAGCGCAGCAAACAGTCGTAGGAAAAACAAACTGGTACTCCTCGCACAGCAAGACTGGTCCCAGCTAGAGCCTAATTTCGGCAAGATCCGGTTTCAAAAGAGAACTCCAGGTGCAGAAAACGTGAAGGGCAACAAGTTTTGTATATGATTTTTTACATGTACCTCTATGGATGAGCTCTATTTCACCACTTTTTTACCTTGCATGACTTGTTGTAACCCTCCGGTCTCCGACCATCGGGAGGATGGAGGGTTACGATTATCGCAACTATTTGTTACAACAACACTGTTTGAATGGGATCTGGATTACGGTAAGAATTTACCGCTTTTTAACAATTTAAAATTTGCGGAGTGGATTTTCTGGACCCATGCAACGCTCAATGAGAGTACATGGAACACGTAGAGCCTAATTTTGGCGAGATCCGGTTGCAAAAGAGAACTCCACAGAAACGTGAATGAATGGCAAACAGTTTTGTATAGGATTTTGTACTAAAAAGAATCCTCCATGGATTGACTGCTCCTAGAATTATGACATATGACGTTCGATCCGCTATCGTCTCAATTACTCCTAGAATTATGAGGTTCCATGAACCTCATAGAGGTCCATGTACAAACTACAATACAAAACTTTTTTTCATTTACGTTTCTGCACCTGGAGTTCTCATTTGAAATCGGATCTCGCCAAAATTAGGCTCTACGTGTTCCTTGGAATCTCATTGAGCGTTGCATGGGTCAAGAAAATCCACTCCGCAAATTTAAAATTGTTAAAAAGCAATAAATTCTTACCGTCATTCCCAGTCCTCTTCAAACAGTGTGAGTGTTATAACAAATATGGCGCTTGCTGCGCTCGCAAAGGTCTACCGAACAAACTGGTACTCCGCGCGCAGCAACGCTGGTCCCGGCAACTGTAGGTTGGTTTTGTACACACATCATGTGACTCCAGCGCCATATTTGTTATAACACTCACACTGTTTGAAGAGGACTGGGAATGACGGTAAGAATTTATTGCTTTTTAACAATTTTAAATTTGCGGAGTGGATTTTCTTGACCCATGCAACGCTCAATGAGATTCCAAGGAACACGTAGAGCCTAATTTTGGCGAGATCCGATTTCAAATGAGAACTCCAGGTGCAGAAACGTAAATGAAAAAAAGTTTTGTATTGTAGTTTGTACATGGACCTCTATGAGGTTCATGGAACCTCATAATTCTAGGAGTACGTCTCAATGAACCTCAACATAGAGCTACTTTTAGTAAAAGTAGCTCTATGTTGAGGTTCATTGAGACGATAGCGGATCGAACGTCATATGTCATAATTCTAGGAGCAGTCAATCCATGGAGGATTCTTCCTACCTCCATGGTCAGTCCAACGTCACGTTACGTCGTCTGTTCTCGATCCTCACCCCCAAATTTTAAATATTATATATTAATATTATTTTACTTAAACGATATCTCGCTCGAAATCATCAGTGTACATTTTATTTTTGAAATACCTCCTCACGTACCTATTGTCTTCGTCTGGGTTGACTGGGTCTTTACGACGTATAAACGAGGAGAACAGAGCTTTAATCCGTTTTGCGCCGCTTCCACCACCAGCAGCAGGAGACATCTGTCGCTTCTCCGCCATTTTGAATGTTTTTGCTAATAGGGCACAGACTTATGGAACGCCAAAGAGGCAATTAATCCGATCAACACATCGATCGGTCTTTTGCATCGATCGATCGGTCTTTTGCATTGATCATTTGGTTTTTCCATCCATCGATCGCTCCTTTCTACTGATTGATCGATGATAAAAGAGTGATTGAAAAAGACCGATTGAAAAAGACCGAAGATCCACCAAAACCCACCGGATAAACACGGTTTAAGGCCGATTATCAGTGATTGTGGGGCTCCAATCCCAACAAATCTCAAAATATATGGATTTTTTCCTGCTCCCTATCGTCAAGCAACAAAGCAGATATACAAGAGACTCCTCACAGGTTCTCAAAAGACTTAATAATTTGACGATGGGACAGGATAATCTCCAGTATCGCGCTGGACATTGTTTCAATGTACACAAACTGCCCAAAGCCAGAGGCAATAGACTCAGTCTGTGATGCTTTGGAACAAGCAAAATCAGGATTGTACATCATATCAACACCAACAAGAAAACACACGCAATGTCTTTTGGAACTGATCTTGGGCGCAAACGTCTTCGAATTAAATAACAAGCTCTACGTGCGTGGCGATGGGTATAGTGTATGCAGTCCTGAAATATGTGACACCTTATTCAACTACGAAAAAGAAATTATTCTCCCTAATAACCTAGAGATAGTGACTTACATGAGATACAGAGACGATGTGTTAATAATTTACAATGGCAAACAAAAACAAAGCGTTAGATTTTATTAAGATGTTAAACAACCTGCACCCAACTTTGAAATTCACTTCAGAGATCTCCGACTACCAAATCACCTTTGTTTCTTGACCTCGTAATTTACAAAGCTTGTATCAAGACGAGATTACGTAAGCTATATAAACAAACGAAGAATACTAATCTCTCTGGATCCTCACTTGCTTTAAAAAAGTAAGATTATGCTCACTCCTTGTTGCAAAACTTTCATAAAAAGGATACAAAGGCCAAAATGGTGACTGATGAAGTGCAGCTTATAAAACGCACAGAAAATATGTTTGAGCCCTTCCATTAAAGGTACAAACAAAAGTAGCTCAACATGCTATCACCGGATAAAAAGTTATTTTTAGTGAGTTCTAACATCTATTTCCCCATCCAAAAAACCCCTCCCCTTTCTCTAACACCCCCACTCTTTCTTCCGTGAAGATCATTGCATGCAAACACAAAATATTAGGTCCGTTTTAACCATGGCCTTGACTTTTTAGGAAAACGGAGACATTTGTCTCCCGCCAAAAACAATATCCAAACAGTCATGGGATGGTTTATGACCAGAGACCACACGGAAAACTTTTTCACAACCTCTCTCTGCTGCCCAGTTATCTTTTGCTGGCTACCACCGGAATTAGTTTCAAATTTCCCGCACCACCATAAACACAGCGTTAATTTGCTTAAGACTAATTGGGCAGTCTCCTTCTTTCTCACACCCTCCACCCTATCCGCCCCCAACACCTGTTCCCCTTGTGGCTTTGCCCATTATAGCTCCATGATTAAATCATTTACCCCCCCCCCTCCCCGCTAAGAACTGTTCACATAATGCCTCATACGTTTTTTAAAGCTTTAGATTCCATACATGATTCTCTATCACAGGGGGAGATTTTTCATATTATTTAAACCTAATTGAAAACTTTGACTTTGAGTGCGTTCCGGTCCTCTCTATTTTCTTTGCGTGTCCTTTTCTAAAATTGTCTATAAATATGATGCACATATCGAATACCGTTAAAAAAATTTTTTTGTGGTCACACTAGTCTCATCTCATGGTTTGCTTGCACACGGCTACATGTATGATTTCAATCCTCCCCTTACACACAGGGTCTGTGTCGAGATGGTTATATAATCAAACTCTTCCCTCTTCCTTTTACAACTGACCTATAGGACCACCCTCTTTACTGCCTGATTAAATTAGTCTATTGTGGTTCTGTTCAGGAGAATGGACTCTAAAGTGTAGATTCGTGAAAAGAATGTACGAGCCGAAGGCGAGTACATTGTGTTCACGAATCTACACTTTAGATTCTCTGACTTAAACTATTTCCTGAAAGCCTTTGATTATGTAACATTGGTATCAATAAAATCGATTCTCGATACTGGTATAGACTACTAAAAGTACCCATGCGTGCTGTATGTTTAGGCTTGTGGTAAAGTGCATTAAAAGCTGTGTTTGGTGCGCATCATGTTATCCTTTCAATTTGGAAAGACAGTCATTTTCCCGTCGAACATTTCACTTTAGTTTGTACGAATCCACTCAACTGTAGATTCGTTACGAATCTACACTTAAGTGTAGATTACGAATATACACTTAAGTGTAGATTCGTAAAAATAATCTACACTTTGAACAATAGAGTGACGTCACAGAAATAGTTTAATATAAATAAGCAGTTGCCATGAGGTTTGACTTGAGGAAACTGTTTGAGGTTCCTCACCAAAACGATTATCAAAACCTCTCTTTTTTATGGTTGTGTCGTCCCATTTCTAGAAATAAAATGTCGGTCTGAATATTTTGTTTTCTTTACCAAGAGAGATTGGATTACACTAGAAATATTTTAAAATTGTTTAACAATTTTTGTATTTGAGCATGTACCAATCCTGTGCTTGCATATCAGGCTTTAATAATATAAAATATGATGTAATGAATAGTATACCTTGGAAACGTAGATCACTGTAACAATTTACCCACGTGCCTGTTTCAAGATTTGGACTTCATTCAAGTTCATTGAACCGACGAGATAACAATAATTAGTGTCTACTCTTCCCTTTGCTAGTTATGTTAGAGATGAATAAAGTCAATAGTATCTCCACTCCTGCTTATTCTGGGCTGCATTTAGCTACGAAATGGATTGTCCACTCTTTCTTATACTTGAGTATACCGTAGTTGTTATGATCGAGATGCAAAATCTTCGGTTGTAAAATTGGACAGGACTCCATCCATGCTTCTTCGTGTACAACGGTGGCAATTAAAATATTTTACTTGAACTGTGTTCTTGGGGAGGAAAATGAATGCTGTCGGCTGCACACACGGGTCTACAAACTAAATATCATAATCATGAATATGCATCTTACGTCCGATTGGCTGAACTGTGTCCTGTCGGTCTACGTACACGGCCGGCGACGGACTGTGATGTGTAAGGCGTATACGCATTGGTGTATGCACATCGGTCTTGAGTCGGTCTTTTTCAATCGGTCTTCTAATCGCTCCTTTTTTCATTGATAGATTGGTGGAAAGGAGCGATCGATCGATGGACAGACCGATCGATCGATGCTAAAGAACGATCGATGTGTTAATCGGATTATTTGCCTCTTTGGCGTTCCATCCAGACTTACTTGAAAACAAATTAGTAACCGAAAAATAGGGAGGCATATAACCAACACGACGTATGAAGCTAAACCACGAATGGTTGTTACTAAAATGCGCATGCGCAAAGCTTTGCTAGTCTTCTGCAGTCGTATGTTGTGTTTATTTTTGAGCCAATACTATTTACTGTATTAAGCTAATTAACTTCCAACCCAGTCATATTCTGTCATGTAAATGCTTTGGGGTAATTATTAAGCGGTTTTGTAAACTGTTTGTACGGTTGGGTCACTCATGGAGGTTTTTCACCCTGTGCTTGCATTATTTCCCATTTATAAACAGTGTGATTTGAATAATCTGAGGTGGGTTGACATTACTAATGAATATGCATTTTTGCGGAAGTTGAACGCAGTGTTTTGCATCTCTATTTTTTAACACGAGAGGGCGCTAAACCTCTCTGGGTGCACCACACTATTAACTCCCACAGCAACCAATCAATGCTAAATTATTTGCTAAAATAATATTCAAAAATACTCAAAAAATATTTCAAAGTCTCTCAGCCTCTTGAAAACCAATCATTAACTTGTGGCAGTCAGCCGTTTGGAATTTTTGCTAATTACCCCAGAAAAAACACCCCCAAAGGTGTGCTTTTTCCCAAACCGACTTGCTGCCAGTTTTCATGAGGCACTCATCCACAGAAACACAGAACCCCAGGTTGTGATAGATTCTTATAATTACACAATCTATTAATTGCATGACCCCCAAAACGTTACAATTCAAAAGTAACTGTGGGTTTACAAATTATGATAATCAGCTAGCGCATGAATGGTTGCCTATTTAGTGTGGTGCACCCCTCTGAACTATGGGGCTTCATCTTTCGTCACCACTGGGCTACTGCAGATATTATATCACAGACAAGTAATTTGTTTTAATATTTTTTTAAGAAGACAACAATAATAACAAGAAACAAATACTGCTAACAAAAACACGACATATTCAGCAATTTTTAATCTTTTGGTCCGCTCTGGCCACGCCCTTCTATGCTCATTTTTTTTTATATAATTATTTTTTGCTTGAACCCGAGCAAGTTCAAAATGGGAAAAATACTTTTTATACCGAACCTACTTTTTAGATGTTGGGGCTTCGAAGAGAGGGAGAGGACATACAATCATAGTTAGACTTATATATCTCAGAATTATGAGTTAGCATTAATCATAACTATGAAATACCGGTATATCTCATATTATGATCTACAACAGTGATTGTTACTTGTGCCAATTAACTCATATTTATATGCAAGATAATAAGTCGTAACATACTGTAAAACTATGCCATAATTGTGAGATATCGGTCATAATGATTATTACGTTCAATTAAATTTTCTTTCTCTTTCAATGTCCATTTGGCGCATCCGGTAGAAACAACAAACAAAGCAAAACAAATCGAAAACACAGTTTTCGCTCAATGCACTAAGTCATTATTTTGTTAAAATGAAACAATATTTGTAGACCTACAGTTTATCTCTAGTAAATAATAAAATGTCATGTCCAGGCAACAACTCAACTGCGACTTTTGCAGGACTGCCACTTCAGTGTGACCATCTTTGACGATTTTTCTCGTAGTATCTCAAATGGTAGTTGACTGAAGGAATAGGCCGGTCTACAAAATTATTTAAATCAACTTTCGATACTATCACAATGACGAAAAGATTATGCATTTTCACGTTGATGAGTTTTATTGTTTTAAGAGTCTTATAATTTGTAGGTTAATGTATACAACATCGATTAAAAAGAAAAGAATGTTTTGGATTGTTTAACAATTATTTTTTACTGTAGTGTCATAATACCAATGAAGATAGGGCATACTACATTTGGCTAGTTTAAATCCATTTACTATTGTTTTGAATGTTTGTACTGAAAACTTGTTACAAGTTGTTTGTGAAGCAATTTAAATGAAATCACGCAACTATTTACCGCCATCGCACCCGTCAGTTTGTTCTTTTTACAATAATTCTTACCGATCCATGGCTTTATATGGATGATAACTTGTATACTTTTTAAAATTTAAAGTTTTCAACAAATGCAGAAAAGCTTAATAAGTTATATATCACGGTTGAAGGAATTTTTTAGGCTTTCTTCTTTTTTATGTCTTTGCAGAAGTTGCATTTTCCATCCCCAACCTGGCAAACGGAACAAAAATCTAATATTAAACATCAAAATATATACGGGCACAAAATAATACGCGTGGAAGCACGTTCTCCAATGGTTTTCATCAAAGTTTGTATCACAACTTAGACGTGATTATGACCAATTAATGTCCATGGCCAAATTTATTCAAAATTGTAAAACATAGGGTGTCATTACGCTCCACACTCTTCCCGATCTCATGCAGAATACATATATTGAGAACGGATGCCCAATAATTATTTACAATAAATCCCGTCCGACGTACGGTTAATTCTAGAACCAATTTGAAATTGGAAAACACCTTTTTAATTAAAAACCAAAAGGTGCATCTTACAAATGTACGGAGGCGAACAGAATGAACCACATCTCCATATTCACAAATTGCCAACAGACTATTGTTGAGTCAATTATATTGAAGCAGAATGAATGCACAATACAATATGATTTGCAACCTGGTTTGTGGCTTGTATTTTGAAGAACACATAATAAACAAACCCAATTTTGTTTAAAAGGCTTTGAGAATTGAAAACAAAATTAAAAACGCACGATCCGTTTTCGTCTTGATCTTGTATGTTTTTCACCAGGACCATCGCAATAGCATGTAAAAACGACTGCATCGGATGCCATCTTGAATGTCGCACTAATTTGATCAAGTTGTTATTAATTCCCCCCCCCCCATAGCCTAACCTATCAATCATCAGAAATAATTGAAAACTCGATGTACCGGGTATACAAAAACGGCTACCATAGAAAGATTATTGCCCATTTTCATGAAAACCACAATAAGTGTTCTGTGTGCTAGGCGTTTATGCGGAGGTCCCTCACCCTTCCAACAACCAGTTGACTTTATTCGAGGTCTATATAAAACAAACAACAATACACTGTACATGGAGATCAATTAGGCAAAAATTTGTATTGGAAAATGTCATTCATAACTTTTATTGCAAGTTATCTCCTTCCTCCACCGTTGACAATAATCTTTGCCCAAGAAACTTAACTCTAGAATGTAAATATGAAATGAAGATAAACACATAAAGCAGTTGAAACTATTACTGCATTCGGTGCATCTTTTTGCACAATCTTTATTTCTTTAATGATAGGCAAGTACTGTCTTATTCCATTATTGTTTCAATAAACATTGTTAAAGGAACATTACAGAACCTGTTTTTGCTAACAAAACAGTTGCTGGCAGTGTAAGCACTTTATGTAATCCACCATATACATAATCTGACAAACCTGTAGAAGTTTGAGATCGATCGGCCATCTGGGTCACGAGAAAAAAGTGAAAAACAAATCAACATTTGCATGAAATCATATAGATTCAACAAATGAATAAAACGCTCACTGAGCGATAAACTCCAAACGGAAATTTAGTTTATTCATTTCTCATCAAATATGGCATTTCAGACAGAAATATTTCAAGAGATGTTTTCTACTATCATCATCATTAGACCGTGTAAGTTTTATGTAAATCTGTGATCAAAAAGTACAAGTAAAAAAGTATTTTACAAGTTTTTTTCTTACCAATTCTGTAATGTTCCTTTAAGTTGCAGTTGGAAATATATTGTACAAAGGTTTTGAATAATGCAAAGTAGCAATAGAGTTGTAGTTGTTTTCATTTTAATTACTATTTCTGTAATGTGGAATTTTGATAATGAGGATTATAAAACCATACTATATTTATGATCAATCTTTGATGATGAGTTGTTTTATTTGTTACTTACAAGTAATTTACAAAATTGAATGTGGTACCCAATCTCCATAGATGCAATGTTTACATCTAACGTTTTTTAAAGATCCAAAATACTTACATCATAAAAGTATGGAACTTTAACCTAAAATTTAGAAATAATGTGAGTACATTTGTACATTTTGTCTTGGCAATGATACATAACACACATTGTCCGTGTCCAACTTGTACAACAGAAAAAAAATTGCTCCTTGGATTTAGGAAGATTCAAGTGAATAATACTACAGAGACTGCTCGGTATCTTTAAATTATCTTTAAAAACAACCTTGCTTTTTAATTAATTTATTTTCCACAAATAAAAAAACGATAATGCCACCCAAACTTGTCTTGAGCCACTTGAGAACTTTGATGCATTGAGGGACGAATTCATCTGCTCTGCAACTTGGCTACTTATGGCCTTGTATCTTGAGCACCCATCTGTTTGTATCCAATGGAACAGGCTGATGAAAGAAAACAAAACAGAAATACATAGTTAGTTGAAATCAATAAAATCATCTAGAAAATATGAAATGAAAGTGGATGTGGGAAATTATTTGGGGCAGGGTAACACAAGTATACCAGAAGACACATTCATTTCCCCAAGTATTTATTTTCACTAAAGAAAAAACAACTGTTAACAAAATTATTGTTGGTATAACCAAGCGGTCCTTAAGTGCCTGTAAACTTGCCTCAAAGTTGGTAGTTGTAATTTTCTTGTTAAGCTGTTTCATGATACAGATCTATTTGTTCATGATTGTATGTCTTGTTTTTTCATCAGGTTTTTAGTTGAATTTGTATTAAAAATTAAATTTAGGCAAGTACTCACCATGGAAACAAAAATCTCAAAATACTCCAGGCATCATTCGCATATGTTTAGAATTCTTCCTGCAACTGGCCCCTGTGCTCTTTTAGCTGTCCATTGCATAATTTTTTCTCTGAAAAAGTTGACAGCTCAAAATGGGGCTACTGCCAGCCAAAGCATCCCACGAAAGATAGAACACATCGTCAAGCCCTTCCTCAGACTCAACCAGGTCAGCTACTAAAGGACACTGTGAACAAAATAAATGGAAGAATAGTCAAGACAAAAAACAACTACATACACAATGGAGGTTTCATACATGTAGGTGTGGTTTATCTAGATGATCAAAGGATCAGACCTGAAGCTGACACTGATGATCAATGTGTTGTTGTCACTAATGTCAGTTAATGGGCAACGCGCTTAGACAAGACAAGTGAATGAGCAACACTCTTTATTTTCTACACTTTAATCCCGTTCTAAAAGTATTGTTCTAAAAGCATTGTATATAACATACTTCTTCTCATCTTCCATTGTATAGACCAACCTAAAATAACCCAAACTAACCAGTGTCTCTAGCTTTGCTAGTAAGTTTTCCTGTTGTCTGTTCTGGGCATTTTTTTCTGTAATCTTTTTAATCTTTTCCCAATAGTTTCTGTCACTCCAGTACGCTTGCATTGATTGTGTTGCATTCTTTTAACCTCTGAGAATGACTCTGAGAAGCCTTGTGTATGGTTGCAGTTAGCTTAACATCAGTTGTGTATGGTTGTTACACTACATCACGTATGAAGCGTTGTGCATGGTTGTAGTTTCCCATTGAATTGTGTATGGTTGTTACACTACACATCGTATGAAGCCTAGTGCATGGTTGTAGTTTCCCATTAAGTTGTGTATGGTTGTTACACTACATCACGTATGAAGCGTTGTGCATGGTTGTAGTTTCCAATTGAGTTGTGTATGGTTGTTACACTACATCACGTATGAAGCATTGTGCATGGTTGTAGTTTCCCATTAAGTTGTGTATGGTTGTTACACTACACAACATATGAAGCGTTGTGCATGGTTGTAGTTTCCCATCGTCCATGAGTTGTGTATGGTTGTTACACTACACAACGTATGAAGCGTTGTGCATGGTTGTAGTTTCCCATTAAGTTGTGTATGGTTGTTGCACTACAAAACGTATGAAGCGTTGTGCATGGTTGTAGTTTCCCATTGAATTGTGTATGGTTGTTACACTACATCACGTATGAAGCATTGTGCATGGTTGTAGTTTCCCATTGAATTGTGTATGGTTGTTACACTACATCACGTGTGAAGCATTGTGCATGGTTGTAGTTTCCCATCGTCCATGAGTTGTGTATGGTTGTTACACTACACAACGTATGAAGCGTTGTGCATGGTTGTAGTTTCCCATTGAATTGTGTATGGTTGTTACACTACATCACGTATGAAGCATTGTGCATGGTTGTAGTTTCCCATTAAGTTGTGTATGGTTGTTGCACTACACAACGTATGAAGCGTTGTGCATGGTTGTAGTTTCCCATTGAGTTGTGTATGGTTGTTACACTACACAACGTATGAAGCATAGTGCATGGTTGTACTTTCCCATCGTCCATGAGTTGTGTATGGTTGTTACACTACACAACGTATGAAGCCTAGTGCATGGTTGTAGTTTCCCATTGAGTTGTGTACGGTTGTTACACTACACAACGTATGAAGCATAGTGCATGGTTGTAGTTTCCCATTGAGTTGTGTATGGTTGCAGTTGCAGTTAGCTTAACATCAGTTGTGTATGGTTGTTACACTACATCACGTATGTAGCGTTGTGCATGGTTGTAGTTTCCCATTGAATTGTGTATGGTTGTTACACTACACAACGTATGAAGCGTTGTGCATGGTTGTAGTTTCCCATTGAGTTGTGTATGGTTGTTACACTACACAACGTATGAAGCGTTGTGCATGGTTGTAGTTTCCCATTGAATTGTGTATGGTTGTTACACTACACAACGTATGAAGCGTTGTGCATGGTTGTAGTTTCCCTTTGAGTTGTGTATGGTTGTTACACTACACAACGTATGAAGCGTTGTGCATGGTTGTAGTTTCCCATTATTGAGTTGTGTATGGTTGTTACACTACACATCGTATGAAGCATAGTGCATGGTTGTAGTTTCCCATTGAGTTGTGTACACTACACAACGTATGAAGCCATGTGCATGGTTGGTTGGAACAATGATTTATGGGGCCAACAATGAGGCCTAACCATGATCATGCCATGATTCACTTATGATAGCACACCACCTGGAAATACTTGAATCCCTCTTTTACTTAATACTAATACTATAGTTTTAGTTTTAGTATTTTTAAAATCTTTTTTTTAGTACATCACCACAATCACAAACTTGCCACTCTGCAAGTCCAATTGTCACAACAAAAATTAACTTAAATTAAGTCAATTGTAAACTAAAAACACATAAAACTATTGTATTTTAGTTAAATGTATTTTCAGAAGCAATAATTACTACACTGAAACTTACTAACCTACTTCATTACTCAGTAGTTTGCTGACTGATCCAGTCATTTCTTTGTTGATACTCACGGTCGTCTCTCTACAGCCCTGCCATTTTTAATTATGCACAGTCTAGTCTGGTTACACTTTCCAATGGCACGTTTTCACGCGCGTACTACGTTGTGGGGTCAGAATTATAATAATAACATTAATATTCATGATTCTCATCATCGCTACAGAGAAAACGACACGGGTAAGAGACTAACCAAAACGCTGGCTCCAACAGCACACACGTCATTAGTACATCTGCTGAGAAACAGGGAACCAGTGGCAGCTACCATAGAACGTGCATGGTTGTGGTTCGTGGTTTAGCTTCATATGTCTGTTTGGTTATATATCTCAAATAGGTGTTGATTTCCAAGGAACATGTGGGCAGTAGGTCCAGGTGGGCGGGGAGCGGGCGGGGATCGTGTGATGCATGGAGGGTGGCGATGCTCCAAATAAAAAGAAACTGACAAAAGTAATCTCAGCCCACAAACTTTACATCACACATTTCATTAACAACAAACAAGTGAAGTACATTAGTTTATACCAAGGATCTAGTTGGAAGTTTTTGACCACTTCGAAATTACTTTTAATTGATTAACTTCTAAATTCTCCTTAGCCCTTTCCGAAAACAGTGGTTCCTATTTCTAACCGGTAACAAAAAAAAATGTTAATTATCAGATGTGTAGTGATTCCTCAGTCTAAATTCTCCATACCTGAAAAAATCGGACCCCTCGCCAATAAAAAGAAGACGGGAAATCCCCTACTAGTACTACACCAAATATTAATTTTACGTAACGATACCTTGCTCAAAAAGAGAGAACATTTTTTGAAGTAAACCTGTTCACCTATTATTTTTGAGTGGGTTGATTGAGACTTCAGGTATTAAACGAGGAGAACAGAGCTTTAATCCGTTTTGGACGGATTCCAGCAGCAGTGAAATATTTCGCTTCTCCGCCATTTTGAATGTTACGCTCACCCTAGAGCTGGAATGAAGAGCGCTGTGATTGGTTCAGATTTGAGAGCATTATTTACTTTGACCAATCGGTAACAGTAATGTAACTTTCATGAAGTTTCCGAGTGGTGGTGCACTTGACATTGAGCGAGGGGAGAGGATGGCTGCTAACTATGGGAAGCCCTTGGCTTGTCCACTCAACTTGATTAAAGTGAGAAAGGCTGTTTTCTCGACTAGCAGATTCTCTAAAAGTATGTTTTTAAAGTATTTTTGTAACATACTTTTTTGAAGTTGTCTTTACACTTTTACAGTCAGTCTTTCATTTTAAAACTAAAAGAAGTGCGCAACCAGCCATGACGCATGATTAATAATTAATTGAGCACGCCCCACCCCACCCCTACAAAACAATGACTACAGAACTAAGACAAGAGTTTGCGTCTTTGCCTTTCTGGTCATGCCTTCCTCCTTAGAGCAAGGTGCTTCTCCATGCGGATGCAGTCCAAGAACATGTCTCTGCTTGGCATTGGGTTGGGATGGGAGCTAGGTAGGCTGGGAATGGGGCGGTCCAATCCAAAGACTGAAGAGTGGCAGCGAAAAAGTTGCAATAATCAGAATGGAGGGTTACGACGATCGCAACTCTGGCGAAAGGTACTTACCAAAGCAGAAATATATCCTAAATTAAAATATAACACTTTGAATAGCCTAACTATGTACTTGGTATACTGTTGGGAAAGAGAGGGATGTTGAGGCTGGGAAAGAGAGGGATGTTGAGGCTGGGAAAGAGAGGGATGTTGAGGCTGGGAAAGAGAGGGATGTTGAGGCTGGGAAAGAGAGGGATGTTGAGGCTGGGAAAGAGAGGGATGTTGAGGCTGGGAAAGAGAGGGATGTTGAGGCTGGAAAAGAGAGGGATGTTGAGGCTGGGAAAGAGAGGGATGTTGAGGCTGGGAAAGAGAGGGATGTTGAGGCTGGGAAAGAGGGATGTTGAGGCTGGGAAAGAGAGAGATGTTGAGGCTGGGAAAGAGAGGGATGTTGATGCTGGGAAAGAGAGGGATGTTGAGGCTGGGAAAGAGAGGGATGTTGAGGCTGGGAAAGAGAGGGATGTTGAGGCTGGGAAAGAGAGGGATGTTGAGGCTGGGAAAGAGAGGATGTTGAGGCTGGGAAAGAGAGGGATGTTGAGGCTGGGAAAGAGAGGGATGTTGAGGCTGGGAAAGAGAGGGATGTTGAGGCTGGGAAAGAGAGGGATGTTTGAGGCTGGGAAAGAGAGGGATGTTGAGGCTGGAAAGAGAGGGATGTTGAGGCTGGGAAAGAGAGAGATGTTGAGGCTGGGAAAGAGAGGGATGTTGAGGCTGGGAAAGAGAGGGATGTTGAGGCTGGGAAAGAGAGGGATGTTGAGGTTGGGAAAGAGGGATGTTGAGGTTGGGAAAGAGAGGGATGTTGAGGTTGGGAAAAGAGGGATGTTGAGGTTGGGAAAGAGAGGAATGAACTGAGGTTGGGAAAGAGAGGGAGGGGAGGGGGAGGTCGAAGCAGGCATCAGGGAAACTTTGTAAAACTATATCATTTGACTGAAGTAAGTCAAATACATCAACCCAGTTACCCAAAGTTAATGGCAAGGGAAAAATAGATAATTCTTAAATTCATTCATTTTGTGAAGGTTTGTGGTGATCTCTCCCTATGCTAGCATATTTTTTGTTTTGCTTTTGTCGCAGTTCAGCCGTACCCAAGAAGTGGACATTGCTCTGCGACGGACGGCATAAACTTTTACATCTATGGCGGCTACCACCCGGAATATCACCGCCTCAAGGATCCCGATGATAAAGATGATGAAGATGAAATTATTTACAATGAAATATTTCAAGAAGTAAGATTTTTTTTAAATAAAATTAAAAAAATCACCCAGTCTGTATGCAAGGTAGACCAATCCTAGGGCAAATCCACTGGACTTTGTCCGTTTCTGTCAGAAAGTCCAGTGGATTTTGGCTTGAGAAGAGAGGAAGGAAGTTGTAGCTCATTATGCTAACTGATGTAACAGTCCCTAGAGGGTTCAGGGGTGTTGATCCTCTTGACCAGGGGGAGACCCGGGGGCACTACCCAACAGTCCTTTACGTGATGTACAGAGGCTGATTTTTAGGGGTATTGATCCTCTAGACCAGGGGGTGACCCAGGCTCAAAAGCCAACTACCCTAGTTCTTTAGTTGTGGACATGTGGCCTAGAGAGTCTGTTTAATCCTCTGAATAGGTTCAGGATCCCCTGTAGACTAAACGGAGACTCAATCCCACTCGGCAAGCTACCCAAGTTCTCAAGTTTAGATCTGGTGATGTAAAGAGTATGTAAATGCTTAGGAAATCGAACATCCAGGAGGTCGGCTTCGGAAGGAAGGGGGGGGGGACTTCATCTTCTAGACTAAAGGGAGACCCAATCCCGACAGCCAACTACCCAAGTTCTCAAAGTTTAGTTGTGGTTGTGTAGAGAGTCTGTAAATCCTCTGAAATACAACAACCAGTAGCTGATTGGGGTGGAGGGGGGGGGCCTTAATCCTCTACTAGAACTATATGGAAGACCCAGGTCCAATAAACTGTTTTGTCTTGACTGTGTAAGGAGTCTGTAAATCTGAAATACGATATCCAGGACTCTTGTATATTTCAGGGGTGCAGGGATTCATGGTTTCTTTCTCCCGACGCAAGAGAAGACTCCGAAGACCAAGACAAGGGCTTTTAAACTTTTCTGAAGGCCCTGTGTAAAATCAAACTCCTGTCCCGTCTGGATTAATAACCTGTCCAACAAGTTCATTCAACAGAAAATGTCTCGTTCTTTTTGTCAGATGTGGAGCTTTAACATTGCTACCGAGACATGGCAAGAAATAAACACTGTTGGGAGGCCACCAACGGAGGCATGTTCTATGTCAAGTGAGTGGCATTCGATCTGCTAGGTGAAGCTAGCAAACTGATGATGGTTGACCACAATTAGACTCCCTTGTACCCTTTTTTTCCAACATTGTGACATTTACCAATCAAAATTGTCAGAATTTTTAGAACAATATTGGAAGCTGGTCTGTTGTAACCGAACATAAATGGCAACCATTGAGCATTGGTTAAGTACATTTTTTAGCCTTGACGAATATAGATTACTTTGAAAAGAGCCAGATGATTTGACAAGTTTAATTCTTTTTGGCTATCCAGTGTTCCTTTGTGACAAGATGATGCTTTTGTTTGGTGGGACTGGCTACCCGTGGGGTAGGAATCCCAATGCAGACGTGTTCACCTTCAACTTGAGGGAGAAATCATGGTCTGTCATGGAGTGCACAGGTGAACGCCCACCTGGAAAGTATGGACAGGTTAGTAACATTCAGAGGGTCATTGTTGACCAAGCTATCCCAATATACTCCATTTGCGTGTTCCATTTGAAAAATCTGATACAGTAACTAGCTTAAATTTGAATTCCTCAGATTGTAGAGACAGTTGCTCTGTCAAATGTTTAGGAGCAAACTTTGGTATAGCAACCTCCAGATGAGCAAATCAAGGTACCATCGTGCCATACACATTCACTCAGAATTGTGTTTGGGTGTCCTTGTCTCTTGCATAACTACGCAAAAGCTTGCCCCGCATCATGTGGGAAGTGTAACTTTGTACTGGAACACTTTATTAAAGAGGCACCAAGGCAAAGGGGCATGGAGGCAATAGCCCCGATTAAGTATTAGGCCTGTATATTTCTCCAGTCGATATGAGGAGGTAGTTGAAATCAACCAGACTTTCTAGTAAATGGTTTTCACAACTTCCTCCACTGATGGTGTTGACACTGTCATCTTGCTTGGCTCAAGAACAAAAAGCTTTGTGGAAATACGCACTATAAGTAAAATTAAACATTAAGGACAGATTGAATGTGAATTCTTGGTGTGGTAATTTGGCAACGTTTTATTTTGTTTTGCATGTTGACAAGGATCTCTGTTCTTCTTTCAACATCAGGCAATGGTTCTGCATGATAAAATGTTGTATTTCCACGGAGGCTGTCGGTTGATCGACAATCCAGCAAATGTCCATCTGCACAAGTTCGCCGTGTACGACTCCACTGTTTACTGCCTTGACGCAGGGAGTAAGACATGGTCACAGTTGGCTACTAGCAGTGAGTTTGAATCAGACAGTAAAAAAGGCATGTACAGACACGGTTTAGCTTGGCTTGATGGCAAGCTGTATCTCATTGGGAGTAGTTTTATGGAGGATGCGGCGGAGGATGAGGAGGAGGAGAAGAAGACAGAGGTTGAGGCAAAATGTCTGGTTAAGGTACGTCATTGTTTTCACCGCATCAAGATTGCAACTCGGTGTCCAACAAGTATGTCACTGCCCACTTGACCACAATCGGTCTGGCATACAGGTGTGGTCGGTCCCGATGGTCATGACAATTGGGGCCCTTGAGCAAGACACTAAACTATAAATGCTTCTCATCACCAAGGACTAAATGGGTACCTGCAAGGGTAGAGATTGTTGAGATTGTGAATGATTGGCAAACCTTAGCGCCCAATTGGCTGACGGTGCTGCATACTTCTTAAGGAGTTGTAATGGTTTTAGGAAGGCTTAGGCCCCAATAATCAGGGGTTACAATGCAAGGCCCTTTGTGGGCCTGCTTGGCTTGAAAAAGCCCATAATAAAGACACGTTATTAATATTATATCAATCCTTAGGTTTGCATACAGTACATCTGTAATTGTTTCAGATATAATTTACTTGCGTTCATTCAAACCCTTAAAGAGGTAGGGCAATGACCAATACAATTTTGTGATGCACTCAACTTCCAATAGATGGATTCCTTATGTGAGTGGGGAAAACATAACAAGTCTCTGACCTCACGTTAAAATGGCTTAAATTGCCATTGTATTAGACACCCTTCCAGTGCAACATTTGTCAACATCCAAAACATCTGATGAATTGTCTCTACATTTTTGTACGGGGATGTTTTGGTTCATAACTGACATTTTTTCAGAAGCGAAATTTGAAACATGACATCATTGGATTTCAACAACTAATGGATCTTTACATTCCAAGGAGGAATTTTTCGCCAGTCAAAAGGTAAACTCAAGGCCGTTTTGATTGGATATTATCGAAAGTCAGGAATAAACCATTTAAAAAAAATTGTTATGTCTTCCACAAAATAGCTGTAACATTAATAGTTGATTACTGTCTCTGTTCTTCTCCCAGCTGCATGTGTTTCAGCCACACGAAGTTGAAGAGAATCGTTGGACTGTTGAGGAAACAAAGCCCTGCCCGGAAGGAAATTATCCTGCTCGGAGGAAACACCACAGCTGTGTCCAGCGGAAGAATGGTGTGTAAATTTCAAGACAAATTCCTATCTCTTCCGGTGTACTTAACATTTAAATAGTGTTGTAGATTTTAATGGAGTTGGAGAGTTCCTAAAAAGCTTAACACGGGTTTCACAAAGTTAACTTCTTTTTTTCCCCCCCCCCCCCATTTTCAAAATTGTAGAGATATACATATGTGGCGGTCATAATGACAAAGAGATATTTGACGACATTTGGCGATTGGAGCTACCAGAGTTGCAGTGGTTTAAACTGCCAACTGCACTACCCGTTCCAACGTGCTTCCATACAGCTGCAATTACACCCGAAACCTCAAAGGTTGTTAGTTTTTTTTATATATCCAATATACATGTAGTCATTTGTCAAATAAATAAGAACCCTGGCTCGATTTCATCACAAAAGTAAATGACAACTCTTTGGCAGAGTTGCATAAGATTCACTAGTGTTGCCACATGATGATTTCCATTGTTCGGCCTAGAAAATTGCTGGGACCCCGGTTCGAATCCTGCCAGGGGCACTATGTGGATTGGGTTTTCAGTCCCTACCTGATTGCGTCAGTTTTCCCTGGAATATTTCTCTAGGGAGTTCCTCCATCGCCTAAAAAACTGAAACCTTCTTATTTGTCTTCTCTTAATGGGGTTCTTGGCTAGTGCAGTGATTTAGTTCGCTTTTTTTGTGAAACCTTGGCTTTACAACCAGAGTTAATAAATACAAAAAAATAAATAAATTTGAATCGAGCTCATGTCACGTGAGACAATTTACAAGCAGTCAATTTCCAGGTGTAATCGCAAGTAAAAGAAAAGGCACTCACACTTGAAGTTTTATTGGGGATTGCAAGACGGAAAGTCCTGTGGTATAAAAAGGGTTCCTTTCACTTACAGTCGATTGCCTCAAAGTTACCTGTGAAAATTGCCCCCAAGTAATAAGGCCCAGGCTTTAGGGTTTTGTCAAATCGAGGTTGAGCTTTTTGGCAGATTCACTATGGGTATCAAGTTGATTTAACGGGTGAAGACCAGCCGGAACCAACACATGGCTGGTAACCTTACATGGATGAAGGAGGGGGGCAGATGGAGGGTGGGTATCAAGTTCTAGTTAAAAACCCAAGGAACAGTCAAGACTCTCTCCAAGTGGAGTGGCTCGCTAGTTCAGTGTGGACTCGTATCCCTGATTAATATGAACTATGGACTAGTGGCACACGAGTGACGCACGACGCACAAAAACTAGTGAAACAACTCTGGTTCCGCTGGCTAGACACTATAAAAGTTTAAAGGGCAAGACCCGAGGGGGAATCTTGTTTTTTTTCCAAAGCTTTCGTCACCTTAACCCTGATATATATTTTTTTTTTTCCCCGCAGATGAAGTGCATGTACATCTTTGGTGGTCTGATATCAGATATAAGTGACCCAGACTATCGCAAGCGTACACGCACCAACAATGTGTTTCGCATCTGGCTGGACATTCCGCCCCTTGCTGATATTTCCCTCAGGAAGGTTGTGTCATGTTTGCGCGACGTCACCGATGAGACTATTGCTACACTCCGTGAACTGAGAGTTCTGCCCGGCGAGCTGGACAAACTGAAGCATGATAAATGGAAATAAATCACAGATAAGTCTCTACACTTCAATAAGCCACTTGTACAATGACTTGCTTGCTTAGTCACAAGTCACTGCTTACATTTGAACTCCTCAGACTATAGAGACAGTTGCTATGCCAAATGGTTTGGGGCAAGCATTGGTATAGCAACCTCCAGATGAGCAAACCCTGGTACCATTGTGCCATACACATTCATTCAGAACTGTGTATGGGTGTTCGCCATCTCTTCAGAACTACGCAAAAGCTTGCCCCAAACCATGTGACATAGCAACTGTCTCTGTAGTCTGAGGAATTCAAATTAAGTGGTAACTTGTGATCAAGTACGCCATTGTACCAGACAATATTCAAATCTAACATGCAAATGGCTTATTGAAAAAACCTACTGTGAATTTTCTTATTGTGCCTGGCACTTTAGTAGGTTTTTCTTTTTATGAGAGAGATATTTTCTTGTGTAGACGCCAAATCTGAAATATATTTTGATCAAAACCAAAGATATTTTATGATAGATTGCTTTGAGGATGTACTATTATATTTGTATGCATTTTGTATAAAAATGGATTGGTTATCGAGATTACCGAATTGTAATTATAAATTTCATTCTCGACTGAAAGTAAAGTTTGAAATCTCATATCGAGACTGGTACGTATGTTTCGAAAGCGGAAGATTACAGTAGATGCATCTTTGTACCTTTCTGACTTACAGAAGACCTTACATTCTAATATTGACTAAATTCCATGCAGGCACGCAACTTTTTTGGCTAATCAGCTGATTTTCTCCACTCAATAGTGCCATAGAAAACTGGAAAACACTGTTCAAAGTAACACATGGTTTTTTCAATTACAAAGTTGCATGTCTGCATATAGGTTTAACGTGTGCGTAATTTTGTTTCCAAAATTACCTTGTCTTACCACCGATTTTCTTGCTTTAAAAAAAACAACTTAACAATTTGTGAAATAATACAAACTTTTGAAAAACACTTTATGGAAAATATATTTTTTATTATTGAGAAAGTTTTTTTTATACTATTGCGCCAACCAGTGCTAACCAACAAGAGTAGTTCCAATTTTGTTTGAAACAATTAAGTTATCCATTTAAGTCAGCCTTTAACTTTGACAGATGATCATGTTAATTCAGTCAAAGTAAATAATGGTATGCTTCAGCATTTTTTTTTGCTACAGTAAGCACAAAAATTTGATCACCGTTAAGCAGCGCTTTGAAATTGGGCCAAGATATCTATCTTACCAAGCAGACCACAGAGACTGCCCGGTGACAAAGTCACTAAAAGGTTAAGTTTTACTGGAACAGCTTTGTTGGTTCGCCCGAACACATTCCTTGCAGAAACCGAAGATAATTTGGGTCTGAAATGACAAGCAGATTTGTAGTTGTTAATTCAAAACTAAAAATGAGTTATTGTCGTGATCGCTACAATTAGTTCATTAATTGGTCCATCAGCCATGCGCAAACGCTTTTTACCTGCAAATAATGATGTGTTTTGTGTATTCGTAATTTTCATGCCCTTACCGCACCGTGGATTTTGTCATCATTCAAAGGACTTATAAAGCAGATGTCACCCAATGACTGTAAGATCCTGGATGTGAGCTAATCAGGGCTCATCAATCATTGCAATAATGTTGAAAGATGAACCTTGATTCCTCATTGTTCCTTAATAGGCACAGTACACGTTTGGTAATGACCCTGAAAATTAATGGCAATAAAAACTTACTTGGTAAGAAGTAGGAAAAATTAATTTTTAGAAACTTTTAACTTTGAAGTACTACGGTTATGAAAAATACATCACTTTTTATTCCCAAAGATTTGAATGTGAGAAGCGTTTCTGTCAGAAACACTTCGCAGACTGTGTATTCCTATGGGTAATATTCTTCCTGCGTGGAAATATTCGCTCCGGTTTTTCGTGATATCTCAAAAATGTGACCACCTTTTGAAGTGAAATTTTCACAAGGTTAGTTTTATTGTATGTACCTACATTTATATAGGATTAACACAATCAGTAGGCTCCCAATTACCAAACGTATGCAGCACCTTTAAATGTTTGTTTACAAACAAGAAAACATAATTGCAGCTTTCGGGGCTTACCGTCGTCTGGTGAGATATGACCCTTGCGGAGGAGGAAATCCAAAATGATCAGGGAACAGCTTGGTTTGAAGACCTTGGTTGCTATCTTTGCCTTGACCTGAGTCAAAAACACATTTAAAAAAAAGAATGGGAAGTAATTACCGGTATTGCAATTTTTCCACAAAAGAAATATTTCTTGTGAATGTTTTTTAAAATGTGCTTCTGCCTTACTTTGTTAGGGTGAGATTTAAACAGCCACAGATAACTCAGACGACACCCCTTTCACAGTACATTGAATAAACATCAGAGTTAATAATAATTTTGCTGCATCAATCTCAAATTATATACCAGAATGAATAATCCCATTATTTAACCCCTTACTTTCCTTAAAGATAGGGGTCCTAGATTGGATCTTGTCAGCGTAATGCTAATTTATAGGAAAAAATTATACAGAACGATACCATAAACGTCACATGCAACAGTTTCAGCTGAATACAGTGTCTACTTGCTGAGAAAAAGAGCAAAACATTTTCGCAGTGTTATCACAAGAAGCTCAAATCCATCCACGCTCAGCGAGGTCTCAGCGGGTACCAACCGCATACCTAGCCACAGCATTCGCAAACGGACACCAACACTCAGAAATCTGAGAAAACGATTCTTGCACGACTCATTTCTCAGATTCAAATGATTTTAGGTGAAAAATTATCCAAACCATATCATTTTGAAGAGAATCCTTTCTTAAAATATTTTATACTATCAACAGCTGCAGTGCTTCTCACCAGATAAGTTTTAATAGTCATTATTTGTTTGAGTATTTACCAATCTATGACCCTACCTAAGACTTCCTCTAATGGTTAAAGGCCCTGTACTATTGGTAAGATCAACAACAACAAAATGTTCACAGATTCACACATAAAGTACATGATTTAAAGAAAGTAATGGTAGAGAGGGTTCCTTAAAATATTTCTGCCTAAAATGCTATCGTTTCTGAGAAATTAGTAAAACAATAGTTTTTAAAAACTCGATGCTTGAAAAAACAGAAAACACACAAGGTCTCTTTTCACTATTTTCTCGTGACCTCGATGACCGATTGAGCTCAAACTTTCACAGGTTTGTTTGTTCATGCATATGTTGAATCACACAAAACATGAACACTTATCTGCGACTATATTGTTAGCTCCACCAATCCTGTATAATACCTTTAAAGCCCAATGCTCTATTGTTTAAAGAGCAAGGCAGCTACTCCCTTGTAAAAAGCACCTTTAGGAGGAAAATGTAAATGTCTACTACTAATAATAATAGTACATGGCGCTCTTCAAAGAACACAGCGCCTCACGATCAACAGCATACAATGAAATAAAGAAAAATGCAGTAAAACAAACATATCATAAGCTGGGAAATAGGTGAGTCCCTGATGGCACACGGCAGCTTGTTACACAATTTAGGGGCAACAACAAAGAATGAACCGTCCCCAGCCTTCCTTTTTTTGGCGTAGAACAATCAGCCGGGTGACATCAGAGGAGGAGCCAAGCCCCCTGAGACCTCCAGGCCCCTCTTTGTATTATATAAAGTGAGATTGTAACTTGGAGATTGTCGTTAGAAGGATTTGTTATACGAACAGGAGAATTTTGAAATTGATTCTTTCCTTGATGGGGAGCCAGTGAGGTGTGAGCGCAGTAATTGAGCAGATGAGAATTGATCTCTAGCGCATGCGAATACAAGACGTGCAGCTTTGTTTTGAAGGCGCTGCACTCGTCTGAGATCCAATTCCCTGGCACCGTACAACAATGAGCTGGCATAATCATTGCGTGAAAGAACCATAGATCTGACAGCATTATGACATGCATCCAGTGGCGTCACCAGAGGGGCCTGCGCCCCCCCGCTCAGAACCCTTGCTCCTCCCTTGCTCCCCCTCCCCCATATGAAATCTCAGAAAAGTATATTCTTATAATATATAAATCGTTTAAGGCTGCATAAAATGCTGCCGTAAAAAGTAAAACTTTTATTCTTATCAGTATGTGGACTATAACGCAGTCATGACAAATGCTTGGAAACGCACGCGCGATCGTATTGGCGGTAAATGTATGTTGTGGTTTTGCGGTTACAGAGAGTGCAGGAGGTCACAATGTTCAGTTTAATACGTGGTGGTCTGAACGCAGACCAATAGCTCCGTTTTAACACAATGTAGTCAGATGCACAACAGAGAGATTTCAACAGCAAAATGGCCAGCGAAAAAGGTAGCTGAGACCATTTCTTCTCCATATCAAAGCGCCCGTCTTTGCCTCGTGCTCATTGAAAAGTTTTATCTTATAAAAATGACAAGTTCTCTAAGATTTGGTTGTTTTCGCAAACCTTTTTGTTACCTGCAAACTATGTAGACTGTTTTAGAACTGCATTGGTGTGTATCAGTTGGTGTGTAACAACTATCAGTTAACATATTTAATGATAGTCTTGCACTTCTTTGGCCCCCCCCCCCCCCAAATTTAATCTTTGCCCCCACTTGCCCCCCCAAATGAAAATGTCTAGTTACGCCACTGCATGCATCCTGAGTGAGGAAACGGCGTATATGCCACAGATTGCGAATATGAAAACTAACACTCTTGCAGACTGTACTGGCACATTCAAGGCAATGACCAGGAGCATGGAGGCATGCCTTTGTGAAGTAGCAGGCATGGGGTCGATTTCACAAAACTCTTCCTAACTTAGGACTAGTCCTAGGCAATGCTAAGACAGTAAGAGATAGGACTAGTCTTAAGTTAGGACAAGTAAGTCCTATCTCTTAGCATTGCCAAGGACTAGTCCTAAGTTAGGAAGAGTTTTGTGAAATCGACCCCTGGTGATTTTGTGCAGGTATGGATGGAATAATGGCAGGCTGGGGTTAACATGAAAACCAAATTCAATCTCACCTCTTTTATCGTCCATAGGTAAAATTCCGAGACCTCATCGTCATTGACCTCCGGCACAAAGTCCAAAGGAAGTTCAAGGTCATAAACAAATTGTGTCTCGTCAAAAAGACCCAGTTCGTTCTCATAAAAGTAGCTGAAGAAAAAAAATTAAAAATTGAGTTGTGCAGACATGAGTTAAAACGAACTGCTGATGCTTAAATAAAAAGAGAACAGAGCCTCAAAAAAGGATTTCAGAACACTAGGTGGCAGCAGACACTATTGTTTACGTAATTCTGAGCATGCGCATACTTCTTAGAGAACATTGGATTGAATATCTGGCAAGTCTACTGTCGCCTTGCAACCCAAACAAGAACAATTTACAATTCTCCAATTCTTTCCAAACCAGCATCAAAGTGGCTTACGCTTTTATTAACCCTGATTACCCGGACCAATTTCATAGAGCTGCTTAGCACAAAAATTTGCTTAGCATGAAATTTTTACCTTGATAAAAACAGGATTACCAGCCAAATTGCCACGTGATTTTCAGGATAAGCAAACAACAGCTGAATACCATTAACAAGCAATATGCAACACATGGAAATTTGGTTGGTAATCCTGTTTTTATCAAGGAAGAAATTTCATGCTAAGCACATTTTCGTGCTTAGCAGCTCTATGAAATTGGGCCCAGTTCTTATGCATTCAAGAAACTGTCTTAAAACTCCTTAGGAGTATGCACCACCGGCAACAAAATGGCTGCAAAGGTTGCTAATCATTCACATCAACAAACTGTACCCTCCCAGGTACCACTTTTAACGTTCCTTGCAATTCTGTTCCAACAAGAATACCTTAATGCACCGGCGGGTACAGCTTTTAAGGCAATGCATTCTGGGATAGACGCTTCTTCTTCACACTCTTTGAAAGGCATTTCTGGATTGGCATCCCTGACGGCAGACCACCGGCTGCCTTGGATAAAAAAAAAAAACGGGAACAAATTATTTAACAACAACGAATGAAACTTATAATAAAAGGGGATAAAACAGATGGAGACAAGGTCTTGCACAGCTGTTTAAAAAGAGCTCGTCTTAGCCTTGACCCTCCAGGTGCCAAAGGGTGTGTACAACATTGGTAAGATTGAAAATATAAATGTTCACAGATTTGCACATAACTTACATGGTACAAAGATGGTCATGGTGGTAAACTTCCCTTGAAATAGTTTTGCTGAAATGCCAAGGTTTTTTTGGAAATGAGTAAAACAATTAGTCTTTATCACGCGAGTCCAAAACCCGACGTTTGTAAACAGTGAAACCATATGACAGGTTTTTTCACTGTTTTCTCATGACTCCGAAAACCGAATCAGCTTAACATTTCACAGGCTTGTTGCAATTGTTGTTATTTCGTGTATATGTTGGGTCACACAAAGTGCGGATACTAGTCTTTAAAAATGACCAGTGTTGTACATGTACATTAAACTGCCATTTTAAGACCAAGTAATTTCTCTTCTATTCCCCTTGTTTAAAGGAACATTACAGAATTGGTAAGAAAAAAACTTGTAAAATATACTTTTTGATCACAGATTTACATAAAACTTACACGGTCTAATGATGATGATAACAATAAATATCCCTTGAAATATTTCTGTCTGAAATGCCATATTTGATGACAAATGAATAAACTAATTTTCCGATTGGAGTTTATCGCTCAGTGAGCGTTTTATTCATTTGTTGAATCTATATGATTTCATGCAAATGTGTAATCGGTTTTTCACTATTTTCTCGTGACCCAGATGGCCGATCGATCTCAAACTTCTACAGGTTTGTCAGTTTATGTGTATGGTGGATTACATAAAGTGCTTACACTGCCAGCAACTGTTTTGTTAGCAAAAACCAATTCTGTAATGTTCCTTAAACAGCGTAAAGAGAAAGGAGAGGTAAATAATCCCCTCCTCCCTACAGATCCGCCTCAGATTTGTACACTTGGACTCACCACACTGTCCAGTCTGTTAGGAAATGTTGCCTTTGTCGGCGAGCGCCTCCCAACCCACATACACAATCCCTTGGTTGGGTGGTGGCAGTATCCATTCATATGAACTCCATATCGTTTAATTCCAAACAGACCTGCAGAGAGAGAGAAAATCAAAAGAAAGGGTTAAAACGTATATCATTTGTCGTCAGAATTCATCTTTAAACATTCTTGGAAACAAACCGGACTGCAGCGTTAATGAATGACTACACCCAAAAAAGAAAAGAAAGAAAAACGCTTTAAGGAAATCCAAAACATACCATGCAAAAGTTAAATTACAATTTCAGCCAGTATCAACAACAGTTCACTAGATTAAAAGAAGGGTCATTGATTGGCTTTTGCCAGCATAATGAGGATTTATAGGCCAACTTTGTCAATAAAGATACAGTATAAGTCTCTGTGAAAGTTTCAGCTGAATACAGTGTCTACTTGTTGAGAAAAACGGCAAACAATTATTATATGGCATTTTCATCAAGAATGTTGCACCCATCCACGTTTGGTGAGGTGACCGTGGGTACCAATCGCATCTCTGGCCCCGGCATTCACAAATGGACACCACAGAAATTTGAATCTCCAAAACTCGGCGAGTTTTGGAGATTCAAATCTATCGATGTATTTTTTTATTGACGTCTTATCGACGGGGGGGCATTTACGATGAAATTAATTCATCTGGATACTTACAACCATTACCATCTTTATCCCTCCTACTGTCAGTGACTCTTGGCAACATTTTCCAGTGAGTTGACCAACCATTTGAAACCATTCGACTGCCAAGGTTGTGTACGGTGGCACAACTGTGCACAGAACTAACTGTGTACTGTGTACATGCATTCCCTCATGGTATCATATTGCAGGCTGGCATAGATTATCTATCATTCAAAACCACAGTGAATGGTATTGAATGGTCAGACAGCAGGAGGGTTAAACACAAGTAAGTGTTCGAAAAGAAATAACAAACTTCTTTTCGGGGTCATTGCCAAAGTATGACCCTACCTTTAGGTCTAGAACTACGAGTTGTTCGGGACAAACAAATAATATCTTTTTCTCAAATACTGATTTTAAAGGATGCCTAGCTATTATGTGGGATTGGTCCTCAAATGCTGATAATTAACAGAGAGAAAACAACAGAAGGCCATTGAGATGCCAGAGCACAAATCAGTCAAATCGAATCTACTCACAAGTAGCTGCACGTTCCATGACCATGAGCGTTTCATCGCAGTATGAGGCAGACACTGCGAACATCTGAAGATGGTACAGAAAACAGTCCAGAGGTGAACCCAAATAATAATAATAGTAAATAATGGCTTCTTACTCAGTGACGCTCAAGGCGCTTCAACATTCAGTTTTTTCCTGCAAGGTATTGTGGTGCTACGTTTTGAAGTATTAGACATTCCTTTACATAGCACCATGTAACGGTTTACAAGGTGCTGTGGCGCAATATGCTGCCAATCAAACCAGGATTACCGTGGCAAACCCCTTCTCTTTTCGATAAGTGCACTGGGTTCTTTTACGTGCATTACACAACACACGGGATCTATGGCTTTACGTCCCGTCCGAAGGACGCAGCTAAAATGGTTAAGTGTCTTGCTTAAGGACACAAGTGTCACGACCGGGACTCGAACCCACACTCTGCTGAACAGAAAAACCAGAGCTTGAGTCCAGGTGCTCTTATCCGCTTGGCCACGACATTTGAAATATCTTTGAGGTGTTTTCCCCAATTTTGAAACTAACCAAAAAGCCTGCTTTTTCTTTTTAAATTATGTTTTTTATAATTAGTATTAAAAACGAATGCTTCCAAAGGCATCTTCAAAAACAGACCTGTTTACATTTGGCAGTAAAAGATGACCAAATATCTGGAACCATCCAAGTTTAACTACTCGGGTTTTGAATGGAGAAAATACATACATTGTGTACGATGAGGCTTACTAAGTAATAAGCTCTTATAAATGTGTTGTCTGGGAACCATGTTGACTGAAACATCTGATTGATAAAATGTGACGTACGACTCAAGAAATGTCAACACAGCTGGTAGATTTAACAGCTAAATTCCTACCTCATCTCGCCATCCTCTTAGCGTTACAAACACGTCCAGCCTTTTCAAGTCCTGAAGAAGGTCAGCCATCTTAGATGTTCGCTCCTCGAATGTCTTCAGTGAGGAAGACAAAGAAACGGCATCCTTTGTAATGAAGAAGACATCTGGATAATCTTGAAGATGTTTCAAGACAGCTGGGGTGATGTGGCCAACTTGATTATCACCGATGAAAAATGGCCGACACTTGCTCCGACTAGAGTCTGTTCAAAGAGTTTAAAAAACGTGTTTTGCCTTTTGCATAGATTGATAATTCTACATAAAAATTAGATTTTAAATATAAATTTATAAATTTGGATCCCCGATGCAACTAATAAAGTAGAGATTTTCTTATAGTAAAATACATTTTGTAAAATAGTAAAATACATTTAGGTCACGTTTTGTTCTATTTTTCATAACCTCAATGTGTTTTCATTTAGTAGTAATACCCCAATTGGCCCAGATCGTACCACCAGCAGGGCTCACAAGTGTTGGATATGATACAAAAAAATGGCACACTATTTGTTTTCTCAGCAGGTGTATTTAAAATTGCTGAGCTCAAAAATCTCATAAGTAAATGAATTGGCCTAAATTATGAGCAGTTATATAGTTCCCCCCCCCTATCACCCAATTATGTCCAGTGATACTGTCACATGCATCAATACATACAGCAGCACCTTCCCCTCCCTATTTTGAAGATTGAAATATGAGTACTTAAGAAATGTTACTAGCGAGTAAACCAATAAAATTAATCTTTATTACTTGCTCAAAAAGTGAGGGAAAAGTGGCCAGAGCATCTAGAATGAAAAAAATGTCCCGGGGCCCTTACGCGGCGCACTCCCATTGTCTCCTAGTCCTAACTCCGCTTATCAAATGGACCTGACCAACGTTTTTGAGCTTCCTATGATCCTGATTATATTGTACATTTAACTATCTTATAGACGATGTGACTGTGACATCCCATGTTTACAAAAGAGCCACAGAGCCTAGACTTCCGGCGGGTGCATTTGTACACAGCTCAATAAAATGCAAGAATACAACAAATCTTATGTTTTATGGAGATCGCACTGTCTGATTTTCCTCAACTTTTGATATGCAAAAAGGGGGTACATCTCAAAAGCTGTACAGCTGTTGCTTTTGTAAATTTTTAATTTATGTGAAAATTTTGACACAAAATATAAATTTTCCCATTGAGCCTGTGTAGCATCTTGCCCGTCAGGAATAGCATTACATGTATAATGTACGAGGTCACCACTCTGTAAACAAATGTAACATGGTCTATACAATGCAAGTATGTCAATCAAAATGAAGGCATACAACTCGTAAATAAATATTTTTATAATTCCGTCTCTATCAAATAATTATTATCTCAAAGAAGGCATAAGTTAACAACACATGGGGCCCACTAACCATCACCATTAACACAGGAAACTCACAAACCCATGCCTCCAAGTTCAATCCCACCAGCCAAACCGAAGTAGCCCTAACTGAAGTCAACACACACCCCATGCATTCCATTTAGATTGGGCCACGCTAGAGGTCACTCTTAAAAAAAAGTTTTACATTCCTAAATACACCTATATCTACCAAGAAAACACTGGGACAGAGTTATAGAATGAATGGTTATTCGTTTACAACGCAGTTTCCAAGCCTCTTTTCACCCCCGCCTTCAGGCAAAATCGGACCAACAGCAGTCGGTGCCAGAAAGGCGTCTCCAAAAATTATAAAGAATAGTGACATCGCAGTACGTACCCCTCTGTCAAAGGCCGTTTGCTGTTACTCATTAAAGCATTGCTCAGTACAGACCATCCAGGGATTCAGTAAGTACGTATAGTGACGTCATGTTTGTTTGCTGCCCTCATTTACGGGGTTTTGATAAATTTAGGCGGCAGGCTATAGTGAAAGGAGTAAAAACTCCCTGCAAATATCATTTCTTTTGTTAATGTAATTTTATAAAAGATGCAATAAATTATAGAAAGCAGAAAAATAAAAAATAACGTCAACTTCAATCACCATGGCCCATCCTCTTTAAGTAAATTCGAATAGTAATACTCACAATTTATCGTTTACTTTATGGAACAGCCGTCCATTGGGTCGAAGTGCCAGTACAAAGCAAAGGTGGCCTGGCCTGAAGGTGGCTACCCCCACCCATGACATTGACGCAATATAGAACAATTGAACATGTGATGTAGTATGTTGGAACGCAAGCAAGCAGATTATAATTGGGCAAATTTTCCGCAGGATATGCCACTACTCTATCGAGGAAGAAGACACACAACTAAATCCCAACAAAACGGCTCGGATCGGGCATCGCGCAAGGGCGCACGCGATGGCAAGCGCAACGACCCCACCCCCTTACAATGTAGAAAGTCAAAATTCCTTACTCTATGCTTTTATCAACAATATTATTGAAATATTAACCTACCTTTGGAATAAAACGAATTGCACCATTTCACAACCTCAAACATTTGGTCAGACCACTGACGGTCAACAGTTCCTGATGAAGATGTCGCCATCATGGTACATCCAACCATGGAGGAAGGAATCAAAGTCAAAGGTGATCTCAACTGTGTCCCGTGTTGACGAGGACAGTTTGTATGACTCGAAGCTGATGTATGAGAATTTAAGTTTGATTTTGATGTGGGAGGGACGGATTGTAGCGTGTTCATGGAGTGTGACCTTTCCATCATGTCCATTGTTGATACACAAAACGCTCTGGTTGGTATGGACGGCCGGATTTTTAAGCAAACCATTCAATCAATCGTGTTAACCCTGCTTGAACGTCCACATGCAGCAAAGGGGGAGCTCACGGAATTCGGAAGGCAGTTTCTATTACGCGTATAAAACATTGTTTGGATGACACAATCCCTTTTCTAAGGGTCTATACAGATGAATGGAGGTCCCCCTGGACACACCTAGAAAGGATTGAAGCATTCAGGCAATTTATAGGTTGGTTCACATGATTTTTTTTAACAGCAAAAAATTAGTTAGTGGCCTGACGTTTCGACCCTAGCAGAGTCTTTCTCGAAAGCTAAATGACAAGACAACACACATACATGCATACAAGGGGGACAAAAGCAGTCAAGTGGAAAAACATGAATAGAGAGAGTTGAGAGAGAAAAGCAAGAAACATTCAGAAAAAGCAGGGGTAAGCAGGGATTATGAAGACAAAGGGGGGGGGTTGGAGGGAAGGGGATGGCTAGACCACAAGAAGTTGGAAACACAAAGGACAAAATGGAAGGTTGGAAGAAAAGTAAATAATTAGTTAATAGGGCAGACTAAAAATATGGATATCTGTGGGGGAAAAGGGAGAAGGCAAAGACAAAGGGTTATTAGTCATTTCCTTCTTGGATGTTCAAACCATGGGGTTGAATGGTCTTTATGCGCCTTATCCACAATTTCTCCCTACTCAGACGGACAGTCTCTCTGGAGTTACCTATAGTGCCTCAATGCCCTGTAGATTCATGTCAAAAATGGAGTGGTTAGGAAGATTGAAGTGGTGTCCTACAGGTGTATCCAGCTTGTGGGTGTTGACTGTTGATCTGTGGCCGTAGAAACGCCTCTTCATTGTAGTTCTTGTTTCACCTATGTATTGAACACCACAAACTCTGCAGGATATTAGATAGATTAGATTAGTTGTGGTGCAGGTGACATGACCCCTTGTCTTATGGGTGGTACCACCTGTATGGCTGGTAAAGGAGTCAGATTCCCTGATGTGTTGTCTACAAACGATGCATTTTGATGTGTTGGAACACCTAAAAGTACCCTGTGGCAAAGGGGGATTAACATCATCATTAATGGGGGGGGGGGGACTTCTGCCCGGACGATGAGATCCCTGAGACTGGGTGGGCGTCGGAAGGCAACTATGGGTTCTTCCTGTACAGCACGCTGAAGCCGATCTGATGTGTGAAGAATATGATGGTTGGAACTGGTTATTTTACGAATGGGAGGAAGTGAGGGGTGAAAAGTGACAACAAAAGGAACTTTCCCCTTGAACTCCGTTGTTGCTTGGGTCCTTTGGAGAGTACAGACTCCCTAGAACGAGCCTTGACTTTCTGAATCGCTCGATGGACTGCTAGGGAGCTATGACCCCTGGAAACAAGGTGTTTCTTAAGTTCCGAGTGGTGGAAAAAATCAAAATGATTTTTTTAACAGTAACTGCCACTTCTTATAAGTACAGTAGGGCCTACACGATTTCTTGTTGTACAGTAACTGCCATACAATATGAGCAGTACATCAAACAGTCGTCTGAAACATTGACATAAAACAGTGGTAGATAGCACCTGTGGGAACCGCTGTTTATTTACAACCTGTCACTAGACTAGGATGACTCATAGCACTGAGCTTTGCTAAGCCTAGCTGCAAAAAACTCAAGGAGATTAGATCTGCACACACTACAATTAAATGGGCTTATACTTTCTACACAAATGAATAAGGTTCGGCTGGAGTCCAGACTATTCCAAAAAAAATTATTTGCCTGACCTGTATATAGCGCGCAATGTTAAAAGTGACTTTAGAATGTCAAACTAGAGGGTTTCATTGAGGATTCCATGTAGTTTCAGCGGAATTGGCCCAAACATTTTTCAGTAATTAAAAAAAGGAAAAAAAGTGCCTTCCGGAGTCTCCCCATTGTAGCCGGCAGAGTTTTAACAGATAATATGACAAAATTCGACACTTCTGCAAACTGTTTTTAAAACGAAATTGTGGAAATCGTTTTATTCCAGTGGCTGCTTCCATAGAACATGTTGTGGTTCGTGGTTTAGCTTTGGTCCGTTTGGTTGGTGGTTCATGGGTTTGGTTATATAAAATATGCCAGCGTACAGTCAGTGTACACAAAGATACTGGTGTACAGAACTAGTACGCGAAGTCTGCGTAGTCCCACATTTCAAACGTTAGCAGTTTGGTGGCGCTATATCAAATTAATGGTCATGCTTACCGCGCTCTGTGGCATGTGGCTCGTTTTAGTCTACAAGGGGAATCCACGCAAACACTAATGTGAGCATTTTTGTCGGCCAACAAAAACACACTTTCCAAGCTCATGCAAATAAACTTCAAACATCACACATAGTTAGCTATTTATTAGTAGATGAAACTGCTGCAATAGCGTCGTCAGGTGTCAAACTAAGCTTGATCAAAGTTTCTTATTTCAAAAATGCAAATCTTTAGAATCACAACTAACTTAATAACATTATAGTACAAAGACATGTTTACAAAACTTCTCTTTACTTATCACCAGCTGTGCTAATTTATTGGACATATTAACCGAACACCAACATTTCAGTGTAGTGTTTTTTCTATTCTTTTTCCAATTGAAATCAATGCAACAAAGGATGGATGGAAACGCTTAATGCAGCCCGTTTTCGTTACAGTATTTAATTATTGCTTTGCAAGAGCACAAAACGAACGCGGCGGTTAAACGGAAACAAAGTCCACTAAGGAAAAAGCACTAGTGTTTACTGAAACGATGCTTAGTTGGATGTTGGTATCTCTCTAGCTTGACCACGTATGTTTCTTGCCGCTGCTCTTCGCAAGTAAATTTCCACATTTTGAATTCACCTTTGCCTTTTACCATTTCTTTACCTGTGAGTGCAAAACATCATATTGATCATCAGAACTTTTAGAACGACAACTATCCTCGTCACAGTCATCGTTATAGACGGATTGCAATACGCGTCATCGGCCGCCATCGTTGATGAATAATATGTGCACGCGTGAAGAGCTATCATTGGCTGAGAGTCGTGCGTAGCGCGTACACGTGTGCACTTTTCCATCGTTTTACATAAAATAATGGCGGTCAATGACGCGTTTTGCAATCCATCTATGTCATGGCATCCTTATCTGCCTCAAAATGAAGGGAATCGTTATTGTTATCATGGTCTAAACGGTCGTGCGGATTTGGTGATAACTATCAGTGTCGAGATCGGCATCAAAACAATGACTTTGAGTTTCATCTGCATCAATTATATCATCATCATCTTTGTAGTCTACAAAATCACTAAACTCATCATCGGGTCTAATCGCTATCACAATCATCATCCACACCCCTCTTCGCTCTGATCATCATCATCATCGTAATTCCCTCGTGCCCATTTTGATCATCTCCATCATTTAAAACACCCTCTATAGTTATCTTCATCGTCTTCCCCCTTCACCATCTCTCTTTTCAAGAAGACTACGATAATTTAAGAACTCATGCATTGCATCCTTCTCACAACCATCCTCCCCGCAGTCTTTACTATCATCATTATCACTATCCTTATTATTCACCTTCTTCGTTACCTTCCCCACTATATTTAAGACGACATCGGTGGCCTTCAACATGTTGGCATGTGCAGCCATATGTTTTACTGGAACCGCTTATATAAGAAAAGACAAAGCGCAGCACAACCAAGAATGAAAAGCACGATATTAACCCCGTCCTCTTTTTCGAAACCTCTTTTGTTATCACCCCCATCACTGACATCCCTCCTGTCGCTATCGTCGCAAATTGCTGGTGTTTGTGCTGTCCCCTGATGAGAAACTCGATGAGCCCCATCAGTCAAAGAAGGCGAAGGGGTTCGAATATTCGGATGTTGGAAGGAGCTGCTTGAAGAAGGTTGATGCGGAGGTTGAATTTTGGATGGCGCTGCCCAGAGAAGGCCGATGTTGGGAAATTGGTCGTTGGAGGGAGCTGCTTTGAATAGGCTGACGTATGGGAGTGTTGATGTCGGAATACATTGCCCGTTGAGGAACTGGTTTAAAGATGACGCCATTCACGTCGATTCTTGACTGAAGATTGCTGTAGTTATTTTGCATTGATCTGTTTTTGCGGAATAGCCGCACGATCACATCACAGCTACGCATCGGACTAAAATCTAGATTCCGGATGAAGTTCTGAATAGTGTCCGAGTAAGAACCAAATGGTAGAACTGGGTGACCAGAGAATTGAAATAACAAGTCCAGACCAGCAGGGGATGCAAATTGCTGCTCAAAACCATCACCTGCCGCGTTGTCAATAAACAACACGAAACAGCCCTCCTTTAGCTCATTGAGAATGGAACGCAGTAAGCCTAGTTCTTTTCGGTTTGGGTCGGTTCGGAAGAATGCTGACACCGCAGAGAAGGATTTCACAAGCGTAAGTAGATCTACATCTCTGATGAAATCGATGACATCACTTGGAAGTCCTGCGTCTCTGACCAGGTCACATCTCCTGTAGAACACTTGGAAAGTTTCTGGTAGATGTTGGTGAATAGTATCCCAAGTCAGTTCCCAGCTGGGAAACAAATCCAGAACACGGCATTGGAGCGATAAGGGGAGGAGTTTTGTATCTCTCGAAGGAATTTAGTGAGGCCAACAAGGTCTGAACCTGGCCCACATGCTACAAACCCTCATTCCCCCTGCTCTTGTTTTGCCAACTTGTTGGTATATCAGACAGGATTTGTTGTAGGGAAAAGTACACGAGGTAACAGTGGTGCGTAAAATACAGGAATACATATAAAGCGCGTCGGTTAGCAGCATCGTTCCAATCCGATCGAAACTCAGAGTTTGCATGAGCCAGCCCTTTTCTGTACAAATCAGAGATTTTTCTTAGACTATTTAACTTTAACATACTTTTATTGACCATCGACCTGATGAAGAAGTTCATCGAGGGCTTCGGTCAATACAATCATGTTGAAAGAATTCTGCTGCAAAGAACTGTTCTTTTGTTGGTGTTTGACTGCTGTTGAAATCCATTCTGTAATATATTTCATGGAAAGTATACAGGATAGTAAACTTATAGGCAGCAGTGAAAACTTCGGCTCGAACAGTTTCTTACTGTCTTAAAGAATATCATGTAAACATTAAAGCACGAACGAACGTGACGAACTTGCTATGAATAATATTGGCTGAGAGTCGTACGGGCGCGTACACGCGTGCAATTTTTCATTGTTTTCCATCAAAGATGGTGGTCAATGACGTCATGTGCAAACCCTTCTATTGATGTTGAATTATATTTTTTACTGAAACTGACTGGTAAAACATTGTTATAAATAACCATGGGCTGCGCGCTCTCAATTCGTCTGGACGAATCATAGGTTGCACTCAACATAATAACCAATAAGAAGTCGCAAAAAGAGTTCCGCGTGACCTAATACTTTAACCAACTGGAAGGTTTACCCACTTTTGATTTTGAGTAAAAACTGCAAGATTCATCCTTTATGGTTTTAAGTAAAAAGTGCAAGGGATACCCCTTTTGATTTTGAGTAAAATCTGCAAGGCTTAAAGGCAGTGGATACTTTTGGTAATTACTCAAGAAATACATTACCATAAAAAAAACTTGCTTGGTAAGGAGCACCTGAGAGCTGCTGATAGTATACAAAAATTGTGAGAAACGACTCCCTCTAAAGTAATTTAATTTTTGAGAAAAAGTAATGTCTCACTAAATATTTGAATCTGAGAAAGGCTTCAGGCACAATGAAGAGTGTACTGAAGAGTTTCCCATGACCCGTCCGAAGTGATCTCGTACGGCTCATGTACCACTTGAGTGCCCGGACGGGGCACCACAGCTTATCATCTGCCACTGATGAAAAGGACTTGATGTCCGGGACGAAAATGTCCGGAGGCGTAAATGAGCTGGACTGATTTTTGGTCAGGAAACCGGCCAGGGGGACTAGGCAGACGCCGCCTGGTTCCCACCGGATGTGTCCTGCCTCAACCGACAAGGCGTGTAACTTACTGCGCCGTCGGGAAGTAGCGACAGCCAGGAGAAACGCTACCTGGATGGAAAGCTGCAACATCGTAAGGAGGCTTCGCCAAAGTTGATAGTACGCTAAAGAGATCCCAGGACGGGACTAGTTTGCGTACTGGGGGATGGGTCACAAACATCCCCTTGATCAGCTGGCTGATGGCCCGGTTTTCAGAGACGGAAGAACCGTCTGGGAAACCGAGATGGATTGCGGCGACGGCTGACCGATAATTTCTTACCGTACCCGTCGAGAGGCCGCTGTCAAGGAGGTGTACCAAAAAATCCCCACCTCTCCTACAGAAGCATTGGGAGGATGTAGGGATTTCCGTCTATTATATACCTTTCTGGTCGAGGCATGTCGTGATTGTTGCAGCCCGTCGCGAAAGACCTGCTAACAGAGGGATCCGTGACAGTACCCAGCACGTCAGGTGAAGATCCCCCGGAGCTGAGTGGATCACCCTCGAGTTGGGTTGATAGAGGAGATCCGCTCGCTCCGGCAAAACCACCGGGCGGTGGACCAGGAGCCTGGAGAGCCGGAGAAACCATGGCTGGCGGTGCCAGAACGGGGCTATGAGGAGGACCGGACTGTCCTCCTGCTCTATCTTGGTCAGCACACGAGGGACGAGTGAGATGGGCGGAAGTCATAGGCCAGTAGGCCGTCCCACTGCACTGAAAGAGCATTGATCTCCCACGCGCTTAGGATCTGGGCCCCTTGCGCAATAGATTGGCAGTTGGGTGTTCGCATGTGCAGCGAACAAGTCCACGTGGGGCCGGTCGATCAATAGGAAGAGCGACCGCGCCATTTGTGGAAGCAGTGACCACTCTGTCGGGGGTAATCAGCCTCTGGAGAGAGCGTCGTCTGTGAGTTCTCTTCGCCCGGGATGTGGACTGCTGACACCTCACCAGGACCGCACGTCCCCTGACGTCCGACTGGAAATGTTGCAGTGCGTTGAAGACTGCTAACATTTCCAGAACGTTGATGTGGGACGATTGGTGTTTCGGGACCTCACACACGCGATTTGTCGTGGGTGGAGGGTCGCACCCCAGCCATGAAGCGACGCATCGGTCGTGACTGTCACCGACGGTCGGCCGGGGGCGTGTGGAAAACACAACCCTACGTGGTGTTCACTTCGACTAGCCACCAGCGAACGGTGGGGGACTAGCCAGGGCGTGGTAGGCACCGGGTGGTGGAATGGATGCCGAATGGGCTTGTAGAAGTAGAGCAGGTGAAGTTGGATGGGTCTCATCCTCAACCTGCAGAAATCTACCAAATCCACACTGCTGGCTATGAGGCCCAACAGCCTGAGCCAGGCCAGAGCCAGGCCAGAGCCGAAACCACTATCGCCGGGAGGAAGAGGAACACGCACTGTTGAAGGTTCAACAGGCGGTCCTCTGACGGGCGGGCCAATCCCTTGCGCAGGTCGAGGGACGCACTGAAGAAGGTGGGAACCTGCGAGGGGATAGGGTGGGACTTCTCGGTATTGATAATAAATCCAAAGTCGGAGGTAAGGCGCCAAGTAAGTTGGAGCGCCGCCTCCGTTTCCTTCCGAGAACAGCCCACGACCAGCCAATCGTCGAGGTATTAAAATATCATGATACCTCGCCTCCGCAGTGTCTTTTTTAAATTGATTTTGTTTGGGCTTTGAGGCGTTTAGCCTCAGCCTCCATGGACTGTTGGAACTGGCCAGTGAACAGATCCTTCCCTTTAAGCGGGAGATCGTCTGGGCGTTTACGTGTCCCCGCTGACGGAAGGAAAAGGGCGTCCAGTACATTGGCGCGTCGCGCCGTCGTCATCAGGGTCTCTATCCTTGTGAATTGGTCCAGGTTGGAGCGCAGCCCGTCGTCCAGGCAATGAGGGCTGCTACCACCATGTCCGCTGGCACTGCCGAGTCTTCATCGCACCCCAGCTCCAGGTATTGTGATAGGAGCAGGAGGAATGATGTCACCCGCATACCCATGCGTGCAGAAGAGTCCGGCTTGCGTGACACGTCCTCCAATTTCCCGCGGGTCCTGTGGGTCCAAGGGGGAGCTTGGAAGAGGCAGATCCTCTTCACATGTGCTTTACCTGAGCCTGCTAAGAGAAAAAGAGGACGCTAACATAGTGCGCATGTCACAGGGCGTTGGGGATAGGACACAAGAGGGCGCTATTGTGTGTAAAACTCTTAGCTAATTGCCTGCCGGTATAGGGAACAATGCAATTGTGCAATGAAAAAAACTAAAATAAATTAAAATAAACATCACGCACTCTCGTTTGTGTTCAAAATGCCTGTTTTAATTTTTGTTCACTTTGATGATGCTGGACATATTATTTAAACTACGTAATAACAATTTGTTCTGTACAGTAATATAAATAATCATAACATTTTAAGATATAACATTTCCATGACGTATGGTTTTAAGTTAATTAAGTGAAACAAATATAAAATTCAATAAAGTGATTAATGCTCGTGAGGTTTTTTACAATGCACATTCAAATCAGGGCACCAGCTGAAATGTCATGATATGATGGTGATATATTTACTTTGGCTGGTCCTCTCTTGATTTAGCAATTTAAGTACTCTATGAAATTTGATACGGTCATCAAAGTAATTAAGGTAGATGTCATCTGCTGAGTTTCAAAAACTTACACAATTCATAAACAGGCACTTTCTGTTAGCTTGGAAATGCTATGCGTTTGTGACACAAAATCCTGCACCAAAACACCAGGCTTGGAGTTACACAAAGGCCATGACCTTTGTTGCCCTATGAAGTCTTGGCCTTGCTGCCCCTTTAAAAGTTTCATATGGAAGTACAAGTGCCCTTTTGCAAAATGAAAATGACAATGCCCTACAAGATGAAACTCCTGGCCCGTGATAGCAACGTTCATTTGCATCACCCCTTCTGAACAAACAACAGACAAATCAGAGAATACTCAGAACAGACATTCACCAACAGAAAATTAAAACCCACAAGTTAAGTCCATTGTTACAAAGATGAACGTTGTGATATCGAAGACATTTTACGTAAAATGTCCTCAAGATTGAGCTAAAACAATCGACAATTATTTTAAACAAAATTAATATAAAAGCAGACAGCTTTGTACTTAAAACGTCCAATAGAAAATACATCATTGAATCAGTGGTCCTTTTTACAGAGTGTAATAAAAACAATTACATCTCTTATATATAAATAAATAATGTTCAATATTAACATTTATTTACACCCTATTGAAACAATCTCTTAAAATGGCACCACCTCGACACCAGTTTTTGACAGTGTTTCAAAGGAACATCCATTCCTAAAGTTTCAAAAACGAAAAACTATAATACATGCATAAAAAATATATAAAAACATCATCGACACAAGCCGACTTCTTGTCAACAAGATGGCGTCAAACAGTCATGACTGTGTTTTAGATTTGTTTAAAAAATAATGATGTCATGAGATGTGCCCGTGAAAATAGCGGGTTCTCGTGCAAATTTAACATACTTGATAAATCTGAGCTTAGGTTACCAGTGTTGTACCATCTCTTGCCTGCATGAGTAAATTGTCTTCATTTCTTTAAAATTATACTTTCCAACTGTAAAGTATCAGCTTCCTCCATTGTTTGACCACAATTAAAACCGTAAATTTGAATAACTTTGATTCTCAATTTCGACAAACTTTGCAGGACTTGCTTTGCGCTAACACAGGGGTCAAATCCTGTGAGCAATGACTATTTTGAAGCAAATTAAACTTTTTAGCTATAGAGGTTTTTCAGCTGACGTCACTGGCCCCGACTACCGCAACGGCAGCCATCTTGCCGGTCATGGTTACGGTAATGAACTGTGATCTTGCCTCTGGTCATTGACCGGCAATATGGCGTCTCAAACACACAGTCACGTGATAATATCACGTGACTGTAAAACCTCTATAGGTGGCATCAGACTTAATATCGGGTTAATCCATTGATATCGGAAATGTGCCCATGCTCAAAACTATGTTAGAGGAAAGGACTATTTACCTGTTATGTCTGCTGCCACCTAGCATTCCAGAGTGTCTAACTACAACAAAGGAAGATGCTATCCACCCCCCCCCACTCCCCAACTTGGTCCATTGTGCAAACAGGCAAGGCTTATATTAAATGCAAAGCACCATAAAGCAAACTGAAAAAAGCCTGCTCGTCTTATGTCAAGACAACATAACCTTTGCAAAAAAACAAACATACAAAAAAACAACAACAACAACAAAAACAATGCATAAACCTTTATGTGTTAAGCATTTACATTTGAAAGACAGGAAAAAGGCAAACAACTAAGAAAGACATAAAAAAGAAAGCACATGCAAGTTTGGCAGTGATTTAGCAATTAGTATCAACTGCAAATAAAATAAAGATCAATAAGGCATTGTTTTCACTTTGATAATCACACGCATTCAAGAGGTATAATAATAATAATAATAATAATAATAATAATAATAACAATAATAATAATAAAAATAACAATAATGATAATAAAAACAGGCATTTATTATGCACTTTTTAACATTGCATCAAAGTGCCTTACATTATAAATAACTACCACTGTACAATGGGCCAATAGCATTCCTGAAACCGTCTCAACTCCTTTGGAGTATGCAGCACCAAATTGGCACACAGGTTGCTTATCATTCCCAAGATTTTACAAGATACTATAAAAACCCTGTGCATGAATGAATTATTTGATTCATAGTTGGGGAATTTTTTGACTTAATTAATTTCTGACTAATTAATGAAGTTAACATAATCTAACCTAAGCTGTTCAAAGAAAAAGGCCAACAACAATGTTTAAAAAAAAGAGGAAGAGGGAATCAGGTGAAAAGTTGCATGCCTGCATTTAAAAAACCAACAATTTTCACTTGCGAAAGCCTATGAATACCAATTGCAAAGCTCAGTTACTTGGTGTGCAAACATTAACATGCAAGACACGATTAACATGAATATGCATTTATGCATAATTAATGAATACATTATCTTGTAGGAAAATTGTATGTTATTTACAGAGTATTTCTTTGTAATAAAAAAGTACTGATTTGCAGCATGTCTGTATGATGCAAAATAAGTATTTAGAAGAAGGAACCCCAAAAATACATAGCACAGCTTATATCAAAAGCCATCAGAAATACTGAATGGTATTTTCAGTCATTGCAAAAGGCTTTATATCAAAATATTGGACCAAGTGGTCATGAATTACTGGACCTCGTAAGAAGTCACGAAATATTGGACCTAGTAAGTCACAAAACTGTTTGACTTTTGTTACAAATAAAAATATCCGGACCATAATTAAATTACACAAATAAATAAATCCTCCTTGAGTATTTCAACCAGGTATGATAATACAATATTTTTAACCAGCAGACCTATTTAATAACTAAAACTTGTATGTTGATAGGTTGAATAAGTATATGTTACTATGGTAATTTAGTGTCACAGAGATGCCCTAACTAATAATAGTAGGCATTTATTAGGCACTTTTAAACGTTGTATCAAAATGCCTAACACCATTACTACCCCTCATCATCGTTAGACCTTAGCTCCTTACGAGTATGCAGCACCTGGAACATATTGGTCGTTTTGATTGTTAGTCAATCACATCAACAATGACTACCCTTGCAGGTACCCATTTTACTCCTGGGTGATGAGAAGCAATTATGCCTAAGTGTCTTGCCCAAGGACACAAGTGTTGGTTCGACCGGGATTCGAACCAACACTCTGATGGCTCGGCTATCAGCGCTTGAGTCTGATACTCAGGTAGACCGCCCAGCCACAACATGCTATGTAGCAAAAGTAGTATCTAACTCTTCCTAATTGAACAACTTGGAAAATTTTACGTGATAAAAGTTGACATTGTTAAAACCAATTGACATTCCCGGTATAATATTGCAAAAAGCATATTATATTTGTATAAAAAGTTACAAATTTTGCATGGTCATTGCTTGCAAAAAGTTTATACATTGCTTGGTCCTTTTACCAAGTTAAAAAGGAATAATACTAATAAAAAAACAGATACAAAGGTACAAACTTAATCTTTGATACGCTGAGAGGCCCTCACAAAAATAACATGAAGAGAAATAATGCAGCTTTTTAAAGTCTGTCTTATTTTTAACACAGGAATGACCGAAGTTGGTCTCGGCATGTGGTCCAAGCTTAGAGGCATGATATATTTATTGGAGACAGCTGTGTCCAAATTAATGGCAGTTGCTATGGCTATGGCCGGAACACCGAATTGATGGCTTTGGGCAGTGGCTATGGCTATGGCCGGAACATCAAAGAGTCCTATTCTTCAACTGTGTCCTTGCAGCCAACAGCCATAGCATAGCTGAAGTCAATTTGGACACGGCCTAAGGTATTCATCTTTGGTACCCGACTACATTTTAGACACCGAACAGCATTTCATTATTCTGCTGAATAAGATGGCAACTGGACTTCAGGAATCGGGAGATGGAAAAGCGGTTACCAGACACCAGCGGTTCCATTTGGTAGCTTGGTTTTGCTAGCAGATGGGTGGAGTGAGATGCTGGGTTCAGAGTGGGCCAAAGCACAAAGTGGGGGGGGGGCTGGCTTAAAAGTGGGTGGCCACAATATACAGGTGGTCACAATGAGAGCGTGTCAACACATGATTCTAAGTGGCCACCGAGCAAAGGGAGGCAAAAGTGCGAAGGCTGACATAGCAAGGTAGCCAGCCATTACACGCAAGCCAGCCATTACGGGCACGGTTTGTGACTGGTTTCCTGCAAATTTTTTGGTTGGCAGAAATTTTTTCTTAGCACCATTTAATTGGGCCCTAATAAGGGGCCTATTTTTATAAAGCTTTTAAGCATAAAATACTGCTTATTTGCTTAAGCAAACCTTTGAGTGGGGCACCAGTTGCAACAATGTAAACTGTACAGAATTTTGTCTGGTTACCCGTTTCCGCTAAGCAAGATATTTATGTGCTGAGCAAGTTTGTTTGCTTACAGGCTTTGGCCCAGTGATGTTAACAAAACAAGTTTATTACTGTTTTATAGTAGCAGCTATACACTTTCTACAATCAAAGAGATTTCATCATTATTTCTACGTTTAAGTTGTTGTTCCCTGTCAAGGAGTTTCTCATCCTGTTTAGTTAACGTCAGCACCATGGTTTTTTTTTTTACAAATAACAAATAACAACAATATCTGCCAAAATTATATTACATCTTGGAAAAAAATAAACTTGTGGAATATTTACAGATTCAGATTCTTGGATCCAATATTAGTGAAATTCCCTGCAGAATAAAAGAAAGAAGAAAGAAAAAAGAAGGGAAAAAAACAAAAATTAATTATTTCAAACAATGGCAGAACTTTTGGGACACTAGGTTGCAGCAGACTTACCAGGTAAATCCATCGTTCTTGCAAATGTACCCATGCTCAGAACTACGCAAAATATGGAAATTTAAATGTTAAGTCTGCTGCCACCTAGTGGTTAAATAAAACCTCAGCCAATTGTTGCTAAGTTCGAACAACTGACGTCACACTTCATCATGAGGCTTGTGAATAATGCCAGATACCACCATTTAGTATTGGCTGAAATAGCGCCCTCTTGCAGATTAGCCTCCGACATAAGCCTTTGATTGCGAGTCAGGTCTGTGATAGCCCATGGGCAAATGGTGTTTTGTGTGGCTGATGAAGACAAATAACCCCGATTTCAAACTTGAAATCGAGTCTAGAAAAGAATGAATATTCTGATATTCGGTTCTCTCAACACCACACACACACACTCAAGGCAAGTGTTATTCAGACTTGAACCCTACACTGATGTCTGATAAGCACTGTATATTCAGTGCTTTCCTCGTCAAGTGAGAACAAAATCCACAGGCATTACTACTCGGGTGGGATTCGAACCCACGCCCCTTCCGCATTCTAGAGAGATTGTTTGAATGGTGTCAACACAAACTTATACCCTTACTCCATTGCAACTTTACACCCGACTGCTTCTGTTACACTAATATACTTGATTTGTGTGTGCTGTGTTGTCATTTAGCCAATGAGAATGATTCTGCTAAGGTCAAAGCGCCTGGTCATCACCACTTATTTTATTTATTGACCCAATTCACCTGATGTCATTCTCGCAATAATCTTTGTTGCGCCATTTTGCCAGCCAATATCCAAGTGTGCATTTGAGGCGATGTGCATTTACACGCTTACGAGCTGACTCCCACAATGGCAAGCGTGGCAGACAATATTTGAGTGTGTCTTTGGTGCAAGGGGGTCAACAACCACATGTCATTTTGGTTGGTAAGCAGTTTGCTACAGCTGTTTCATGTTTCATTTTTGTCCAAGTTAATGGCCTTAAGCATTTCTAACGTGAGCTCATTGCGTACCTGAGTGTCATGATAGATACGTCACTCTTAGAATGTCTCTCCTTCCATCAGGAAAGCACATCCCACAGAAACCACCACATCGGCCAGCTACTCTCTGGTCAAACTGAAACAAAAACACACAACAAACAAAAACATTTCACTGTCAAAACTTATCTACAGAGGGTTCAAATTCAAAAACCATCCCGTCAAAACCTGAACTAAAGAGAGTTGGCAAATTTTAACATACAAGTTAGGACTTTCCTTTGTATTTGGTCAGTGATTAACCCTAGTAATGTTAAAGCATATTAAATCAGTCAAATTGTTCAGACTGAGTAGTGGCAGAGTTGATTAAATCATCCCCAATTTTAAATATATTTGTAGCATTTACAACACACCACTTGACCTTAAAATTACCTTTGTGAAAGTCCAAGTTGTGACAAGAAAAAAAACTTGTCTATGCCTTGACTGCAGTCATTGTTTCTAGAATTCTTGTTTTTATCAAAATGTAGTAATTTACAGCTTAAAATGCACGATGGTGGAGTATTGAGGTCACCTGCAGGTAGATGGGCCTAGGGAGTAAGCTTTGAAATTGAGTTTCTTGACATATCAAACTTGATTGTTATTTAAACTAAAAAATTTTGTTAACCCACTCGATGAAGCAGTTTTGCATACACAGCAACCTAGGTCGAAATTCAAATTGTTTTTTTTTATTTGACTCGAACAGAGCGTGTCCTAAATTTGTTTTTCTTCCAAAAATACTCACGTCATCTCTGGTTAGTCTCTTAGTGACAGCGTAGCCTGATGTGTCCCAGTCTACTCCTGGAGCTAAAGCCAGCCTGGTTCCAATCAGGTTGATACGAAAACGACCCTGCGGACAGGCGGCTGAACTGTAGCAATCACCGGCCGAGGCATATGGGACAAACTGACCGTACCGGACATCTGCAAAGGTTGGGTCAGTCGCTGTCAGATTGAGAGGTAGGGAGAAAAATAACCTTGTTAGATGAGATAAGGTATTTGTTTTTCATCAGTTTAAAAAAAAATGAATTTTGAGTTGAAAGGTTCGTGGCAAATAAAATAGCTGTTGTTTTTTCAGATATAAAGAAATCCTGCTCCTTGATCTACTTCTCTAGACTTTAAAAAACTTTTCAAAACCTTTCCCTTTTCAATTCTTTTGTAGCCACTGCTAGTTTTTGTGTGTGTGTGTCTTTGTTTCTTTAATTCTTGATTTGTTGAGTGCTTTGATCTTGATGAGATGTAATAATTGTTGAGGATACTAGCTGTTCCCAGAAGCTCTTTGAAATCTATAACTCCAGAGGTTACCAAAAGGTGGAAATGACATAATTTAAACATAACTCCTTAAACTCAGAGCCTAGTTTCAGATCTGTTTGTCAGCAATGTCTCTCGCCCATGTTACAAATGGCATGCAGCGTATCTCCCAAAGGTAGCATTGTGAAGTAAAAAATCTCATTGGTTTAAGACCTTCATCCATCTATCCCAGTCTAGTTCCCTGCACGCTATCAGCAGCCATGAATGCCAGCTGTCGTTGTACAAAACAGGGGCCAGACTGTAACTGCCCGAATTCCAGCCTCTCTTGGGTTTTACACTGATTTAAAATGGGTGTGCAACAAGAAGGTCTTGTATTTTTCATTTCATTTCATTTTCATTATTCTGGTTGTGAAGCTGAGGACTCTCAGAAAGCAAACTTAATCACTGTACTAGCCAAGAACCTCGTTGAAGGAAGTTTCAGTTTTAGGTGTGGGAGGAAAAACCTCCAGGGAAAACCCACGCAATCAGGCAGGGACTAAAAACCAAATCCACGTAGTGCCCCGGTGTGATTCGAACCGGGGTCCCCAGAGGTGGAAGGCAAGGCAAGATACCACTACGCCAACCTGACTGCTTGTACAGTTTATGTTCTAAACTTACTGATGATCTCCATGTTAGTGACGTTAAATCTGAGCTTCCTGAAAGTGGTGAGTCCAGCTTCCGGTGGCCCTCGTCGGTGCATTCACAATTGTCATTACGATTGCCGTTGTCTGGGCACTGGGTGGGACGTAATAATCTGTAAAAGACAACAATCATTGAAACAAGGACTTGTGACTACCACTTCTGATAATTTAGTTTATGAGATGTAGTTACCGCACATAAAGAATAATCTGATTTAGTAAAGTCCTACACCAAAAAATGGTGCGCAAGTGTGCCTATAAATCTCCAAATATCTAACATACTTCTCAATTGGTTTTCAGCATATTTTTTCCCCATTATATGCTTTACTTAAATAGCACATTTCTAAGCTACTCTGATCATCTCATTAAAAAAATCTCTAAGATGGACAGGTTTTCCTTCTGGTAAAAGAGGGGAAAAGCTATAGAACATAGGCCTACTGAGACATCAAATCTGGTTCTGCTTTTATTGAACAACATAATGTCAGGTTCTTAAATTTATCTTCTTTCTGATTGGATCAAAGTTTGGTTGGGCCACACCCCCAGCCCTCCCCCAGTGTGTGTGTGAGGTCGGATGTTCTGCCTCCATGATACAATTACAGTTTAATCTAAATATTAATACACAATCTAATTTAAATAATGATAATATTCATAAGGGAACTAAACTCCTCACCTCTTGGGGTAGATCTCTGCAAAGTTCTCCCCTTCCCCTGACGACAGACTGATGAACTCCGTTGGAGTGCTGCTTCGCATTCCGTGGCAGTAGACAGTCAACGGCCTCCCCTGCACAAGAATGGAATATTCCTTATCCTCATGCATGTTGTGCTGCATCTGAATTTCAAGGCAGCTTGTGGGCTGACCTGTGGATCAGAAGAGGGGGAGGGAATAAGTTATGCTCAATAACTTTTACTACTTATACTCGCAGTATTTAGCTGACCTTGAACCCCAAACTTCAAAGTGTGCCAAATTCAAGTTTCTTACACCAAACTGTTTTACTTATTTTACTGTACACAACCCTCATCTTATTTCAATCATTTTGTATACTTCAAACTTCAAAAAATGAATTGTAGTAATTATCTTCTTCACAATCGCTTGCCTTTTATTCTCTATTGCATTCCAAACCTCACTACCGCTAATTAAAGGAATATGTACTTCTCGAGTGCCCCACAATAGACTGTGAAAGTCTCGCGCGTATTCGAGCCAAGTTAAGCTCGATTGGCAGACCGGCACGTCACCCCAGAGGTCGCCGGTTTAAATCTCGCTCTCTACAGTTTTCCATGTTCACCCCCCAAATTGATTGATAAATAACCCAGTCAGTTTCCCCCTTGTGGTTTATTACTTGATAAAAAAAAACTAAAAAAAAAACTTGACTTCTCTTCTTACATGGCTGGTAGTTACAGATCTCTCTTGTCTCTGGTCTGATGGTAGGAGGTCCACACATACTCCCCGGTTGACGCTTCCCAAGAAGGTCTCGACACTGAACCTTACGTTCCTTGAAGCCACCCCCACACTCTTTAGAGCACTGATGAAAGACACACCAATAAAACCACCATCAAAAAAATATGCAAAGAATCCCAAACACTGGAAAGAAGTGAACTTAAGATGAGACATATTGGGCGGAACAATTCTCAAAATTAGAAATAAATTTTTCACTTCCCTTTGATGAGCCACAATTTAATTTTAAATTTTTTAAATAAGTTTATTAGTAATGCAGTACCACCCTGTAATATACACTGTAAAATAAATTAAACAAGATACACTTTGAAAATCAACAACACAAATGTTCCAAAATAAATAATCAAATGGCAAGAAAGTTTTCTTGTCTGTAAAATTTCAACACCAGATGATCCCAAATTCAAAGAGCTGCTTTAAGCATGAAAAGTAGCTAATAACAACAAAGTTATGCTTACCAGAATAAGGTTACCAGCCAAAATACCATGTCACATAGTGTACAATCTGTGACTGGTATCGAGCTTAATTTTTAGTTAGCAACATTTTCTGCTTATGCAACTCTATGAAAAAGGTCCCAGTGCTTTGTAAAACAACTATCAAGAAGTTCCTGACAGTGTCTAATCACAAGAGGGCGCCCTGACCTGACTCCATGGTCCTTTGACCCAGTGAACGTCTGCCGAGCACACACCAATGAAACACTCTCTGGAGCCGAGTGGCTTAGTGGACTTATCACAGGATTCATCATCGGTGGGGATGGCCCAGCTATCTGGGCTCTGGGCCTGGCATGTGATGGATCGTGCCTGCTCTCCTGGACCACATTGTGCGAACACTGGAGGGGGAGGGGGAAGAAGGTCAAGACTTTTACAGACAGTGCTTTAAAAACTCCTTCAAAACAATTAAATCCCTGTAAATACAACCCGAACATTAAACAAATAATTAAACACTGTGTCTTCGATCCAGAGAAAAAGAAACAACTAAGGAAAAAAATAATGTCTGTATGTGTAAGAAAACTTTGAAATAATCTCCAAATAATCTCCAAAGAGAATTTCATTATGATCAAATTCTTTAGGTTTGTTTTTTAATTTTTACACATTGTCTTAAATAGTCTAGCAAATTATACCCATGTAATTTAAACAATGGATGTGAATCGAATCTGAAAGATAGAAATTCTGAACAAAGTTTTTCATCCTTTTTTCAAAAAACTACCACATGCCTTTAAAATGACCCCTGGCCTATGACCCTGTGATACTGACCTCTTCCCAGGGTCCAGCAAGCCATGTCATGCGAGGTGAATCACAGTTGTGGGTATTGCACTTAGTATTTTCTCTGGGCTTGCGGTGTGAAGCACACATGCCGTCATCCACAAGGCTTCCCTTGCTGTCGATGCAGTCGACATTGCGTAGCTTGCGACCCCCATTGCAAGTCCTGGAACACTGCATACAAACAAACACAAAAAGTACAGCCATAGTCATCAATATAACCTTGACGATAGATGACAGTGTCTCTTTAGCCAATTCTACTGGGAGTCTGCGACTACCAAGGAAGACTGGTTCTAACCGCCAACAGACGGTTGGATTTTAAAGACTTGTCCCCAAGGAAAATATAAACCACTTGTGTTCAGCCAGTTATAGTACGGTTGGAATAACATTTCAATACATTATCATCAACTTTCGCTGAAACCGCAATCTTTTATGGCTGTACATGTACATGAGGTGACAGGAGTTATTTTGTACAATGATTAATGGCTGGAATGTACAAACCACAAGGTCACACCGGTTCAACTGTTCTGATTATTATTTGGAGACAGATCGTAAGCATACACAAACTTTGCTGAATGTCTCAATAGTCAGAATCTTTGCCTTGGTATTCCGTAAAGAACTTCCAACTCTACATAGGAATGGGAAGCCACTCCCTTTGGTGCCCCTGGTCTTTTTGCCTCATTGCCTCCTTCAAACGGCTTTGAACTTAACTGTGGACACACTCCCCAAAGAGTGCGTGTACACCCCCTTTCCTTACCCAGGAGGGTTCCAATGATCCATAAGGCAACAGCGGTGTTTGCCAACTGAGGTAATTGCCAACTGAGGTATTTGCCAACTGAGGTACTTGCCTCCGAGTACCCCACCACCTCTGTTTTTGCCTGACACCCCTTGAAATTTTTAAATACTATTTCACATATCCCCTCAGAGATAAGAGGTACCATTCACAAAGAAGAATAACATTTCCCCTCAATGATTAGTGATCACATCCCACCTGTCCTTAACCCTTTCGTGCACCATTTATTTTAGTGATATATTGATCATATGGACACATTAATTGTTTACTCGATTTTTGCAAATAAAAAAAACGGTCACAATAGTGCCCTGAAGAGTCCTCTTTCCCGTTCTGTAAAAAACTGTGTGGCCGTGGGATCTTTTACAGCTTATTTTCTGCAGGGATTTAATCCGGTCGCTACCGAGTGTGTGAAAGAGTTAAAAACAGATTCACTTGCTTCCAGAATGTCAAAGAATTAACTTCAAAAATCATATTGCTTGCCTGAAAAGCTTTGAATGACGAGGCACCACTGCATCTCAAAGTCGCGATCTTTGATCTACAAACAAACTTCTTTTTTACTGTTTCCTGAAACAACTACATCCTGTGGCGATCGTGCCTTTTCTGTACTCGCTCCCAAACTGTGGAACTCTTTACCGTTAAATATCCGAGCTATAAAATCTCTGGACATTTTCAAAAGCATGCTTAGGTTTGCAGGGAGGACATGTAAACAACTTGGTTCTGAGACGAATCTTTAATTTTTCCAGTCTAGCCTCGTCTTGGGACACTTCACAGAAGATTTACACCTCCTATGAGGGGTACAAGAGGAAGAAACACCTTTTAATACCTGATTCCATCTGCCTTTCTTCCACCGATAACTCAGACATTTTTCTCGGCCGCATTTCTTGGTCGACTTTGGTTTGATAGGAAGGCAGAGAGACTCCTCAACGACTTGGTCCTTCATCTTGCAGGCGGTTTCTCGGTTGCGCATGCCCTTGCCACACGTCACGGAACACTGGGTTGAGAAAAAGGTTGAGCGAAGAATTATGATCAAATCAGTTTGCTGAAAGGGGTCTGAGACTGTTTTAAAAAGCACAGAGATCAAAATAATATGTATTGTTACGCGCTTTTCAAGCCTTTCAAAGCGCCTCACTGTATTATTACCCCGTTCATCGGGCCATTAACACTTCTGAAACCATCTCAAATCCTTAGGAGTATGCAGCACCGACAGCCAAATAGGCACGCTGGTTGCTAATCATTCTCACCAACAATCTCAGGTACCCATTGACCCCTGGGTAATGAGAACCAATGATAGCTAAGTGTCATGCTCAAAGACACAAGTGTCGGGACCAGTCTTCGAACCCACACTCCAGTGACTTAGCCACCAGAACTTGCGTTCAATGTGCTAGACCACTCGGCCATGAGATGGCAAAATAAGATGAGATATTTGTAAGTTAAGAACTGATGTATAACTTGTGGGTTACACTTAACAGCCAGCAGTAGAGAGTTGTGATAAATATTTCGTCGACTCTCAACATACAAACCGCAGTTTTATAGCTCTCCACCCTTTTCACTCAAAGCATAAATAAATCATTCCAAGCCCAGCCTGTTTATCAACTTAGATGCCAGACAATTAACTTTAAAAATGTATAGTCTAACAGAAAGTTGAACACCCTAGCAATTCAGTTTTTTTTCTCCAAACCTTGCAAGACTTTATCACTGCCTGTCACTGACAGTAATTTGTACTTTTGTCTGATGGTGAAGTTACCAACACATTTCATCTCAGAACTATAAAGAACACGACTTGACAAATTTCACAGTTTCACCTCCCTAATGGCAAATCTACCCCTGTAACAATATCGCCAAAAGAGGGCGCTTTTAAATATTCATGAATCTACTTACCTCGCTCCATCGTCCAACATCCCACTTTGGTGTTGGGCAGGCCATCTTCCGACATTCTCTCTGTATGGCTGGTTTCCCACCTCTGTCTGCCTTGCATTCCTCATCTGGCCTCTCGTCACCAGACTCACCTTGACAAATGACACTCCTCGACTGTGAGCCGATACCACACGTCACTGAGCACTGTTGTGAAACAAGAAGTGAGATAAAAGCAAGGAAACCACTAAACATTCACAGACTATTAAGAATAATAAAAATAAAAAAATCACAAAAAGGACATCTTGATTTTCAATGAACTTAGTCAAAAGAGAGGAAAATAGCATCGTTGCCACAAAAAAGAGAGATTATTTTCACATTCATTCACCTCGCTCCAGCCTTCAACATTCCATTGTGGTGTTGGGCATGCCATCTGCCTACAGTCTCTTAGTGTGTCTGGTTTCCCATCTCCCTCTGCCTCGCATTCCTCATCTGGCCTCTCGTCACCAGACTCATCGTGACAAGTAACCGTTCTTGTTTCTGAACCGATTCCACAAGTCACCGAACACTGTGAGAATAATAAAGCATTCACAATTATTGAAGAGAAACAAACGAGAATACGACTTTTATTTTCACAAGAAAAATTATTTAAAATGTAAGTTTAGAAGCCATTTTGACTTTCTGATACACTAAACTATAAGATTCACAGTGAGGCTAGTGTCTAAAACAGACAAGTGTCTCCCAAAATGTCATTTTTATGTGTTAATTTTCCATAGAGCAGTCAAGGTGCTGCACAAAATAAACTTCATATAGTTTAAAAGTGATTTACTTCCAACAACTCAACATCATGCAATAATGTTCAAGCTTTTAACATTTTTTTTTAAACTAGGCACCTCCCTTCCTCCATCCCTTACACCCAAATAAAGTAAGACATTTTAAAACTATTTGCTAACCTCGCTCCAGTGTCCAATGGTCCACTTTGGTTTTGGACATGCCGCCTCAACACATTCTCTCTGAGTGTCTGGTTTCCCATCTTCCCCTGCCTCGCAGTCCTCATCTGGCCTCTCGTCACCAGACTCATCCTGACAAGTTACCGCCCGTGTCTCTACACCAGCATCACAACTCACTGAACACTGTAGAAACAAGAAACAAAGGATTTACATTAACAGGGATTTCTAAAAAAATCACATAAAAATCTTCTTTAGAAAATTGTTATTAAAAAGAAAAACTAAAACCAGCTTTTCTGTAACTACAATTCCAGCCAAAGTGGTTGAGACACTTAACAATGAACATAGTCTAGTCTACCCACACCCTGCTCTCCCTAACAATGTTGATTATCTCATAACGGAGCAGAAACCCCCTGATGAGAGCAAACACTGATAGGGGGGGGGAGGGCTTGGGCTGGGGCCAGGACCACCACAACTCAAAGGCAGATTATTACATGGTGTTACCGCAAACCTTACTGAATTGTTCTCCCACCGTGCAAAGTTTCAAATCCTACTGGGCAGCAACTTATGTTTCAGGAGAAGTCTAGGTTCTGAGAAGAACCAGAAATTAAATATAGGGTTTATAGTCTGTTTTGAACAGTGTACTCTGTAGAAAGACTATCTCAGGCAAGTCATGGCCTCTGTTGCCCTGGGGTCGATTTCACAAAACTCTTCCTAACTTAGGACTAGTCCTGGGCAATGCTAAGAGATAGGACTAGTCTTAAGTTAGGACCAGTACTTAGGACTAGTCCTATCTCTTAGCATTGCCTAGGACTAGTCCTAAGATAGGAAGAGTTTTGTGAAATCGACCCCTGGTCTTGGCCGTGGTGCCCCTTCAAAAGATTCCCAGAGTCATTAAGATTTTCCAATGGAAGTGCCCTTTGCAAAATGAAAATGGCCTTGCCCTCTCAAAGATGACACTTCTGGCATGTTATCTAAAAAAAATAAAAAATTAAATAAATAAATACCACCATATTATTTCAAGTCATTCAGTGCAGCTTGTACAATGCCAACCCCAGCATTCCATTCATTCACGATGCAAGAACAAAAACCCACATACGCACAAAGGTTAGTCACTACCTAGACAAAGGCAGAGACATGTTCCATGGCTCGAAGCCAAGTTCAGCGACGACCCAGAAAATAAAAATGCCAACATTCAAGCTCCCCCCCCCCCCTGTCGCAATCAGATCTGGTTACTGATATAACACATGAATCAGCCCCCATGTGACAATACAACTACTGGACACTTTTGCACCAAGCCAACCGCAGACTTACTGGGAGCTTAGGCAATTCACAGCTTCCTAGTTTTTAATTATTAGTTCTATTGATTAACAGTGCGGTGGAAAGTGTCTGGGAGTGGTCGAGTTATTATCAAGGGAAGTGGTACACACTTCTCGGAAAGAGAAACATCAAGTCATCCGCAGAGGGTGGGAGGGCTCGTTGTTGTGAGACATTGTGAATAAGAACTTGCCTACACGTAGTTTACCACAAAGATTTGCTGGTTTACTTGCGCATCAATGATTTTACAACCTTTTTTTATGGTTATTTAATAATATTTAACAGATCAGTATCAAGTCATGGGAATATTTATGATGATGACATCTTACTTTTCATTTCATTAATATGTGTAACCACACTGAGGCTGGATGTACAAATTAGTCTGGATCCACTTTTGTATATGTCAATAGTTAATATCAATATGTTGCAGTTAATACAGGGACCCGAACGAAGGCTGTCAAAACACGCTGGTCCACACTTCTGTTAGACTGGCACAGATAGATCAGGGGGCCAATTTCATGGAGCTGCTTAAGCACAACAAAATTATGCTTACCAGAATAAGGTCACCTGCCTAAACCACCATGTCACATGTAAAAATTGTGACTGGTATCATGCTCCTTTCTGCTTAGCAGACAACTGTTAAGTATCATTTTCTGCTTAGGCAGCTCTGTGAAATTGGGCCCAGGTATAACTCCAGTATAAATGTTATTGAATGGACTTGAGACCGTAAATTTCTTTTTTTATCACCACACTGGGTTTTACGAGGTTGGACTTTTTACTGAGGCCGAGTCAACTTGCTACCTTGGGTAAATCACCGTAACAATTTATGACGTATTTTGATACCCAAGGATGAAAAAGTCAGACCGATATTCTCTGAGGCGGCTGCCGTGTGCTCGGTTAAAATTTCTGGAGAAAGTAATTTCCTTCAGGGTACATGGTGTAAAATAGTTTTACTGACAGAAGAAAAGCGTGAGCTTTGGGGAAGAAAGAAATAATGTTTTTATAGGGTACATGATGAAGACAATTTATGTGAATCAGACAGGTTCAAACAGAGTCCAAAAAGAATGGAAATAATTAATTATGTCATTAAATGCTGAATAACGGAGAATAGTTTTCAAAGGAAGGACAAGAGAAATGTTTCACACAGTAGGCCTACTGTGAGGGAATGAAACAGCAAATACATAGTGTGGAACAGGTGTAAATACAACAGAGGTCAGGGGCAGGGCAAGGGCATTTTCATTTGGAGGGGGTGTATGGAAGCCAATCTGCTGGCTGGCATTTCCTTCTGGAGGGTGTTAGGAGGCCAATCTGCTGGCTGGTATTTCCTTTTTGGCTGGTGTATGGAAGCCAATCTGCTGGCTGGCATTTCCTTTTGGCTGGTGTATGGAAACCACTTTGTCAACTTACTGACTACCAATATTCTTTATTACATCAAGAAAGACTAGCATGCTCAGTAATTATTAATGTCAAAGCAACACAACTTTTTTTCCTGCAAATTAGCAAAACTTCAGTCAGCAAAATGACTGAATTATAATCAATATGATTCATTGCTTTGACTGAAACTCAAAATGCACGATTGAGAAATAGTACTATTACTATTAGGGGAAAAGAGGGGGGGGGGGGTGTCACACATCCCTACCAGAAATTCACACAGAACCATGCGGAAAAGAAATACTATCTTAAAGATAGTCTTAAAGACAGCGGAAAATTTCTCACAGTAGGGCTACAGGAAAACTCTGACCCATGTCAGATGTCTCCGTCATGCTCATTACTCAACAGGATCAGTGCGGCTACAACTGGAGTACGGCACCTGGTCTGCTCGGATGTGACTCGGGCATGGGAGCTTAGAGTCAGGCATGGGTAAAAAAAAACCTTCAGGCAGTTGGGATCAGTGTCGGGGAAAAAAAACTCAGAAAGAGAGCTATTCATTCGGTTGTTTCAATGGGGGATTTGATGATTAATGCGCGGTTCCTAACCAGCCTGAACATAAGCTGAATCTATGGAACCCTAATCTAAACCAAACTAATTACGAATTCCCGCTTGTGCTGTATATCTGTTGGAAATTGTGCCTCGGATTTTCCGCTCGCTTCAAATCGTATTCAACATGTTGTCAATCAAATTAAGAAAAGTGAAAACATTTCCGCGACATGTTTGCACCACTTTTTTTTTTTTAAATATAAATACGGGGAAAACATAATAAGACAATCCATCACTTTCAAGTGAGAAAAATAAATGAGTAATCCAACTTCACTGGAGACTATCAAGAGATTTTGCTGGCATCACAGTGGAACTCATGGAGGTGTTAAAAACATACTTTCCAAACGCTCTTAGGGGAGGAGGGGGGAGTAGAGCAAGCAGGATGAACTAGCATATTTCCTTGTAGGTAGGTCAAGGGGAAAAGAAACGAGGGGTGGATCTTTATGGGTCAGCCTGATGGTGATTGATAACTCGAAGGAATCACACTGGGCATCATTTGGACTCACCAATTCCTGTCACTTCTGGTATGTGGGAATCACATCTGCTGCAAGGAAATAACACAGTATCCTGATATGAAGGACTGAATACAACGATGGGAATTTTTTGTCCAAGCGGGACTAAATAACACGACCTATTTAAAATGATAGCGTTAGTAGAGGAAGGAGCCCAGGGGCTTGCAAATACTAGGCTGGGGTGAGGCCTTGTATAGTATTAGTTGACTGGTAACACACCAGTAACATTGGCCTGTGTGTAGAATTCTTATACCATGTGCTTTCTCCTTTTTTTCTTTAAAAAATTTTTTTTTTTTTACGGACTTCCTCAAATGCCAGACACTTCAGGACTCAGGACTGTCACCAAAGACAGGGTGTGGGGGAACTTTGTCTCCAGGAAGGGGTGTATTCATGGGTGTGACTGTACAAAAAAGTGAGAAATCTTCACAAAAACGGGTTGACGTGTTGTCTCAGTCATCTTTACGGTCTGGAGATGAAACTCTTGAACGCCACCACATTTAATAAACTTGGTTTTTAATAAAAAAGGCAGCTAAATCTTTCCTACATTAATTGCAAAAACACTGTCAAGATAGTTTGTAAAAAAAACCAGAGATGTGAAACCGTCAAGAAATTAGGGAAAATCCTGAAAAAAATCACAGGCCTACCTCTTTTTTTGGGGGGGGGAGGGGAGGGGGGTTGACTGTAGTACTGCCTTTTATAAGTTGCCTCCCCACAATTTTTAAGGATGGTCAACCTATCTTTAGTCAAAGGGGTTTGCCCTGGTGTTTCTGGCATGAGTTGCTGCAGAATCAGACTGCACCCCATCACCTTTTGAACCCTAAGGTGCTGCATAATTGAGTCTCACAACTTTAAACCTAGCTCTGCATCCTGCCCTACAACTAATGAGTGCTTTGAGATGCCCGCTGGGTGTGATAAAGCGCCTTTTCAGAACTGCGCACTATTAATATTATTGTTATTATTGAATTAGGTTCTGCATTCTGACTGATCTATTTAAATAACCTCTTGGACTGATCTGGCTTTAGCTATTAGTTTCTGGGTCATGGTAAAGAAACAGTCTCAATCACAGGAATTGATTTAAGTCAAGATGTTTTCATTCAATGTCAGTGAAGAAGATAAAACAATGCCGAGCAATTTACAAGCAAAGATAAAAAAATTAAAATAAATTGCCCCAGATACAAGAAAGTAGGAGTGGCGCCAACAATAATTGCCAGCCTGTGGGGGGAAGTGTTGTATGGATGGGGTCCGTCAGAAGTACCCTAAACACTTTTGTAAGACAAAATCCTTAGCCAAATAAACACGTCTTGAAGGGTGAAGTGGGCCGTGGCAGAATGGAGAAGGTCAGAAGGACCTGATCAGTTGAAACAATAAACAAGATTAGAGAATCCTTGCCCAGGGACCTAAACAGGAGATGATGACGATGCCACCGCTTGTCCTCAAAGGGTACAAGGAGTATTGGTTCACTCCTGGGCCCAATTTCATAGAGCTGCTAAGCACAAAAATTTGCTTAGCATGAAATTTCTTCATTGATAAAAAACAGGATTACCAACCAAATTTCCACGTGATTTTCAGGATAAGCAAACAACAGCTGAATACCAGTAACACATGGAAATTTGGTTGGTAACCCTGTTTTTATCAAGGAAGAAATTTCATGCTAAGGAAATTTTTGTGCTTAGCAGCTCTATGAAATTGGGCCCTGAAGGGAACAAAAAAGGGGGGACACTGACAACAGGGGGAGCAGAGAGAAGGTGAAAGAGATTTTTACAAAAGGGGGCAAGGTCTCCCATATAAGAACCTATGAGGTAATACTCATGAAGGTTTCACTTTACCCGGCTTCATATAGGGTAGGGGCACCCCCATTCTATATAATTAAGTGTACCCTTTATCTTAAAGGAACATTACAGAATTGGTTTTTGCTAACAAAAAAGTTGCTGACAGTGTAAGCACTTTATGTAATCCACCATATACATAAACTGACAAACCTGTAGAAGTTTGAGATCGATCGGCCATCTGGGTCACGAGAAAATAGTGAAAAACCGATTACCATGAAATCATATAGATTCAACAAATGAATAAAATGCTCACTGAGCGATAAACTCCAATCGGAAAATTAGTCTATCCATTTCTCATCAAATATGGCATTTCAGACAGAAATATTTTAAGGGATGTTTTCTACTATCATCATCATTAGACCGTGTAAGTTTTATGTAAATCTGTGATCAAAAAGTATATTTTACAAGTTTTTTTCTTGCCAATTCTGTAATATCCCTTTAAAAGGCATACCCAATTATTGATTTTGGAAAGGGGTACCCTTGGCCCCTACTTAGGGTAGAGGTACCTTCTTACTGCCACTTATTTGCGTACAACTTTAACTCTATAGGGTTAGGGTAATCATTGTACCTTAATTAGGGGTAACCCACTCTGTATAAAAGTGATGGGTAAACCTTCCAAATATTTCCCCTCCTACTGGATCATGACTACCCCTCACCCCTTAACAGCATACGGGTACCCCTCTCCTTCACACTGGCAGATAAGAAAGCTAAAAGAACGCCATGGGGACCTTGGGTGGAGTCTCTCCAGTTTCCTGCAATAGGCCACAGTGAAACAACACACGAAACAAAGCAGAGCAGATAACTCCCAGTTTAAAGTGCTTCGTTTAGAAGTCACTGGTTTCTACTGCCATAAACATCAGGGGTGGAGGTTGGACAATTATGCTCCGGGTAAGTTGTTGATCTTCAGCAAATCAACAACTAATTATTTCCGGCTCTAGTACAACAGGCCCTACTTGCTGTCAGCATTAATTTAATATTTCGTTCACTTCTTGAAAACTTTTGAGATTCCAAGTAAATCAAGTTATCAATGCTCCATACTATTTATGTTAAATCAATCCCTGATTTAACGAAGACCCAGATTTCTTGCCTAAAAAGACAATTTATGGATCACAGGAAGGGGCCTATATCACGATAATTGTATTTTGCATTTTCACGAAAAGCCACACATCCCCAAAGAAGCATGTAAGGCATTGCAACAGAAGAGCGTAGATGTAGGTCAAAATCGTTTTTTCAGGTTTTACGAAGAGCCACTAATGTCAGTGTGCGCAAGATCTGTGACATGCACCCCCCCTTTCCAATGTAAAAACACATCATTCAGTTGAGAGTAGTGGGCTTATAAGTAGGTCATCTCACTTTTTAGGTTTCTCAAAGAGATGTTAGAGTAATTAGCCGATATAATTAGCCGATATTTTAAAGAAATCAGTTAGTTAATGGAAAAATAACTTATGTACAAAATCATGAGAGATCTTAAACTGCAAACCATGGCTCTAGTTTTGCAGCTTTGCAGTTTTAAGCAAAGCACAATGTAAAGTAAATCTCAAACTTCTTGTTGTTGTTGTTGACATGAAGCTACTCTTCTATGAAGTTGTTTGTCCTTCACCCACTGATATAAAAACTACTAATTGGTTCTTGACCTTCCAAATAGTATTTGTAAAACTAACATCTATTAGATCTTTTAAAAAAACTGCTTCATCAGTATTTCTCATTTCCTTCTATCCTGCAGGGAAAAACAGCGACTGATGGGTGAAAGCTATTAATGATGTATAACATTATTTCCCAGACTGTCAGTTCCCCCACAGTTTGATGTTTTTGTTTTTAACCTCTGCAGCAGGATGTCTGTTTTGCACTTGGTTCAATCCCATAGAAAGATTATACCCCTTTGCTATCTGAATATTAGTCTTGGTCCAAGACGTTTCTATTAAATTGTGTTAAGTGGGTTGCGTACGTGGATGTGGATCGTTTGTGGACTACAGAATAGAAACGTCTTGGACCAAGACTGTCTGAATATTATGCTAAACACAGACAAATGTTGCATGTTGGAAATGTACTATGCCTGTCGCCAGTTCCCAGCTGAAATCAAAGCAGGGACAAATTTCACAGCTCTGCTTATCAAAAGCGAAAAAATCGGTGCTTATAAAAGTCCATGCTCAACGAAATATTTCACAGGTTAGCGAAGATTTTTACTTGTGCGTGAGCGCATGTCACACATTACGAGATATTCTATTCTTCACAGCTAGCACAGATATGCAGAGAATGGTGACCGTCAGCGCCGAATTCCGCGACTAGCAGAGAAATAAAAGTGGGCCCAGAGAAATTGGTTGTGGGATAATTTCTCTGCTAAAAAAGCAACGGAACACAGCCGATCTGAAAGAGGCTGTATGTTATTTTCTTTTTGACGAATATAAAGTTGAGTTTTGATTTTCAGTTATTTCCTTTTGACCCTCCCCCCCCCCTCACTATTTTGAGAAAAACAACATGAACAAACAAACAAACAACAAATCTAAATTGTTGAACATTGGTTATTTTGATTGGCCCCAAAGGTACTTGAGTGACAGTACGAGCTAAGAAGAAAAGTTGTAGCCTTGTGTTGGTGGTCTTCATCCCCATCCATAAGGGACTGTCTATGAATATGCCTAAGTAATAGCACCATAAGGGCCTGTTATACATTTTTTTTCCAGTTACTTATTCAGCAGTTTGTTTGATGGAATAGGCACTAGGGAACTGTCCCAAGTGTGTACTAGTGTGTACTCAGCTGGGATAGAGTTCCTGGTTCAAAACCGCAAGTGAAGTGAAACCATGCCCTTCTTAAAAAGAACTAGACCTCTAGTCAAGTACATAATTTATGTCCTCGTGGAAAATACAAAACATGTAAGTAGAGTTGAACTGGAAGCACTGTGCAAATGATTTCCTCGACTTCAATAGGTTAAGGACTAGCCTTTGCTCTATGCTTTCAGGCATTGGTATTATATTCCAAGTAAGTCCAAGTGTTCCAAAATTCCAGCATCACCATGGCAGATTTTCAGTCGTGGCTCATGGCCGAAGTTCTGCGAATCATGGCGAGTGCGTATACTCAATTTTCTCACACGACATCAACAAATCCCAGAGGTGATGAAGAGAACTTTCATTGTCTTTCCTTTGTTAAGTCAGGGTTTCATTGTGGTAACAATATTTTGAAAAGGAAAACGATTACGCCAGAACTCAGAAGCTCGCAAAGGTTCAGAAAATAACACCACAGGTGGGCACAAATTTCTTTTTTTAAAGTACCGACGTGAAATGGATACAGGAAAAAAAAGAAGAAGGAAATCAGCTGATTAGCTGAAAAGTTGCACGCCTGTGTGAACCAAGTGTACGGTCACGGCACAAGCCAGTTCCAGGATTTGGTGAAAAGTTTGTGGTCTACCAATGGGGGTTGGGGTCTTTAGAAATGGACCAAATAAAAAGTCCTGTCTGTACAAAAAAAAATGAATCTGGCTGTTTGCTTGGAGGGAAAGGGGGGAAGTTAAAATCATCGTGTGAACAGTTCCACTCATTCATAGCTATAGTATTAACCATTCTCTAAAAAAAACCTAGCCACTGGCTTGGGTATGGCTTCCCCCCTATCCTGACTGATGTTGAGTATAGATACAACCACAGTCAAAGGGAAAATGTGTTTATGATTGCGGGCCCCACGTTTTTGATGAAAAAAACAACAACAACAACACAATAACATTTCCAGCCCAACCTCCATTTTGTATAAATCAAAATCCCCCCAAGACAGCCAGGGGACTTTCAGTACACAGACGAAAATATTATCCCAGTACGCTGTATTTATGGGCACCGAGTCTTTAACCCAGTTTAGTCATAGTATTCCATATCAGATGTAGACATGGGAGACTTTATCCTATCTAAAAAAAAAAGTAGAAGAAAAAAAGGACAAAGTTTTGTGACGTGTTAGAATTACAGATAAGTTGTGGTTGTGATCCAACCAGAGGTATTTGTGTCTACGAGGACTTCATGTGTCTCATTACTCATTGTAAGGTCACTGTACCAGCTGCACTTTACTGACCCAGTTTCGATGAAAGTTTTGACACAACTAAGATACAAAACTAGCAAAACAATGACTGTACCCACCCACCCCCCCCCCTCTTTTAAAAAAAGAAAAAGAAGATAATCCTTACCCAATTTCAAACTTTTGTCATTGTTTCCTACAACTACTTTCATTGGAATGTATATACAGGAAATTATATCAAAATAAAAAGACAAAAGATTGTTCTCTACGTTTAAAAATGGTAGAATAAAAGAACCCGTTGTTCCCTACAGCCAACTCCCTCCAACCCCTGCCCAAACAAAATCCATTTCATATTTTACAATACCATCTCTCTGTTTAGTGCTTTTTTTCCCAGGTCAGAGCAACTCCAAAATGTTTTGACGTGATATCCGCTCTTCTTTCAACAATGGTAACAAGTTGAGACCTCAGTGCCAGCCTAATTTGTCTTCCTCTCTCGGACAACCACTTGTCCACGGAGACCATAAACAAGACAAACGCTGATGAGTGCCACATCCCTTTAAAGTTGAAACCTTTAAAAAAAAAAGTGAACCCCTTAATATTGGTTATGAGATATATTTGAACTCTCTGTGGACCCCGGTACTCTGCCCAAGGGCTGAAAACCATGACAGGTCCCATAAGAATCAGCTGGTTGACTGCTCACTTCTCATCAGGTGTTACATGCACGGAGCAAAGGCCACTGAAAACAAGAATCCTGGACCAAGCAAGAGACCTTGGATAACTTTTTGGAGGGGGATATTGGGACAAGGTTTTGTTTTTCAGTACTGGTCAGAAAAATTGCAAAAGTAAAGTCACATCTGGCAGGAAAAAGTGTGATTATTTAGTAAAAAATATAAATACAATATTTCATTGATTCGCTAAATTAAGTTAGGTTTACCTCGATTTGACCACACACAAAAATAATTTCAAATGAAAAAACAAAAAAGAATTAGATGTTGCAAACTGCTTGCGAACCAAAATGACCATTGGTATAAATCCCAGAATGTTTTAATGGCCTCACATTTCAACCCTAGCAGAGTATTTTTCAAAGGCTAGAAAATCAAATTCAAAGTCACATCAAAGGCATTGCTGCAACCAGGCAAGCAACTGCAGTTTGTCCACACAAAATTTAAAAAAAAAAACAGACAACTATCAGGCACAGCAAGACTTTGTGCAGTGTTTTTCAATTTTCAATGGCACAACGAAAAAATTAAAAACGAGGAAATCATCCCGTCAGCTGAAAAGTTGCATGCCTGTGCATTTCTGACAGGCCTCTCTACATTTCCTTGTTCAGCAGAACTTGCAAATAAGTGACACAGAGCTGTGTTCCCTTTTAAATAACCTCGAACGATGAATCTCTTAAGAATCCTTCACACTGTTTAATCAAGATCGCAAAGACCACAGAAAACCGGACTTTTTTTTTTCTCTTTCTGACACCAAACTGGAGGAGTGTTTCCCACGTACACATGCACCCCATGTGTACATCTTGCCACACAGCAAGATGCTCACAGCTTCCCTCCAGAGAGAAAGCAATGCAATAATCAACCCAGCTTGAGACTCAAACATTGGATCCACATGGACTTTATGGATGCCCCCGTACGTCGTCTGAGAATGCGGCCTAGCTGGCGGCAAACCATCTCCCATTGACCTTTTCGCGCTGGTCTGGTAAAAAGGCTAGGCCAAGAGTTCAGAGGGAAAACACCAGGCTTGTTCAAGTCATGCATAAAATATCATATCGGTCACTCTATTATTTAGGATTTATCAGTATTTCTTTTATAATAAATTGATTTTGCTTTGTGCTTAGCTATTTGTTTGATAATAAAAGGGGAAGACCTTTTCAGCTTAGTTGAAGATGGTACACAAAAAGTTCCAACACCTTTCTCAGAGTTCAGCAAGCTTGTTTTTGTCCCCCTGCTCAAAATTGATAAAATCAAAGCGAGACAAATAAGGACAAAAAGTCTGGCTCCTTCATCCCATTCGGCAAATCAGTATTCAGAATTGTGTACACACACAGGGAACAAGACAAAAAACATCAGTGCATCAACATCAAAGATGAACAACCAATATGACTGTGAAATTGTTTAAGTTGGATTGTAAATTGGAATAAAACACATCAGCTGGGATTCACATTGGAAGGCATTTTTAAGACTTGATTTTAACATGAAATCTTCATCAGGCAGGCATGGTATTTGACTTTTAAAAAAACAAGTAGGAATTTATTATTTCTTATTAAGTACAAGGGCTGACCTTCTCATGGTTCAAGCTTTATGGTTTTTTTCAGCCTATTTAATAGTAATCTTTCTGATTTTTTTTCCGACGGCAAACAAAATTGGAGTTCAGCTTAAAGATTAAGAAAAATATCATGCCTAAGTGAAACAAAGTTATTTCCAAGCGTTTCTCTCACAGAAATACCTTTAAAAAAAACACAAATTTCCCACATTCCCAATAGAAATGTTTCCTCCAAGCAGTACGGGTAGAGTCTTCAATACATTTCGTACTCGACTGCTGCAAGAAAATTGTCTAAGTTGCATAAAAAGAGAGAAAGGGTGTGGGGGGGGAGGGTTTGAAAAGGTTGTTTGTTCTGCAGCCTCAGCCTCCTCCAAACACAACACACTTTGACGAAACACAACCTATCACTCAATTGAATTTTTGACAGACGCCTAAACGCCTACAATTTACTTGGGTGACTCTCATTCAAAAACCAATGAATTCCGCTGGAGGAAGTCAACAATGAATACAACCATTGTATTCACTCTCCTGGATTTCCTTTGAGGTTGTTGTTGTTGTTGTTGTTGTTGTTTTTTTTTGTTGTTTTTTTCTCAAGGATTGACTACATATAGCCAATTATCTTTCTTGTCCTCAAAGACCCGTTATATATTTCTCAATGCCTCACAACAGTGGGGAAGTGTTAAAAGATAAATTCCACAGTCTTGTAGATCTTTCATTAGTCAGAGCATGGTCCGAGTGAAACAGGAGCCAAGCCAAATGATATGGAAAGACACCTAGTCTTAGAGTGAATGTACTGCCTCGGTAAAGTCCACTGCTCAAATTCCTACAGTTCTGGTACAACAACACTTTTGATTAAAAAAAAAATACAACAAAAAACCAACAACAACAGCAACACACTTTTCTCCCTTGAAATACAAAGTCTGATTCCAGAAATGTTCTTGTGCAAGTTATCTTGCAGTGGTGCCGTCCAAACCAGACCCCAAAAAAAAGCCAACTGCTCAGCACACAAAATTTTGTACAGTGTTTTCAGTTTCTATGGTGCTAATCAAGAAGAAGAAAAAGAAGAGGAAATCAACTTGCTCGACACCGTATTAAGCACGATTTTTGTTTCACTGAATAGCCGGCTCTATGCCCGATCTTTAACTGAGGTAACTGTCTTCACACAGCGCAGGAATGTACGGAAAGCAACAACTGCCCTATTGACATTACGTTGGTGATTTGCCTTGATGCATATATTGCACACTCCTCAATACAGTTTACTATGCCTCACCGAGTTCTAGTGGTTTACTTTGACTACAAACCAGCACAAACTATAGAGACACCCCTATGCATACTGAACTTTCTGCACTATTTTCTAAATTGAATAAACCCAATTTAATAATAAAAGTTTTGAATGAGCGAATTCCAAAGCTTACCTTGCAAGTTGAAAAAAAGGGGAACCTATAAATCAGCAGGGTTCCATTCACCGCCGGAACAAAACAAATCTCAGATTAAATATAAAGCCAGGAAGTTCTGAAGATCCATAACAACAAACCGGAACAACTCCATCACTCAAAACATCCCATCAGGTTTTTGAGGAGTAACAAAAAACCGCTGACCTAAATCTTGGTATTGCCTTCAGAAACATTTTCACATCCAATTCAAATGAGACTCCGGTACCAAAGAAAAGCTCAGAAACAATACGGGCCAGAGCCACAAACCAACACAGTCCATTACCAGTCATTTTTGATCCACTAGTTGTGAAGGTTCAACCAACAGAGGATAACAGAGCAGCACATGCCTATTGCAAAGAAAAGTTGGTGTAACTTTTACTCATAACACTATGCCTAATGTTGTGAGTACAAAAACAAAAACAGGGATGCCCTTGTAAAAAATACATCCAAGTGTCTAAATGTATGTAAACAAAGTGTAATTAATACAAGGGTTAAATACTAGAAGTTCAGACTGTAACAGCTCACTGCAGGCATCAAGGAAATATGGGTTGCTAGATCACTTTTCATTGGTTACTGGCCGTCAGACAAGGGTGGAGTTAAAGTATGAGCCTGGCCAATGATTAATTACTTGGTAATCTGATCTAAATACAGATTTGCATAGTTCAAAGGTCACCCATTTTAAATTTTAAAAAATTATGCAGTGTGGCTCCCCCATGAAGGGAGAGCCACACGTGTGAGGGGAGGGAGCAGCACTGGATGGAACAGCCTCCTGCCGGCTGGCCAATCAGCCGGGATCACCCAACTGTGTGCATACAGGCTGTTCCATCAGTCCGGGAACAGAGGCTAGCCCCAGGGACCTTGAGATGAAGTATTGCAAGCAAGTGGAGCAGTGCTACATGTATTCTGTCCAATCATCAAGAGTAAACTCAAGGCGAGCTGGATGAACTCTCAACAACCCTGACCAATGCCACCCCCCCCCACTTTCATAAGTGTACATTCACACAAATGCATTAAAATTGATAAAACAATGAGATTGAGAGTACACTATATACTTCTATTTACATCAATAATTTATCAGGAGAAAGTTAGATCATCGTCCCCTAACATATCACCCTTTGGTCCTATCTATAAATATGTAAATATTTAAATTTATTCAAAAGGAGGTACTATTCTCATGAATATGCAGCATTGCAGCATGGAGCACCAATGATATCTCTGTTCATTTATCAAAATTTACTATTTCCTACACAAATTACACTTCGCTAATTGGATTAAACCTCATGCATGTCCTTCCCTCCGTGAACATATTTCTTACACTAACATACAAAAAAAATGTACACATGAATAATTTATTACTTAGACATGACAAAATATGTCACACAGAAAACATAAAGTTGTGTTCACATCTGCAGCATATAAGCATGAATGTCAAAGTTGAGCAATTTTAGACATTCGTCTAGACGTCTGAACTAGGCCTATTATTCCTATTGATTCATAGACACAGATTAATGTGTTATAGAGTAAGGCTAAACATGTACAAGTCAAATATGTAAAAAACCCGCCAAGGTTATCTATTAAACAGCTACCAATTTAACCACCCGTGACTGCACAAGTCTACAATTTTTTTCCTCGGAAGTGTATTGTTCGGGTACAAAAGTACAAACAGAATGAAAAATACACACACCAAACTATGAAAACTCAAAGGACAACAAACTACTGAAAAGAAGCTCACAAAAGGAAAAAAACGTGAGAAAACTCAAAATTACCAGCAGCCACCGAGAGTGAATCATCTCACAATTGAATAAATGAACAAAGTTACTTTTGTAAAATGGAGTGCCAAGTTTTAAAACAACAACCGCCTTGTTCCAATCCTGAAAAAAATACACCTTAATGTTGCTTCACACTAAATCAACCGTACATGGAAAAAGAGCAAACTTAATAACATTTTTGTTATATTAAAAAATAAAAAGGAAACAGGTGAAATTAATACAGGAAACCGGTTGAGGACTTGTGACGGCTCGGTACAAACTTAATTTTCTCCGTGTGACTTGCACATTTTGGACAGGTGTCACAAACTGACACAGCTGTGCACAGTGTCTGTGTGTAGTGTGTGTGTGTGTTGTTGAAGATCTCTGTGCATTGCTCCATGGTTATGATATAATTATTGGAAGGATATAAGTGGGCAAGATAAACGTGTTTGGATGGAAGATTCCTCTAAACAAGTCCCTGCTCCATACTCTAATGTCGAAAACAATACGCAGGTTTACAAAAAATTCCATAAAATATTCCATTACTCTAGGGTTTTAACAACTAGTATACAAATGCCTCTTTCACAGCAGAAAGTCAAGAAAATTGTATTATGTTCTTGGATAGGTGAAAAAGAACTGACCACCCCCCCCCCAAAAAAAAGCTTAAAGATGTTACATTTCAGAGGATTTACAGCCTCAAGAACCCTCAGTTTCTGTATCATAAAGTGGATTAGCAGGCTTTTGAGCTGAAGTGTTAAACATGGTCCAGCCCTACAAATAATAATGGCCGCATTTTTTAATTTTCCTTGACTGCAATATTTTCACAATTTAGTCCATTCGTGGAGGAAGGAAACATTCTACCGCTAAAAAATACCATGGAGGAGTTTCCCCCTGCCCCAAATACTGTCTTATGAAAGCTGGGCTGCTCAGCTGGAAATAAGGAGCCCTGTATCAGCCATTAAACCCCCCCCCCCCCATTAAACCGCAAAACCACAAAAGACAACACCAGCTACTGTGCAACTGTGCCCCCAGGGTGATCCCTAATAATAGCTGATCTCTCATTAGGGATTAAGGGGGGTTAAAGGGGCTTATCTCCACTTATACACTGTGGTCACTTTCAGATTAATTCAGAAGAAATAAACACTACTAGCTGGAAGGTGGAGATGTCCTCATTAACCAAAATAAAAATGGACAATTCCAGCGAGTTTTTTTTTTGTTGACTTTATGTCAAATGACTGGAATGAATTGATTTTGTAAGCATCTGTTGGGACTGGGAGGGTCTCATGTTCTCACCACCGTTTTGGAGTTAACTGTTCATGTTCTCTATAGGAATGCAAGCTTGGAATCACAACAACAAAAAACGGAAAGTATCTTTGAGGAGCCTTTACTATTTAGGTAGATCAAAGGCCGAGGATTCTATGAAGAAATACAAATCTTTGATTGATGGTACAAGGCCCAATTTCATTCAAGCCCACAAGAAGTCTGACACTGTATGACAGGGACGACTATTGTCAACAATTAATTGTTAACGATCGATTGTCGCTTGTCTACAAATCAATTGTCAATTTATCTTTTGCTAGAAAGTCTTCAACTGAGGTAACTCCAGGGTACTGGGCAACTTCTTGCAAAAAGAAGAATGTATTCACCAGTTGTACCCTCCCCCAGCAAAAAAACAACTACAAACAAACATAAAATCAGGATTTTTATATGCTACATATTATACAAAGATCTTTTCTAAGTCAGATGGGACATTCAGGCCTGATACCTCAACCGTGGAAAGGGCAAGGCAGTTTCTCCTTGGTAAAGGGCACTTCCATTTGGAAAATATTCCTCCAATTGCCTGCACCAAATTAATCAGTCCGTGACGTTGATGGTGATACTAATTGTATTGTTGTGTCTTGGCCGAGCACTAGACTTAAGCTCTGGTGTTTCTGACCAGCAGAGTGTGGGTTCCAGTTCCGGTCTTGCCACTTGTGTCCTTAAGCAAGACACTTAACCACTACTGCTTCCTCCTTCCGATGGGACATAACGTGTGTTGCGTAACCCAGTTACCCTTATCGCCAAGAGAAGGGGTTTTCTGGCAGTGGCTTCTGAATGCGTCGCAGCACCTTGTAAACCCTTATAAGGTGCTACATAAATTGGTCTCACAATTCAAAAACGTTAAAAACCGTCTTAAAATAATACTAATAAAACGCTTTGAGATGCCCGAAGGTAAATCGCTATATAAAAACTATTCTTAATTGTATTACTATTATGCCTCTACTTAAAAAATGTCCACTTGTTTAAATAACTTGATGTTAAATTAAGTGTCGAATCTCTGAAACACTGCTTACTAAGTAAGAAATATTTAAGAAACTGATCTTAGGGGAGACACCAAAACATTATTGGAAGTTTTCTGACACAATTAAGCCAGCTAACATTTTCTCCTATAGAATAATTCTGAGCATGTTCTGAGCTGTTGTTCTATTAATTCGTGTTTTTCAGCAACACACAAATGGGCGAGTCCCCAGGTGGCCTGACTGACCTCAAACCCTGTGACCTTCAACCAACAGGCACCTCATTCAAGGTGTTTATTTGTGAAATCTCCTGGGGGCAGTCTTAATATTTGTTAGTGCAAGTCAAGATGTGGTGTTGGTGGGAGGGGGGCAGAGAACTGGAGAGTAAATCACCTTCCTGAGACTAGGTCAATGAATTGCCCCAAATAACTAGGCTGGAAATGGTTCAAGAATCCAGATAACCTATTGAGTTGGAAAAACCATAGAAGATACACTAGACTTAAGAAGTGTTTACAATAAAGATAATGTTGTCAACACAACTTCTGTCAATCATAACAAGTTACCTCACCCATCCACCACCAAAATATGGGGGAAAAAACAAACAAACGGTGACGATTTCGATAACGTTCATGGACCCTTAACATCGCCAATCTAACATTATCCTCTCCAGCAAAACTGACTGACATTCCTTTCCAATCCTCTCCCAAAAAATACTTAATTCAATTGCATCGATTTCAGACCAAACCAAATTATACTGACTTCCTCAAAAGAAATTACTCTCCCGACATATCAAAACTCATTTCAATTTTTGATTTTTTTTTTCTCAAGAAATCTTGACACTTCCCCGGTCGAGTGTAGCTGGTTGTCCTACTTAATTTCACAATCCAAACTTTATATTTCAGAGGGAGAAGCAATCAAAACATATCCGTTACGAACTGCAGAGCTAAGCCTAACTGCTATGGTTACATTCCAGCATAAGTCTTACTTCAATTACAAGGTATAAGGCAGCCAAGAAATAGTCAAAACGCTGACAACTTGTCAATGAGGTACAAAGGTCAACCAGGGGTATGATTGGAAAGAATGTCCCGAGATAAAAAAAACAAGGGATTGCTTCCAACTTCCAAAGAAAACTCAAATTCGTGAAGAAGAATCTCACTTTGATATGTTACAAAAAAATAAACTTTTACGTTGACAGGCCTTCAAACATTCATTTAAGAAGGGGTTTGCCAAAACATTTTATGATAAATTTCATCAACAATCAAAACTTTCCCTACTAAGCAAAAATAAGCAGGACACCAGTCACATGGTACATGTGACATGCTATTTCGGCTGGCAACCTTATTCTGTTAATGATAATTTTGTTATGCTTAGCTACTTTTTGTGCTTAAGCAGTTCTAGGCTTGGGCCTGGAAGTAGGCCTAAGGATAATATTTTGAAGGGAGAAAAAAAACTAACAGAGGCCACCATTGTCATTATTGTTGCTTGGAAATGTCCTTTAAAGTCATAACTACAACATGAGGAATAATAACTGTAATAATAATAACTGTATTTATAAAGTGCCTTTTGCCAAAGGATACAAGGCGCTGATATATATTTTTTAACCTGCCATGTATGTGGAGATACGTTTTGGAAGTATGAGACCTAGTCATTTATAGCACCATGTAATGGTTTACACGGTGCTGTGGCGCAATAAATGCTGCCGATCAAGGAAGTCTATATTGTCCTGTTTTCTGTACTAAAAAAATCTAACTAAAACTTATAGATGACTGGTTTGATGATTCATTTTCAAATCACAGAACATCCGCAAAGAAAATAAACAACTACATTGATTAAATCTCCAAAAAAAAACCAGATGGACAAGAAACTGGGGGTCAAAGAAACAGAGCGAAAGTATTTTTAGTTCATAAAAATTTGGGGTAATAATAATTTGGATTATTTATAAAGTAAATTACTACATTTACAACAAGCCAACGAGCACTTTGGAACTCTAAAGGGAAATAACATCTAGTGGCATAACCAGACATTTAAAAAAAAAAATTTTAAATTTTACTTATTTATTATTATTATTATTTTTTTTTTTTTTTTTTTTGGGGGGGGGGGCAAAGACATGATTTGGTAGGGCTATTTAAACAAGTATAGAACCATTTATATGTGCAAGAGGGTGGGGTGGGGGGCGGGGCGAATTCTGAGGTGGACATCATCATGGAGTCTCACTGAGAGGAAAGATAAAACTGATTCTGAAACATCCCTAGAGGGTCTGTTTCCCTCTGACATGTCCTCAAGTTATGGACAAATGTGAAGAATGCGGAATCTGATATGTACGTCCACCATCTGCAAACGGTAGAATCCATTTGCAGATATCAATGATTAAATAAATACCAAATTGAATACTCCAGTTCTGAATGGAGATGGCATGAAAAAAAAACCCTGAAAATTACAAGGTCGGTGTCTATAAAAAAAAAAATTATCTAAGGGATGGGGAAGACTTGATCGCCAACAAATGTTGACATCTGACGTTTCGGCATGGAAAAAAACCACGGCAGACTTTTGTGTAAGCCAGGCACAATGCACACAAAAAACTAGTAACGTTCAAATTGTTTATACTTGGGTGGTGGTAACGTAAGATAATATATGGTCTCAACCATAACTCAACATTTGTATCTTATAACACAAATAATTGCTGGTAGTTTTTTTCAAATCAGTATCTCCAATGAAAGTTTATAACTTCTGCCACTAAAATGTAAACAGCTATAAATAAAAAATAATAAATAAAAACATTATTATACATCAAGTTTTGCAAAACACCTTAAATAATTAGTTATGATGTTTCTCCTTTTTTAAGTGGGGGGGGGGAAGGTGGCTTTACATTTGTTTTTCTCAATGTAGGCCAAAAAAGCAATTGAGATTGAGTTATCTTTCTGATTTATCTCTGTATCAAACCGAAAAGTCAGATTATCTTGAGGAAGTTAAAATTTGTTTGATTTACGCAAATCAAGCATTCTAGACAAAGCAAAGTTTTAAGGGTATGTACACTGTTAGAGAAAATAATGTTGACAGATTTGCACATAACTTACATGATATAAAGATGGTCATGGTGGAAAACTTCCCTTGACATATTTTTGCTTCACATGCTTTACTTTTTTTTTTTTTTTTTTTTTTTTAAGAAATGAATAAAACAACTCAATTGTTTACCTCTAGAAGTCTAAAGCCTGATGTTTGATCACATTGAAAACACTTTTTTTTCCTCCCACTATTTTCTTGTGAAAATATTTTCACAGTGACAGACTGAGCTTAAACTTTCACGGGTTTGTAAATTTACGTATTATGTTGGGGAACATGATTATCAAATTACCAATCTTGGTCGCATGCTTTAAAGAAATTGTGCACAGGCCTAGGGCCTACTTGAGAAAGAAGTTGATTCTTTCTCAAAAATCACAGGTGCAATCTTGTGGGAATTCTGCTCCTTGTGGTTTATCAATTTAAGCACCCCTCCCCCCCCCCAAAAAAAAATTAAAAAGAACAAAAAAAATTAAACAATGAAATCCCTCAAACAAATATTTTCATAAAATTGCAGAATTTTGGGAGAGATCTGCTAATATTTCCCACAAGCTGTAACTCATAACGGATACCGGGGATCCAAGTAGGCTAGCTAACAGGATATTCAATTGGTAACCCTGTGGAGACAAGTTACCCAATCAATTTAATAGAGTTTGCAAAAAAATTGATACTGACCAGGGCTGAGGGGGGAGCGGGCAATCTTGCCAATCTGCTGAGCGAGAATGGCTACGCTTAGCAGAAACAGTTTCAGGGGTGCAAGCGTGCCATATACAATGTGTGTTGCATCTGTAGCTGGTCCACTGCCAATACACGCTTAGCTAATTGAGTGGGATCTATTTGATATCGGGCAGTTTAAGCTGAGACAAGTTTACAATGTAATTTTGTGGATGGTGCATTGTAAATCATCCTTCGGAAATTAAGTCGGATATATTTGAAGTTGGATAGAGCATGGATAGAGACAACAGCTTGACATTTGCTTAGCGGAAACAGGTTATCCATCTTAATATAGTTGCTTACTGTTCAGGTCTAGCTCCCCACGATTTTTAAGCACAGTTAAAAAATTCTACTACATAACTATATTTTTGCTAAGCGTTTCGTGGTGTGTGTTTTTTCCCAGTTTGTACAAAAATAATTTAAAAGATTTATGGAGGTGGGCTTAGTAATCAAAAAAGGAGGACGGATATTTGGTGGTGGCTTCTGAAACTTGGAGAGGTTCCAGAGTTGGACGGTTCCCCAAATGAGCAGAGAAATGGATGTGATTTCCTCAGATTAAGGTCTGGCGAGGATTGATTAAACAAGCTGATAGGGGAACATGTGTCAAATAGAATTACAGTTCCCAACGACAGATATATACATCGATGAAAAGTAAAAATAAAAACAAAATTGAAGTGACACAAATCCTCTTGTTACCTGAACTTCTAATTTGAGTGAGGGAAAGTCAAGTGCAGAATCAAAGCACTGATTGATTCTGTTTTATTATAGAATTGAATTTGTTACTAGATGTAATAGATGGACTGCAATACGCGTCATTGACCGTAAAACGATGGAAAAGTGCACATGTATACGCGCTATGCGCGACTCTCAGCCAATGATAGCTCTTCACGCGTGCACAATTCATCAAAGATGGTGGTCAATGACGCGTATTGCAATCCATCTATAGGTTTGTTCATGTTTGCAGTAACCCCTGCTAGTTACAGGATCCGAACTAGCCTCTTGTTAACAGGGAACACTCAGTGGTCTGCTATAGAATGCGGGGGTCGTGTGTTCAAATATCACCTGAGTAGTTTACCTGTGGGTTTGTTTTTCCACAAGACTCGGGAAAGCACAGAGTATGTAGTGCTTATCACACATCAGGGCCCAATTTTACAGAGCGACTTAAGCACAAAAATTGCTAAGCACAACATAATTATGCTTCAGAAAAAGGTTACCAGCCAAATTACCATGTCGCATGTTCAATCTGCGCCTGGTATCCTGCTCACTTCTGCTAAGCAGACAATTGTCAAGCAATATGTTCTGCTTATTAAAAGCAGCTCTGAAATTGGGCCAGGTACATGGTCAAACCTAAATATTAAATTCAAAGTTGTCAGAACCAGAGGGGAAGATTAAATATGGAAGCACGAACTCTGCAAAAATTGACAGTGTTTATGCATTTGAAAACATCCGCAGGCAGGTATAGAATAAAATTAATTTTCATAAGCATTTGTATTGATAAAGAGACGGCATCATCAAACCTAGACAGTTATTTATGTACACATGACAACAAAACCAAAGACGTAAATATAGGCAAATGAATAAATAATATATATTGATAAATAGAAAATTGCCCCAATCCAAGGCCCGCTTGGAGTATATCCTTGATTTGGGTGTGTTTTTATCAGGGAGTGTAATTTACAAAGAAAATGTGTACAGCTGTACATTGATGAGAGATTCAATTCCTACTTGACAACACACAGAGTGAAGTCGGCCATCTCCATGGGCAATGAAACCTCACTCTTGAACGTGCAACTTTGCGTAATGCAATACCACGTGCTGCACGCAGGAGTTTAGCTAACCTCCTAGCATGATTGGTCAACGAACCATTTGGTTGCGTAGAAAAATTAGAACGCATGACGCAGCTCAAAGCGAAAAACCCACGTTGCCCGTAAAGATGGCGTAGATAGGGAACTATCTACCGGTATAATGGAGAGCAGGCATTGATGAGCATTATGCTGTAGTTATGCAAATTAATTATCAACGTAATTATGTATATCACCGTTATTTAGATATGTTAATTAGTTTTTTATATGTTAATTCTGAGAAGCTAACAAAGAGCAAAATGGCAAAAAGGTTTAGATGAGGTAGGCTAGAACCTTGTCAAATCAATATAAAAAAAAAACGAAAACCGGAGGTAAAAGAAAGATGAATAAAGTAATGACTTTAAAGTTACAAGCAGACAGTTTGTTTTTATAAATAACTGGACAGACCAAGATGGACAAATACACACCCCATGAAAACAGATCATTTACAAACTAAGCCAAACCTCTGACTGTAAACCACTTAATCAGTTAAGGGAGAATTTTTAGTTCTCAATTCTGTTGAAATTTATGTGGTGGTAGAAGCTTCAGGGGTGAGAGTCAATGCTGACAAAAAGGTCTGAAAAGATTAAATTTCCACCTCTTGGTAACCCTGTGAGTTATAGATTTCAGGGAGCTTTTGTAAAACGGCATCCTCAATGCTAGATAAAGCCCTGTTCACACTACAACGCCAACCCCCAGGAGCTAAAACGCCAGGAAATTCCTGGGGAATTTTTTTAACCTCACCGTCACCGCCAAACCCATGTTTGTTTCACACTTGATACAATTTTCCTAGGAAGAATGAACATTTGGTACGCTAAGCCCGAGGTTATCTGGCTTAACCCCACCCCCAAGCAGGGGTAGCTATTTCCCGGAAAATGACTATTTCCAAGGAGGTTGCCAGGGTTTAAAAATTCAGGTTTTTAAAGGTCAACCAAATTTTTCTTGGAATTTTCCATAATATTTCTCTAGTGTAAAAGGGGCTGTAATAGTATCATATAAGGATAACAAAACAGCTACTTCTCTTCCCCAATAGTCTGCATTCAGAAAAAATTTCTCATCCCTGAAGCTCCCGAATAAAAAACACAATAAAATACACCTGGAAAAACAGAAGACACTGTGAATCAGAAACAAGACCAATGCCGTCAAAGGACCACAGTCTTAAAAAAACAAACGACAGTGCCAGTTTTGACAATTAATGTCTTCTAGTAACAGCGTCAAATTCCATCCAAATCCAAGTGATTCCTGTCAACTTTTTCTTTCGTTAATAAAACGTGTTACCGTTTTTTACCGTAATGATTCAAGTACAGTACATCAAATGGTCTTCAACTCCTGAAGAGGATAAACACAGTATCCACTTTGACGATTCTTCTAGTCACTTTTTTTGTTTGTTCCTTTTTCAAACTTTGAATAAAAATAAGATCAAGTTCTCCCTACCCCATTCCACGATCTTGGACTCCACCTGGCTCTACTTGCACAGGGGCTGGTACCACACATGCTGGTGTCCACGGGTCTGGATAGGGTGTTGCACGAGGTGTCTGCCAGCGTACGGCCGCTCCGTAGTCGACACAGGACCAGCCGGGATTTGATGCCTCCTCCACATGACGCTGAGCACTGTGTGGATATAAAAGGATCGAGGTGTCAATTTGGATCCTGATGTGAAGTTTGACAATTAAACCTCATCAAAGATTCTCAGTTTTGGTTTACATAAAAAAATTCCGAAACTTTTTGAGGAGCACTTCAGGATAGCAAATACTGGAGGAACAAAACTTGAAATTATAAGCATGCTGCAACATACATTCAGGAAATCTTTGATTCTTTGATAAAAAAAAGACATGTTTTCATCAAATTCTTTCATACAAGGAAACTATGGGCTTCAAGTACCATGTTGCTGACAAGGGCTGGATTATCCAAAGGGTCTACCAAAGAATTTGCGCCAACACAAAATCAAAAGCCTACGAAAACAACAGAGTATTTAAGCGTGTTTATATATCTTTACCTTTTTTATATAATTCTAACAGCGACTGGACTTTGGAAAGCTTTAGCCTAGTACAAGGCTTACCACAATCCTAAATACATTGGCGCTGGAGCCCAACACTGGTGCCTAGGGCCTACGGAATACTGGTGCCTAGGCCTACGGAACGCTGGTGCCTAGGGCCTACGGAACGCTGGTGCCTAGGCTACGGACGCTGGTGCCTATGGCTACGGAACGCTGGTGCCTAGGGCCTACGGAACGCTGGTGCCTAGGGCCTACGGAACGCTGGTGCCTAGGGCCTACGGAACGCTGGTGCCTAGGGCCTACGGAACGCTGGTACCTATGGCCTACTGAACACTAGTGCATACACTATGGCCTCTAACACTGTGCTACCTGGATATGGCCTGCTAACACTGGTGCCTAGGGCCTGCAGAATACTGGTGCCTAGGCCCTACGGAACGTGGTGCTAGGCGGCCTGCAGAACACTGGTGCCTAGGGCCTGCAGAACACTGGTACCTAGGGCCTGCAGAACACTGGTACCTAGGGCCTGCAGAACACTGGTACCTAGGGCCTGCAGAACACTGTACCTAGGGCCTGCAGACACTGGTACCTAGGGCCTGCAGAACACAGGTACCTAGGGCCTATGTAACACTGGTGCCTAGGGCCTGCAGAACACTTAGTCTAGTCCTGCTGCTGACTATAGACTTTAAACTTCAAGTATTAAAATATATATATATAAACAAAATACAAATTCTGACAATAACTGTTTTAAAAAAGATGTGGAAAAAATACCCAAAGATACAAAGTTTAAACTGTTTTGACAAGCTGAATTCATTTGCTTGATTCCTCATTCCATTTCAAATATTGATTTGTCATTCACAATACTTGTCTGTGACCCCCTCTCTTCACCCTGTCCCCTTCAGGGGGTAAGGGGTGTACACTGACTCACCCCCTTCTCTTCCTTAACCCCCACCCATTTTCAGTTTTCATTAACCCTAGACCTGCCCATGAAGGCTCGCAGGACATGACAGGAGTGTTTCAGAGGGTTACGACCATTTCTCCGCAGTGGGTGAAAACCATGACTGGGTAATTCAATCAGAAATCCCATCAGTCTTACTGGAGACCCCCTCCATTCAGAATTCCCAACCCCCTTAAGGTACGAGATAACATGCTGACTCAAGACGTCATATGTAGGATAATTTGATTGTCCACGCACCTTCAGGGTACTGGGTTTGGTTTTAGTACACCACAGTCAAGAAAAGCTGGTATTGAGGGGCTTGCATTAAAGGAAGGTACACGATTGGTAACCATTCTAAAAAAATTAATGGCAATAGAAACTGACTTGGTTAGAAGTGACAGCAACTTTCGTTAGTACAAAGCATTTTGAGAAATATTTCAATTCAAAATAATATGGATATGGAAAAATATGTCAGTTTTTGTCCCAAATAATTTAAATCTGAGAAACGTTTCTGTCAGAAACGTTTCTCAGATCCTGTATTCCTATTAGGGATTATTCTTTATGCGTGGAAATATTCGCTGGGGATTTTGGCTATATTTCAAAAACGCGACCACCTTTTGAAATGAAATTTTCACAGGTTAGTTTTATTGTATATATCTACATTTATATAGGATTAAAACAAGCAAACGATCCCCAAAACCAAAGGTATACTTTGCCTTTAAAGTCTCACAGCATTGTTCCTTCTCTCTCCCCCCCCCTCCCTGTTTTGTAAATTGTGTTTAGTTGGGCCAGTGTGTCTAACAGCGGAGACTGAGAATGACTGTGGCTTTCAACTTCTACCACTAGTTAAAGGTGGGTCAAACTTTGGTCATGACCCCAAAAGAAATTGTGTAATTTGTATTTGAAAGCCAACTTGTTATAAAGATGGTAATGGTAGTCACTTTCATCTGAAGTGCCTTGATTAGAAATCAATAAAAGTATATAAACAAATTTGATTGATCTCCAAAGATCCGCGGCAGGTGACTTTTGGAAATTTCTGTGGTGTCCGTTTGAATGCTGCCCTCAATACAGCCAGACAGGTTCAAAGAAAACATCAAATCTTTCACTTCATGGGACATCACATTTTATTAATTTAGTGATCATCTTTTGATATAAAGAAAAGACACATATCTTATGTTGTGATCATGATGTACAAAATGTAAAAGAAAATTTCATATGACCACTGGAGTATTTTGCCTGCCACAAAATGCTCTGGATTGTACAAGGTCACTCTGTTTGTAAACAAGGTGGCAATGGTTTATAAACCACCTTTATTATGGGTGTTAGAGATCCTGTATATTTCACTTTGTTCACTTAGGGCTTCCTATAAAAAATATTTTCCTGCATTGAACAGATCTTGTATAGTTCCCTTGTTTCATACTGCCTGTAGTGTCAATACAGTCTGGCCCAGGACCATCCCCTATGGTTGGTGTTACTGGATCTGAGATTGATAAAGACTGACAAGAAGAGGGGGGAGACATACAGCTCAGTGTGATTCAACAGGACAGACTGTTGATGAGGGGGTCAGCTACAAGGGGGGAAGGGTCCAATGGACGTGATGATATTTATACAACCCCCCTCTGTGTTCAGTATGTGATTGAGGGGTGAGGTTACTGATAAATGTAGCCCCTTAGGGTGACTGCGAGATCTAGAAGAGACAGATCACTTATCTTTAAAATGTTTTAAAGGGCCTACTGCATTACTTTATCTAAGGTTTCAAACTACTCAAATGTTGGATTGATTTCTTACACACACTTAAAAATTTATAAATAAAAATCACGTGGAAAGTCCTGGCCAAGCGGTCTCATGCACCAGACTCAATTTCTGAGAGTGGGTTCAGGTCCCGATCACGGCATTTGTGTCCGTGAGCAGTTAGACACTTTTAACCCATAATCGCTTTGTCCTTTTAGATGAGACATAAAGCCGCAGGTATTGTGTAACGCACGCATTGTTAAGAGAAGGTTTGCCCCTGTGTTTCTGGCGTGGTTGGCTGCAGATTGCACCTCGTCACCTTGTAAACCCTCACAAGGTGCTATAGAAATGGGTCTCTAAAATAAATCAAAAACTCAGCATACCTGTGTAACATATCATGCCTGAAATGCCCTAGATAAAGACTGTTTAGACTGATTATTTATTTTTGGCAAACCGAAAACATTCTACATTGTTAATTGATATAAAAAACAAACGAAAGAAACTCCCTTGGACACAATCATTTGCATTGGTTTTTTCATTTTCAAGGAAAAAAGAGGAAATCAGCTGATCCCAGCTAGAAGTTGCATGCCTGCATTATACAAGTAGCCATCAAACTAACTGTCAATCTTGAAATTATTTCAAAACGGAAAAAAATCTCTGCAAATATTTTCCACCAGATGCAGTTTTATTAGTGAAGATGTTCACCTGTAACTGTGGACTTTCAATCATTAACTAGTTAACTTAACAATGGGCAAGGCACTTAACCATCATTGCTTCTCTTAGTCCAGGTGATAAAATGAGAACCTGAGAGGACTGAGACAGCATCATGTTGGATTAACCCCTTGGTGCTTATAGAAGCAGCTTGGGGTTGTATGCACCCAGCGAGTTGAGAAAGTTTTAGGAAGTCTAAAAGTATGCCTGGTGAACAGGGATAATAATATTGTAAAGTACTTGCTCTAGCTACTAGAATGCGCACAATAAAAGAACCAAGTACTAATGTGTTTAATACTTCTTCACCTTTTGTTAGTATCATTGTCCCTATGCAGCTTTCAACAACAAAATTGCCAATACCTACATGTTCTCAAACTACTGTGCCAAATGTTTGATTGATTCTTACAAATAATTACGCCACATTATCTAAAACGTCTACAGTTTCTGCTTGTGAACTTGCTTGCTGTTCAGATAACATTTTGTGAGAAACTACTCCGACTACTAGAAGATTTTTGCATGATTTTTGTTTGACTGCAAACAAAACTTTTGCAAACGCTTCTATGCCTACAACTTATTTTTGTCATTTTGCTCTGCCGGCAGAATTTTTTTTGAGAGTACCTACTCAATTGGTACAAGGCAGATCACAAAGGGATGTCACTAGTCAGTTTTAAAATGAATCACATATTTTCCTGTTTAAGTGTAAAGATAAATCAGTGAAAACGAGAAGGAAAAGTCGCACAAACTCTGAGAAATAGTGATTTGAGACTATCCTTTCACCTGATGGCAGATCATATCTTTGTCTAACAAGAGACCAAAAATACACCTGTTGGAATTTTTCAGTAAGGGCCTGGCCCAATTTCATAATGCCGTTAAGCAAAAACTGCTGCTTAGCAGTAAATTTCGTTGCTTCACATAAAACTAGTGGGGTACCAGTCGCAACAATGTAAACTTTTCAAATTTTGGCTGGTAGCCTATTTCTGCCAAGCAAGTTTTTTATGCTTACAGGCTTTATGACATCAGGCCCAGGTTTTTAGCGTAGGGGGATGTTAAAACTTTTGAATTGTTTTCAGTTTACTTTACAAGTGTCAGACCAATATTAAACCAAACAAAAAGAAGGGAAAAAAAGGAAAAAGAAAGAAATTAAAGACTAAGTAATTCTTCTTACCGATCCCCAGTCACCGAAGCTCCACCGTGGGCAATGTATACCTGTATTACAAACTTCTATGTTTTGTGGTCTCAATGCTTCGTTGCACGTATCTGAATCCCCGTTGTCATCTTGACAGAAGACTCTCCGCTGGTGAAGACCGCTCCCACACGTGGATGAACACTGTACAGGGGGATAAGATAAAACAAATTACACAGCTACCCTCTATGGGGGGTCAAATCACACAGGTATGGAGGTCGACTACCTGCTTGCTGGTTAAAGCACACATGCACTACTTTACATGCAAACTTACGATAACTGTTAACAGTTGACTGCCGCCTATGAGTATATTTGTACTAACAGGTGTAACGGATTCTGCCACTACGAGTATACTCGTAGAGAATGAAAGGGCTTTGTATTGTTATTTAAATACACTGGCATCACTGAGCACGCAACACATACGTCTTCTGGCAGTGGTGAGGACATTGACCTTATAGAATGTGTTGTTAAATTTTTGGGTGGTATAGTACCTATTTGGTATGCGCGCATGCGCACCGCACTTGGCAAATGGGAACGCCCTACGAATATATGACCGGCAGTCAACGTGTTAAACAGCAATTGTAAACCAAGGAAGTTTCGGGTTGGCGTAGTGGTATCTTCCCTCGCCGCTACCTCTAGGACCCCTGTCCTGGATTGGGTTTTCAGTCCCCATCTGATGGCATGAGTTTTCCCTGGAATAACTCTCTATGTTTTTCAATCCTACTCTCAACCAGGGGTAACTATTTCCCAGGAGTTTTCCAGGGTTAGCAATTCAAGTGTGAAAAGGACTAACAAACTTTTCCAGAATTTCCTGGGAAATTTGTCCCGTGTGAAAGGAACTAAAGTGATACAATTGTCTCCCTATAGACAACACTCACCTTACTCCACGGTCCAGTCTTCCACTTTCCTCTGTTATCCCAATCCCTCGGTCTCCCGACATCCCTGATGCGTCAAACTGTTCCGATACACACTCCTGATTGCTGCACGTCTCCGAGTCTTTGGGTCGGATCTTCAGGTCGCACTCCTCATCGTCGGCAATGGAGTTATCGCTGTTGACGCAGGCTACGTAACGAGAGGACTTGCCAGTTCCGCATGTTACAGAACACTGGTAGATCGAAATGTTGAATGAAAAGACAAAACAAGACAATGGTAAAATATGTGTAAATGGACAAAACCTACGGGGCTTCTCATGCTGTTAGAATACAACTAACTATGAACTCGACCCATAACTGATTTGGGCAAACTGATCACAATGTCCAGGATCCCAATTTCATAGACCTGCTTCAGCAGAAAATACTGTTAGAAATTTTCTGCAGGGCAAAAAAAGCAGGATATCAGCCACAAATGGTAATGTGGAATGGTATTTTGGCTGCAGTATACAGTGCTTAACAACATCAGTGTAGGATAACACAAATAACAGTGTAGATCTCGAGTGACTTCTATCCAGAAATGGGGATTTCCTGTAAACTATGAAAGTCCAACCTGAGCTATACCAATTTTGGGTGGGAGCGATAGATATTGACAAATTCATTATTCCATTGGCCAGCAACCAAATGCTACCAAAATGTCAACCAATATGCCAGTGACAGTCAATTCAATGAATGTATACGATCACAACTCATCAGACAGATATTCTCCATGACTTTTCAGCTTCTCTTTTTTTGCCCACCATGCACATTTTTCAAATCTGCCATACCTGATTCCATTGGCCCGTTCTCCAGTGAGGGCAGGGCTTTACTCTGACATTGCTGAATGGCTGGCGGCGATGCTCAAATGTCACAATCTGTCTCCTCCGAGATGTAACCATAGCGATCTCTACACTGACGTAGCGCTCGCGAGTTCCGTAACCACACGTTGATGTGCACTAAGTGTGGAATGAAAAAGTGGCATTCTCAATTGCAAAACATATAGATTTCCTCGAAAAAATGTTTAGATTCTAGAGCAACAAGCTTAAAGGAACATTACAGAATTGGTTTTTGCTAACAAAACAGTTGCTGGCAGTGTAAGCACTTTATGTAATCCACCATATACATAAACTGACAAACCTGTAGAAGTTTGAGATCGATCGGCCATCTGGGTCACGAGAAAATAGTGAAAAACGATTACACATTTGCATGAAATCATATAGATTCAACAAATGAATAAAACGCTCAATGGCGATAAACTCCAATCGGAAAATTAGTTTATTATTTCTCATCAAATATGGCATTTCAGACAGAAAATTTCAAGGGATGTTTTCTGCTATCATCATCATTAGACCGTGTAGGTTTTATGAAAATCTGTGATCAAAAAGTACATTTTACAAGTTTTTTTCTAACCAATTCTGTAATGTTCCTTTAAGGAAAACATTTCAAAATACACAAAAATATTATTCCATTCACCAGAGTATGTTATAGTATTATTTTAGACAGGTATCACTGCTGTACCTACTATGGTATGAACGGGACAAGACAAAGATGACTTGTACTATACGTCATGATTCTCACCTCAGTCCACATCCCCGTTCTCCACTGACTGCTGAATCTCATCCATGGTGTCTCCCGAGAACCTCCATAGCGGTTACCGGTGATGACTTGGGCACCGGCTTTGGATCAGATGGCCCTCTCATCGTCACACTTGGCACATCTAGTAATGCCGACCCCCTCTGGTTGTACGATGGCCCCGGCAGGGGATTCTGCGACGACGATGGCGTTGGTCTACGAAGCACACTTCGCACGGACGACACCGGTGTGATAATACGAGGTACCACTGACGAGGTGGATTTGATCGGTGGGTACGTTGGCGGCAGAGTGGAGGTGGGTGGTTTGGTTTCTGGTATGGTGGGATATGGGCAGGCTGGCATTTGGCAGTTCTGCTCTTTAGGCGGCTGGTCTTCTGGACTACACTCCCCATCTGGAAGTGGGGTATCATTAGTGTGACGGCATTGGATACCTCTGAGTTGGTAACCCTGACCGCAGGATACCGAGCACTGCAACACAAAAGTAGATATTAACAATACAAAAGAATACCCTAAACATTGGATCAGGGAATGTGGACACTCAACAATTTTTCTACAAAAACAATAAAAGATTGTGAGCTAAAAACCTTCACAATTTGAATTTAATCAAGGAAGAACTCCCAACTGTGTTTATTTGGGCATCAGCTTAACTTAAAGCTTTCTTACCCTAGCTGCCATTCACCTTTATGGACCCAGGTTCAAATTCCCGCCTCAAACCAAAGCCAATTGTATCTGGATTGGGTTTTCAGTTCCCATCGTAGCCCAACCTTCATGGCACTGCTTTACGCGGCATTCCAGGCTTATGGCCTTAGAATCATGCACTTTACAGGGCGGCTAAGCGTAGAAATCTGTGGTAAACAGTGCCATGAAATAAGGCCCTGATTGATTGGGTTTTCCCTGTTTGGGGTTTTTCTCCAACAATTTATCGGCTCCCAATCATCATGTTATTTACAGGCGTACTGTTGGATGTGCAATAATGTAGTGACATGGAATTATCAATAAATTACACCTTGTGATCAAATCGATTGCCTTTGTTTTGCACAAGAAATGCATGCATGAGTGAGCGTGCGTAGTGAATTTATCTAGAAAATAATATTCTAGAATGAAAATAATAACTAGTAAAGAGGTTGGAATAAGTAGGTCAGTCAGAGATTTATCAAGATGAGAAGCTATAAAATAAAGAAGCACTCTTGACAATTATCTTCCATTTCTTTGCCTTAACTGACAAACCAATGCACTTTGCATAAAGTAATTAAAATAATTAAACAAGACGAAACTTTACAATATTTTTTGAACAATAGAAACTCACAGGTCCCCAATCACCGTGTCGCCATAGAGGACAATCAGCCATCCCACAAGGCTTGGAACGAGCTGGCATCAATGTCAGGTCGCACTGGGCCAAGCCGACGACGCGGTTGTCTTGGTAACAGCTCACTCTACGCTGTGTCTCTCCCTCTCCACAAGTCACTGAGCACTGATTACAGAGAGAAGAATTTGAGAAGATGAGAACAGGTTCAGGTCACTTGGGTGATATCGACATTCTGAATCCTCCCCTCCCCTCTCCAAACCCATCCTCCAGTCTTACCTCATCCATGACCTACTCGCCAGGTTAGACAGTCCATCACCTCACATGCCCTGACAGTTTCTGGCATGAGGTTCAGGTCACACTGGGTGATATCCACATTCTGAATCCCTCCCCTCCCCTCTCCAAACCCAACCTCCAGTCTTACCTCATCCCATGACCCTACTCGCCAGGTTGGACACTCCATCACCTCACATGCCCTGATAGTTTCTGGCAAGAGGGTCAGGTCACACTGGTGATATCGACATTCTGAATCCCTCCCTCCCCTCTCCAAACCAACCTCAGTCTTACCTCATCCCATGACCCTACTCGCCAGGTTGGACACTCCATCACCTCATGCCCTGACAGTTTCTGGCAAGAGGGTCAGGTCACACTGGGTGATATCACATTCTGAATCCCTCCCCTCCCCTCTCCAAACCAACCTCCAGTCTTACCTCATCCCATGACCCTACTCGCCAGTTGGACACTCCATCACCTCACATGCCCTGACAGTTTCTGGCAAGAGGGTCAGGTCACACTGGGTGATATCCACATTCTGAATCCCTCCCCTCCCCTCTCCAAACCCATCCTCCAGTCTTACCTCATCCATGACCCTACTCGCCAGGTTGGACAGTCCATCACTCACATTCCCTGACAGTTTCTGGCAAGAGGGTCAGGTCACACTGGGTGATATCCACATTCTGAATCCCTCCCCTCCCCTCTCCCACCCAACCTCCAGTCTTACCTCATCCCATGACCCTACTCGCCAGGTTGGACACTCCATCACCTCACATGCCCTGACAGTTTCTGGCAAGAGGGTCAGGTCACACTGGGTGATATCACATTCTGAATCCCTCCCTCCCTCTCCAAACCCAACCTCAGTCTTACCTCATCCATGACCTACTCGCCAGGTTGGACAGTCCATCACTCACACGCCCTGACAGTTTCTGGCATGGGGTCAGGTCACACTAGGTGATATCCACATTCGAATCCCTCCTCCCCTCTCCAAACCCATCCTCCAGTCTTACCTCATCCATGACCCTACTCGCAGTTGGACAGTCCATCACCTCACATTCCCTGACAGTTTCTGGCAAGAGGGTCAGGTCCACTGGTGATATCCACATTCTGAATCCCTCCTCCCCTCTCCAAACCATCTCCAGTCTTACCTTATCCATGACCCTACTCGCCAGGTTGGACAGTCCATCACCTCACACGCCCTGACAGTTTTGGCATGAGGGTCAGGTCACACTGGTGATATCCACGTTCTGACCGCCAGATGAGCAGCTGACTCTGCGCTGCATCTCTCCTGGCCGCACGTCACTGAACACTGAAACAGAGAACGGCCACTGTGATTTAACAGACAGGTTAGTCTAAGAATACCTTTAAGAGGATTTTAACTCTTTTTTTCCCTCCTATCCTTTGTAATATTTTCCAGTGAATTGACCAACCATTAGAATGACTTAAACTGCAGAAGTCGTGTACTGTGTAGATGCATTAAATAAATAATATAATATTGTAGGCTGGCATCATTTTTCTATCATTCCAAACAGTTACAAACAATTATTCTTATTATTACTACTTTTTATCTTTATACTTTATTACTTATTATATCTTTCTGGCAATGAAACTGATAAACCCTCAAAAGTACTCTGCACGGCAACCCGTAGGTCTAAAGATACTTGGGAAAAAGTCCATGCTGTCGAAAACCCAATCCATACACTTGGCTCCGTTGGGGTCATAAGAGTTGAAAGGCCGGGAAAAAACATCTAAGCCAAGCTTGCATGCTCAATGTGGTAGAATACAGCCTTAGGGGTAAAAGATCAACACAATTTAGATTCTTTGTTTTAGTGATCGACATTTTTTTTTCAGAAATCATGATCTCACCTGAGTCCATTCTCCATGGAACCAATTAGCACAGTCCTTCACCTCACATGACCTCGTAGTCTCTGGCATCAAGGCTGCGTCACAGCGACTGGCCTCGATCTCCCTGTTGCCCAGGTAACAGTTGACCCCTCTCTGCCTCTCTCCTAGACCGCACGTTACTGAGCACTGCATCAAAAAACAAATTTACAGAATGAGCAAATTGAAATAGATCTTGCTCGTTTAAAAAATATGTTTCTATGAATAATATCACAGCGCTCATATCCTAGCAGCTAGATCAAGGCGCTTTACAACATTATTATCCCTGTTCATCAGGCATTCTTTTAGACCATTCCTCAAACTTTCTCAACTCCCATGGGGAGCATACAGCCCTAAGCAGCTCATACTACATTAAGGGTTAATCCAACATAATTCTTTTCACTTATACACCTGGGTTAAGAGAAGCAACTTATGGTTAAGTGCCTTGCTCAAGGACACAAGTGTCATGACTGGGATTCGAACCCACACTCCGATGGCTGAGCCAGTTTGCTCAATTCCCATTATGCATTAATTACTCAAGCGACGACACATGTGAAGAAACTGAACTATTTGAGAATCTATCCTCAATACAGAAAGTCGCCTACGAATATATCAAAACCAATGAAATGAATCAAATTGAAGGACTTGCAAGAGAAACATCTTTGTCCTCACCTCTCCCCAGCTGGTTTCTCGCCATACCGGGCATTCCGTCTTCCTGCATGAACTCACAGCACTCGGCTTCAAGGAGATATCACACTGGTCATTGGCTACAACCTCGTTCCCTTGGTGACAGTGGATTGACCTTCGCCGTTCCCCTTCACCGCAGGTTACAGAACACTGGTGGAAAAAAACACAAAGTATTTTTCAAAATATTGAACGTGAAATGTACTCGGTCCTTGAGGATCCAGTTAACGAAGAAGAATACGCATAGGTATAAAGCCCTTGGAAAGACGTGTTAACATGCCTGAGCATTCCATTGTGTAGAGTGCACAGTGCAACGCATTCACTGTATTACACTTTGTTTGCCCCGTAACAAAGAGGGACAAAGGGTGCTGGAATTCATGCTCAGAATTCCCCCTTTTTCCAGGATTTTTGTGTGATTCCATGTTCAAGACCTTCGTCCTTTAGTTGGCAAACCATGATTACGAGAGAGGCTGCCACCATTCAGCATGGCCAGCAACTCTTAGATACCAGCATGCCATGGCCCATTATAGGCCAACTGTTTAAGGTTTAGCTGATTGATGGTGAACAAGAGCAACGTTTTCTTTAAAAAGGAAGAAAAAGAAATCCCAGAACATTTTACGATGATGTTTTTTGTCTTCACTAAGTCATGGTTTTATTGTGACAACAAATATTCTCAACAGCAAAAAATAAACTGGAAATTCTGAATATTAATCCTGGGCCAAAGGATGGAAACAAAAATTGAAAATCCCAGCGGTAAGTGGTTAATAAAAAAGAGAGGGCTGTTTAACTTAGTGACCACCATCCCCCTATTGAAAGAAGTCAGGAACCACTGTGAATGCAACAAGCTGCTTTTTTTTTGACACTAGGTGGCAGCAGACTTACCAAGCTATTTTTGTCTCATTGGTTCTAAATAATGCAAACTCAGGAGACATTTCTGCTGTCCCCACCTACATCTCAAAGCAAAAAGTCTTCCACTGTTTCTTACCGGTCCCCATTCTCCATGTCTCCACAAGGTGCATTCTGGGAGGTCACAGGGCATGATGCTCTCCGGCATCAGGCTCAAATCACAGTCGATATAGTTCATCTTACGGTTGCCTTGGTAACAGCTTATTTCTCTTTCCTTTTTACCCAGACCACAGCTGGCAGAACACTGAAAAACAGACAGCCATAAAAGATTTCTTAGTGACCCTTCACTCTTGCACACACGGCAACTGTCTGTCCATTGTCTTCCATTTTGGCAATGACGTCAGGTGCATTGGGTCAATAGACGGAAAACAACTTATAATCGACTAAAAGCACAGGCCAGAAAAAAAATTGGCCCACAATTAACGGTCACCACATCCAAGGTTAAAATGACAGCATAAAATGGTAGAATATGCCTAGTAGAACACTTCTGGATTTTTTTAGTGTATTCTACTAGGCATATTCTACCATTTTATGCTGTCATTTTAACCTTAGATCTGGTGACTGTTGTGCCAGCTGCTTATTTCAAGGGTTTCCGGGACTTAGCTGCTTGACTATAACTTGGAGATCTTCTTCTTTGGAGTTGTTGCTCATGATCATATATCAGGGCAGCCATTTGTCAGCTTTTTTTAAAAAGGTGACTCCTGGGACTCCCAGTCCAATTTGGCATGTTTGGGAAGAGTGCAGGAGGCAGTTGTCAATTTTGTGGCCGGCCTTCTGTGTCTCTTGGCATTCGCAGAGGGGGAAGGGTGCTAATATACAGTTAGACATCTCAGCTCGAATTAGACTTGTCAAGTCTTCTTACTGATCAATGAGATCATACAAACTTGTTACTTGGTTCAGAAGAATATGGCACTAATAGATATTTTAAAACAAAAGTTACAAGCGTTTGAAGTAACACTCTCGGTGGCTTTACATTTTGTGAGGTTCCTCTTACCGGTTCCCACTCTCCCTGGTGCCATGCTGGACACTCGGCCATCTCACATGACGTCACGGTATCCGGCTTCCCCGACTCATCACACTGGTTCCTATCAACCTCTTGGTTGCCTTGGTAACAGCCAATGAATCTCTGCATCTCGCCTTGGCCACAACTTCCCGAACACTATCCAAAAATGGTGTCAATAAATAGATGGCTTTAAAACATATGTTTACATACAGGGTTGCCTAAACCTTTGTTTGAGTACCATTAGAAAACTTGGCATTTTAGCCAATGAAACATGAACTCCCTACCTCAATTCAATCAAAATGTAAGCCAATCAAAATTTGTTCCAAAAAAACTTGAAAACCTATCTAATGTCTAATGGGGTGGAGATGTTCGCATTATAAATTTTGTTATTATTATTATTATTATTATTATGAATGTGAACCTTTGTTTTATTTGGAAAACATTGAATTGGAACAAGAAAATCCAAAGATATGAGACGCTCGACGTTATTCATATCTTACCGGCCCCCATTCTCCATGTTTCCACCTGGTGCATTCTGGGAGATCACATGGTACAATTCTCTCCGGCATGACACTCAAGTCACAGTGGGTAATGTCCATTTTACGGTTGCCTTGGTAACAGCTGACTTCTCGTTGCCTCTCCCCCTGACCGCAGCTTGCAGAACACTAAAGAACAATATGTTGAAAACTATTAAAAGAACATCATTTCTTACTGTTTTTTAAAGGTACAAACCATTCCTCAAAATATAGCTAAGCAAACCTTTGTAAAGCAAAAGTAGTTACGTTGAAGTAAATTGATTTTTACATCCACTAATTCTGATTTAAAGGGAAGGTATACAATTGGTAATCACTCTAAAAAAGTTTATGGCAATAAATGGCAATAAAAACTTATTTGGCTAGAAGTACAACAACTTTTGATAGTATAAAGCATTTTGAGAAATACTTCAATTCAAAATAATGTGGATATGGATAATTTTTATCCCCCAAATTTGAATCTAAACGTTTCTCAGATTGTGTATTCCTATTAGGGATTAATCTTTATGCGTGGACACAGCCGCTCTAGATTTTTGGCGATATCTCAAAAACGCTACCACCTTTTGAAATGAAACTTTCACAGGTTAGTTTTATTGTATATATCTACATTTATATAGGACTAAAACAATCCAACGGTTCCAAAAAACCAAAGGTCTACTTTGCCTTTAAAACATTAAGCATAAATTCTGCTTGATTCAGTTGTCTTTGTGATTAACCAGTAAATCCTTGTAAAAATTGGTTACAAATACTTTGAGCCAAAAGTAACACTCTCGCTGGCTTCAACAAAACGCTGAGGCTCCTCTTACCGGTTCCCACTCTCCCTGGTGCCATGCTGGACACTCGGCCATCTCACATGACGTAACGGTATCCGGCTTCCCCGACTGATCACACTGGCTGCCTTCAACCTCTCGGTTGCCTTGGTAACAACCAATGAATCTCTGCCTCTCACCTTGGCCACAACTTCCAGAACACTAACATGAAGAAGAAAAACTATTACTTATTAGGGTTAATATTGATGAACACAATGCACTGAAGTTTAAGGTCAGTGCAGGAGGTCCACCATGCTAGAGTACTTTGCACATGTGGGAAACGTACGTGTAGTGCCATCCATGACAGTGTTGCCTTTTGTAGAACACGCTCATGTAGTTCTAGTAACAAGAGTGCTTGACATTGAAGTGATCCAGCATGGTGAGCGATAAAATAGTGACTTCATCTGAGAATGGTCTAGAAAGCATTGGTCTTCGACAAAATATTTTCTCCAGTAGGGTTGACACAAACAACTTAATTGATGTAAAAGGTCAAGCCCAAGAAAACGTTCCCTTATGGTCCAATACATCCATGTTTCTTTTAGTTACACAATCATCCAAAGGAATGATACCCCCCCCCCAAAAAGACACTAACAGCAAACAAGGTCACGTGACTCATTGTATACAATGTCAACAAACCAAGCAAGCGACCTGCAGTGTGCATGGAAAAGCAATGGCTGCTTCCCACCTTACCGCAGAAGCACTCGGAAGCAGCCACATGCTTTCCATGCACAATGTGCGTTGCTTGCCTGGTCTGTTTACATTGTATACCCAAAATGAGTCAGGTGACTATGGTTGCCGATTGTGTCTATTGTTGTGGGCATTCTCCTTCAAAATGCCCAACATTACAAATAAAATCATTGAAGTCAATAACAATCTCAATGTCCCAATATGCAGAAGCCCTGTTTCATGGACTTGCCCAAACATTGAATTGAAGATGAAGAAACATAATTTTGTTTTACCTTTCTACAGTGCTTATCAAACATCAGTGTAAAGGTAAAACCCAACAAATAATTCTCAACAAATGAACAACTCATGTCTCTATACAAGCGGAGGTTAAGTCTTACCGGTCCCCAGTCGCTATGCTTCCAGACGGTGCATGCCGCCATCCGGCATGGCCTTGTAGAAGCAGGCCTCAGAGCCACGTCACACTCGCCCTCATGAACGTTCTCATTGCCGCGATGGCAGCTCACTTGATGCTGTTGGTTCCCTTCCCCGCAGGTCACTGAACACTGCAGGAAAATGACGGCACCAGTGGTAAATTGTACTATCAGTTTTTAGTAGGGTTGTGGTAACACCACAGACATTATGTCAGGTGAGTTGTAGCAATTCTGAAAAGAGATACTCAAGCTCTGATTCTCTAATATCTATGCCGCACAGGCAAAAACTCAATATGCTCATTAATTTTATGACAGCTATGCAAAGCTATGTTTGAGTTATAAGATCCGTATCTATAGCATCTTGTAAGGGTTTACAAGGTGATGTGATGCAATCTGTAGCCAACTGAATGCCAGAAATACCGGGGCAAACCCCTTCTCTTAACGGTAAGTGTAACTGGGTTCTTTTACGTGCATTACACAACACAGGACCAACGGCTTTACGAAGCAATAATGGTTAAGTGTCTTGCTCAAGAACACAAGTGCCATGACCGGGGACCCGAACCCACACTCTGACAACGCCAGAACACGAGTCTGGTACACCTCTTGATCATGAAAGTCCACAAGAAAACTGACGATCAACTATTTACCTGACCCCACTCGCCATGCTGCCAGCGAGCGCATTCATCCAACACACACGGCAACACCGCATCTGGCTTCTGGTCCAAATCACAATGCCTGACGTCTACTTTGCGACCGCCTTGGTAACAGCTAACACGTCTTTGTCTTTCACCATGGCCACAAGTCACCGAACACTGAAAAGATTTTGCAAAATGTTGATGTCAAAGTTCATCCCTGCAAACCTTAGCATTCAGTTAAGCTTCAAACTAGCTATTTAAAAAGTGAGATCAACAATATTTGTTTACGTTTAGGGGATGATTAAAAAATTAAGAAGGGGGGCGGTCCACATTAGAATGTCTTCTTACTGGGCCAGAATCTTCTGTGCGCCATGATGTACACTTTCCAGCATCGCAAGGTTCTGCCTCCTCTGGCTTGGTGAACTGGTTGCATTGGTCTGCATCAACGATGTAGTTACCAAGGTAACAGCTGACTAACCGCTGTCTCTCACCTTGGCCGCAAGAAACTGAACACTGTTCAAAAGAGGAAACAACAAATCAAGTAAAAGCTTATTGTGGACTACTTTTCAATTATCAAAGATGAGTAGACCTTGTGAGGAATACCCAGATACAGGTATGCAACTGTAACTTCACCAAAAAAGAGGAAATTACAAAATTTTGTACAGTATTTTTCAATTTTGAATGGTAAAACTGTGAATAAAAAAGAGGAAATCAGCTGATCCGAGGAAAAGTTGCATGCCTGCAGATATCAGGACAAATATTTAAAAATCTCTCAACAGATTTTGGCCCAATTACATTGAGCATTTAAAGAAGTCAAAGTCAATTGATACACATCCCCCTTGCACTCACGTCTTCAGCAGCTACTGTCTGTCCAGGGTCTACTTTGTGAACTTACAAGGTATTTTATAGAACCACATTTTTAATAGAACCACATTTTTTATTCCACAAAAATGCGGACCGTGTTTAGTTCACGAAGTAATAGGAAAACCACACAGTTTTGAGGGCTATTTGTGTGGATCATTATACTCTACTTTTAAAACATCTTTCAAACCCATAATCATATCGTCTTTTTTATATATTGTCTTCGGTTGTTTTCATTTCATATTATGCGTTTGTTTTTGTGGCCCCTACACTTACACTTACACTTACACTTACACTTACACTTACACTTACACTTATACAGTGTCGTCTTTTGTGTTTATTTTGTTTACTTTGTATTTCGTAGTTTTCCTACTTTTTTGCTTAGTTTTTGTTTTTCATACCGTGTTTGTTCATTGTGTATTGTTTTGGTCATTGTGTATTGTTTTGGTCGAATAAATAATAATAATAATAATAATCATTTCATAACAAACGCTTTCCGACACCCAAAATCGCCCCATTCCAAAGGCAACGTGTCCCCTTTCGGGCTGATCAACTTTTCCGACTAAGCCACATTAGTCAAATCTAAATACACTCAAGCGAAACTCTCCTTACCGAGCCCCACTCCCCCTGCTGCCAAAATGGGCATTCAGTGACCTCACATGACCTGGTAGTCTCCGGCATGAGACTCAGTCCACACTGGATACTGTCCACCTTCTGGTTGCCACGGAGACAGCTGACCAATCGTTGTATCGTTCCTTGACCACACGTTACAGAGCACTGTCGATGAAAACCCAAACAGAATGGCAGATAAGTTACACTCATAATCACTCTTTGAGAGTGTTAGATCAGGAATCATTTCCATTTGTTTGTTCAGAATAAAACTTTTTTGAGGGTGTTCATGCAGCGTTGATAAAACCATTAACAATTTAGAAACGGCGAAGGATCATAGCATAAGTAAGGAAACCAAACTCCTAAAAACTCAGCTTGCTTCATTAAAAACATTTTTTTTTTAAACACAACCAAACCCTGGGGCCAATTTTATGAGGCTGCCTTGCAAGGAATTCCCTTATGATCAAAAGAATCATGGGCTTTACAGGACACATGTCCAAATTGGCGGCTGCACCACGGCTTTGGCTGGGTCACTGCGTCATCTTGCGTTGAAGTATAGGACATCCTGAGCAACAGTCGTAGCCATAGCTGTAGCAGCCAATTCCAATACGGTCTCAGTGCAGAATTCAAAGATAAGTGCCATGAAATTGGGCCCAGATCCAAACCAGATCCACATAAAAATTTGTGATTTCATTCTATCAACCAGCACAAAGATAACTTTAAAAATGTTTGGTGACGCACATTTTTGATTATTTATTCATTTTTTATTGAAAGCTTTTTCACATTGCATCTCATACAAACTTAATGGTGGTTTTAGTGAAAAAAATCTTCTATTGTAAATGTCTCTCACCGGTCCCCATTCCCCCTGGTGCCACACAGCGCACTCCTGCATCTGACAAGGCATGACTTCTTCCAGCATGCTGGACTGGTCGCACTGAGTAGAGTCCACCATCCGGGTGCCGCTAAAACACCTGACTGACCTTTGAACTTTGCCATCCCCACAGGTCACTGAACACTGCCAGAGGAACAAAAACAAAAATTAAGGCACTGGGCCCAATTTTTATAGAGTTGCTTGAGCACAACCAAGTTATTGCTTACCAGAAAAAGGTTACCAGCCAAAATACCACGTCACATGCACCGTCTCTGACTGGTGTCCTGCCGATTTCTGCTTAACAGAAAACTACTCTATGAAAGAGCAAAGCAACCCTCTTCTAGCGATGTTTTTACTTAAAACATTTCCTCCCACTGATGGAAAGCTAAGCACCCACTCACTTATGCTCTTAGCACCGGACACATCTGTCTCGCATTTGCAGCCGAATGGCACAAAACGTACCCATTAATAACGGCGCTTATTACTAGCTTGCTTTTTGAGGGGAGTAAATTTGACACAATTGAAAAAGAAATTCATCACATGAGTCATGTTCTGTCTCCCTGCGGATGAGTTGAATCACAATCGGACATTGTTAAAATCACAATAACGGAAAGAGACCTAAAACACTGTATAATCATCAATCCGTTCTAATTCAATTGTCTGATTTGAAAGTGCAGTACAATGAAGAGAAATCGGTGAATGAAATGAAAACAGCTGAATTTATGTATATTTAGCACAAACACTAATCCACTCAATACAATTCCGATTGAAGTGCTCCAATATTTAAAAATATTATTGAAATCCATCAGGGGTGTTTACCCTTTGAACTGTTTTTCTGTGAATATGTTTTTGGTATATGTATATATATATATTTTTCTCGTTTTTATCAATGTTTTTGTATTTTTCCTTGTGAAAGTTAATAAATGAAACAGAAAAAAACAAAAGGAATGACACAACAACTTTAAAACGCTTCCTTTCAATAAAGATGGCTTGTGTCAATTCATGGATGGCTTGCCTCTCTATACGAGCTAAGGATAGCTTCGTTAAATCAAATAAAAGACTGCGAGTGGAATAAACGAGGCGTAAAGCTTGGCTACGTCAATATCATTCTACTGAAGCATCATGGCTGATGAACAGTCAAGCGCTCTGGCCCCAAGCTAGGGTGTTTCTGATCAGCAGAGAGTGAGTTCGAGTCTCGGGCTGGACACTTGTGTCCTGAAGCAGAACACTCAACCGTTATTGCTTTGTCCTTTGGATGGTGACGTAAAGCTGTTGTGTAATGCACGCAAAAGAACCCAATACACTTATCGTTAAGAGAAGGGGTTTGCCCCAGTGTTTCTGGCATGGTAGGCGGCATGAATTTTGCGCCACAGCACCTTCTAAACTAATACAAGGTACTATATGTATCTATACATGTCAAATTGGTTTGTCAAACTGGTCTACCCTCTTATAATTTCAAACATAGCTCTGCACACCTGTATAAAAAATAATGAGCGCTTCTGCATGCTCCCCGGGTGTGAAAAGCACTATGTAAGCACTGTAATATTATTATTACTCACCTCACTCCAGGATTCTGCCTTCCACACCGGACACTCCTCTGTGTTACACCTCTCTACAGTCAGCCGAGACGACCGGTCACAGTTATTGTCCGGTGTGTAGTAACCGTTAGAATCCCTGCATGATGCGCTACGTCGACGGGTACCGCCATTGCAGGATCTTGAGCACTAAAGTATATCACATAAAAAAAAAATCGCCTAAATAATCACCATTTAAAGGGTCGCATAACATTGGTAGGATCGGAAATATAATTGTTCACAGATAAAGATCATCGAAGTGAAAAACTTCCCATGAAATATTTTTTGCCTGAAATAATAAAGTTTTTTTGTTTGTTTTTTTGTCTCTTTTTTTTGGGGGGGGGGAGTGGAGAGTATTTTCATTTTAAAAATTGTTCTTGGGGAGGGGGGAGTCAGCGTTTTTTCACATGTGTTAATTATCATTCTAAACTTTTGTTTCTCTCTATTTAATGTTATTGTTTTTTAGTTTGTTCGTTGTTTGTTGTTTTGTTTCATTTAGTGGCGGGGGACCATATACACCTACCACCCAAGCAGAGAATCATCGCTTTTTCACATAATATTAATCTTGTACTATCGCAACTGTTAATCTTTTGTTTCTCTCTATTTGGTTGTTTGTTTGTTTCTTTCTTCTTGGGTTTTGGTTTCAGTAAACCTACACACCTGAGACCAAGAGGAGTACTCCCAGTGTGCCATCTCGCATTCAATATGACACTCCACGACCTCAGCAGGCCTGGACTGGTCGCCGCAGTGGGCATCAGCCACCACGATGGTACGGCGCATAGCCACCGTCTTGATGCATTGGACACGGCGGGTACGACGTCCTGTACCACAGCTCGATGAGCAGTCACTCTCGGCTGTAACTTGCCACCTGTTCAAGAAATGGACCGGAAACCAAGAAGTGTAACTAACAAAAAATTCCCTGTTTTTTCAAAGTTTCTGATGAAATTAAACTGTTTAACATGCTCCATGCCAAAACCAGGCGATTCTCACCAAAACTCAACACCGGGCTATTTGCTCATCAAAGCAATTTTAATTCATTTGGTTTATTGATATCTTAAAATATAAAATGTGGAGTAGATGTAAGACAAATGAGATTTGTCCCTGTCTTTGCGCATCATGGAGCAACCCTCAGCCTGCGGCATCAGAGTCCAGCTTTCTCCTGAAGACGATCAGAGCATACTGATCAAAGCGTCGTGTTGTTACACCACCAGTTCTTGTCAGAGCCACCACAGCTCACGAGAGAGATTTTCAAGTGCATGGTGTCAGCACAAACCTTACCGTAAGAATAACTAAATAAATAACTAGTTCTTATATAGCGCATTTTACAATAACGTATCAATGCGCTTTACATTAGGGCCCTGGTCATTGGGCCAATAGCATTCATGTAATCTTTCTCAGCTCCCTGGAGAGTATACAGCCCTGTACTGCCGTGGCGCTCCGAAGGCTTTTTCAAACACAATTTTGACCTCTACCCTCGCAGGTACCCATTTATACCCCTGGGTGAACAGAAGCACTTATAGTAAAGCATCTTGCTCAAGGACACAAATGTCATGAGCGGGATTCGAACCCACACCATGATGACTTAACCAACAGAACTTGAATCTGATGCGTTCTAAACCGCTCAGCAATGACACCCTACCAAAAGCTTACCTCACTTCACAACCAGTGTTACACTTGGCTGTGAGTGGCTCGGGTCTGTCTCTATGGCAGTAGCCCCTCTCTACCTCCACGCGGTCGTTCTGTCTCAGACAGCGAAGCGGTCGGATCTTCTCACCTACAACCAAAATGGAATACATCATTTACGGTTGCAAAAGAAAGGATAAGGTTCTTTGCATTATTCCCAGAAACATTTTTCAAACTAGTGGTATGTCACGCCGGTAGGGGTATTTTGGAGATTAGACTACGATATCTTCTGCCCTACCTGAACCCCCAAACAACTTTTTTTAATTTTATTTATATCTTAGCTGCAAGGGTCTGATTGAATACAAAATTAACAATCCTGAACATTGGGTAGCAGTCCCCTTTTTGTCAAGTGACAAAACCCCCAGAACATTGAGGGCGTGTAAGTGACAAGATTAAAGTGACAAGTATCTTCCCTTACCAGGCTCCAAGGCTCAATTTCACCTTAGGATGTGTTGTCAATATCACCATGGTGATTTGTATTGTGACATCCCACTTTGCTGAACAATTAAGATTGATACACACCGTAAAATCAATCTAAGCATTTTGTGAGATCGAGTCGTGGATATATACCAATGAGTTCAAACAACTTTCCATGGAGGTGAACCCTGTCACAAACTTCCCTGCACCTGATACGATGAAATCCCGGACATCACAAATTCATAATAAGTTTGACAGAGGTTAGGAAAAAACATGAGCTACGGAGTTTATACTTACCGGAGAGGAGTTAATGTACACTAATCCATCCATGTTGCAGGGATAGACAACATGAATATCCCGTTAGATTAAAATTTGGTTAAAGAGACATTGTGCAAAATTGGCTTCCGGCATGTGTCAAACAAAGTTAACAAACTTGATGGGGGGAGGGGGGGGGGATTAAACAGGTCGTGTAAAAAACAAAAACGTGAATCAATCCAGAAAATGCAGGAGGAATGAGAGGGTGCATAAGTCGATAAAAAGAGAGAAATGGGTATTTGGTTGCAGTTGACACTTCAGAGTGAATAGGCTAAACAAAACAAAAATGGAACAGGAAAAAACAGCAATTGAATAAATATCAATCTCAGACAGACCGCATAAAAAAAAGAATGGTGCACTATTGTATAGAGAGGTTGAATGAATGTGACAGGTGATGCTCCTGTGGACAATGTGGTTAAGAGTCAATGAAGGGGGATGTGCAATTTATCATGCAACAACAATCAAACATTGAAGCCACGCTGTCTCTACCACAAATTGTGGTTTGCAGGGGGAACGAAGAAATCAGAGGGGTGACACCGACACTTAACAAACAAGTGCAAGATGGAATGGATAGGCAACTATTTGTGGCACTAATCGCTAAGTGATTGACAAGACAGTACATTTATAATGATGTCAATTCACACCATGAGATGAAGTCTACAGAACTTCATCTTTTGTGTGAATATCTTGGCGTGTATTTATCACTCTGAGAAGACTCTCTGCCTAAAAAACACTCCCACATTTACTGCCAAATTGTCAGAATTTCCTGCAAAGAAACATGCTTTCAAATTGGCATTTTAATTTGCTGTGCAAAATAGTTTTTGTTTCGTAAAAAAAAAAAAAAAAAACTCAGATTTAAATACCTCACCTGGAGTGGCCTTAATAACAATAACTAGCTCTTATATAGCGCATTTTACAATAACTTATCAATGCGCTTTACATTAGTGCCCTAGTCTTTGGGCAAATAACATTCCTGTCATCTTTCTCAGGTCCCTGGGGGTTTAATACAGCACTGGGCTGCCGTGGCGCTCCGAAAAGCTTTTTCAAACACCATATCAACCTCTACACCCTCGCAGTAACCAATTTTATACCACTGGGTGAAGAGAAGCAATTACGGGCAAAGCAAGCGCCTTGCTCAAGGACACAAGTGTCATGATCGGGATTCGAATCCACACCACGATGACTTAACCACCAGAACTTGAGTCAGGTGCACTAGACCGCTCGGACATGACAAGGTACACTTCTGGCCTTGTACAGCAAATATTCAATTGTAATAGATAACATACAAAATAGCCACAGTACTTTCTCTTTAAACTAAAAAAACCCACAACAAATAATTGCATAAGACATCAAGGCATTTTTCACTGATATTGTATGTCACCTCTCTAAGGTCAAATACTACAAAACCTGCCATTTTTTTTTATGAAAAAAGACAGATGTATAAATTGCCTATAAACAGGATGTCAAACTAATTTCTTAATCCACCTTCAAACTTTGCCGTAGTCAAACTGAGACATTAGTGAGGGGGGGGAACCCACAAACTTTGAGGTGTTTTGGTTAAATTTTTGGTTCGATCGGTAAGCACCCTTTCCGAATAAAATCCTCTGGAGCGGTGGGTGTGCTTAGTATTTGGCTAGAAAAAGAAACCACGCATAACCTGTTTTTGTGTGATACGGATGACCACAGGTCATAACAAGAGCATCACGGTTTCCCCCTTCATGACACTGACTTTAACGAGTCGAGAAAGTTAGGGAAAAAAAAAAAACTTTTTCTCACGCAATGCCAATGAAATAAAAGAAAATATATAAAAAAACAGTTGGGGGAATTCCACAGTTGCTCAAGTCCTCTGTATAAATTTCTGTGACTTATTTACAGTAAAATGTGTTGTTGTCAACATCTGTCTATGTCGGTTATTATTGCTAGCTAATGGTTTCAGTCAGATTTGAAGTTAGCGTGAATTAATCCAACCTTTGAGAGAAACCTATGTCACTAGGGTAGGGTCTTTCAAGATTGGCTAATGTAGCCCAAAATGTTGCACAACTTTTGAAGATTTTAGAACTTGTGGTGAATATCATCTTATTATAGCTATTCAGGAGTGACAGACATTGCCGACAAAAAAGGTCTGAAATGAAGATCCAAATGTTAGTCTGATGTTAAAACGACGACATTTCCACCTTTAGGCAATTGCTGGAGTGATAGACTTCAGAGAGCTTTTGGAAACAGTATCCTCGGCACCAGAGAGGTAGATCAAAGAGCAGGATTTCGTTTTGTCTGCTTCTTCCACCAGGCAGGCAGGCATGAAAAAGTCTGAATTCAAATTAATAAAAGCTCTGTGCACAGATCTGACTGTGCACCTGTGTGGTGATGTATTTACCACAATATGTATTGTGGCTTGTCGTGGCCGAGCAGTCTAGCATACCGAACTCTGGTGTTTCTGATCAGCAGAGTGTGGGTTCGAGTCCCGGTCTTGACACTTAATTGTGTCCTTAAACAAGGCACTTCACTATTATTGCTCTGTCCTTCGGAAAGTCGTAGGCTCCGTGTGCTGTGTAATGCATGTAAAATAAACCATTTACACTTATCGCTAAGAGAAGGTGCTTGCAGTGGCTGCTGAGCGCACCGCAGTACCTTGTAAACCCTTATAAGGTGCTTTATGGTCTCATAATTCATTCACTTCAAAAACCTGTCTTTAAAAAGTGTTTCTCTTTGTTCAAGCACCTTGGGTAATATATGACTCCGATAACCAACAATAATGTTGCAGGCTGACATAGTTTATCTACCATTCAAAGCCACAATGGATGACATTGAGTGTCATTAATAAAAACATAAGTTTGCTTGTAATTTTACAAAAATGTCAAAACTGAGAATTCTCAGACCTTGAGATTTTGGAAATGATCTGTTTATGACATCACAAACCATTTGGCATTTGTGTTTTGAAATTATGCGAAACCGTACTTCACTTACCATGGCATATTTTGTTGCAGGCGGCCCACTCCGCGTACATGTCCCAAATATACACAACATTGCCAACGATGGGTACATTATATTCGTAGCGGATGTCTGGGGGTGTAACATTCCCAACCGACAGCACCTGTTGACAATCAATTAATTGTACAACTTGTTAAAGACAATTATCAACGTGATTAAATATTGCCTATCAACATTTGTTTGACAATTTTCAAACTTAAAAATAGAGTACAATTTTTTTGTTAAACATTACAATACCGTCATTGCATTTCTAAAAACACATTAGTAATTATGGCAAAACGGTAAAACCCAAGTTGCAACCAAATTGATCTATGTAGTAAGGTTTGCAGTAACACCATGTACATGAGTAGGAATTGAAACTTTGCATGATGAAGGTACAATCTAATAAGGTTTGCAGTAACACCATGTACATGAGTAGGAATTGAAACTTTGCATGGTGGAGATACAATCTAGTAAAGTTTGCATTAACACCATGTACATGAGTAGGAATTGAAACTTTGCTATCTAGTAAGGTTTGCGGTAACACCATGTACATGAGTAGGATTTGAAACTTTGCACAACCTTTGCAAGGTGGAGATACAATCTAGTATTTTTTGCTTGGGGTCAACGAATCCTAACATGGTGAAAATAATTCTCAGGAACTAGCATCAACCTATATAAACAATTTTAAGGAGAACAACAAAAATTGACTTGAACAGGATTTGAATTTGGGGCCTCCAGGTTTACATGCTCTACCAACTGAGCTATCTAACCCTACCTTGGTGGTCTCCCTAGTTTGTCTATATCTTTGTTCAGGGGGCGCTAGTCAGAAAGTCATACAACCTTAAACTGCTGTATAGCCAGGGATCATGCCGAGATAATACAAACAGTTAAACTTTTAGGTTAAAAATCATAGTTTAAAAAAAAAAAATTAGCGATGATGTACATCCCTTTAAAGTTGTTTCAGATTGATTCACTTGCATACTATGAATCAGTGAATAGACGTCCTGCACTAGCACTAAAACTAACAGGTGGATCACCCTCCCTACATTAAGGCCATTATAAACAGGCCACGCTAGGGATTGGGGCGATGACTGGTCTACACTCCCTGGTGCACATTTATGGGACGCAGCAGTGTACTAAGTTTAAAGATGAGGTATTATAGCACTGCATTAGAAATAGAACACTGAGAATGGGTATCTGCAAATTTTTGCTGTGTGGCAAATTACCGCTTTCCTATCGATTGATCTGGTAAATGTTGCCATATAGGCATGTCACATGGTATTGATAGTCTACGTCTTGACATAGAGGGTGTGCACAGCAGACACAGGCGACGATTGGGCTCAGCATTCTCCATGTTCTATTTCTAAACAGCACTGGTAGCTTCAGTTTTTTTGAATTTCAAAGAAGTATTTGAAGTCCTCTTGATGAACTGATTTGTTTTAAAACGAGACTTCGGGTAAAGGGCATGTAGAAAAGCTTAATCTCAAAAACCAATAAAGCCTCTGATGGTCGAAATATTAATCTTTCAAAACAGAAAAAAAAAATTGTAGGGCGGAGGACGGAGGGAAACTTCATCTTGAGGTATAGACCATTGTGTGGCCATCTTTGTTGGGTTTCCTACTTACACTGTGATAATGACAGTTCTCCTTATACCATTTCAAGGGACCAGACTGATTTTTTTCCTTCCCACCTCAGTTTGGTTTACATTGGGATAAAAGGCAGACAAGCAAAATGACTCCACCATGATCAAGGTAGAAAGACGGAGATGACAAAAAAAAACACTACATGAAGCACTGATGGTGAAAATATTTATCTCTTGGAACAGGAAAAAAATATATATCCAGCGCTCAGGATGGAGGGAAACGCTATCCCGGCAAGGAAGATTCCCTTTAAAAAATAACATCCGCGATGAGCAACATCCCACGGGAGATAAATCTAATATGAAATAGTTCCTTACATTACCGATAAATGCCCCCCGTCTGCCCAGATCACTTACCCCAGTCCTGTCTCCTCAAATCCCGGCCAAGAGGGGGGAAAAAAATAATTAAAAAAACTGGGGTCAGGATCACAGGACAGTCACCTTTCTGAACTTCCTTCCCGTTTCCATTTTCAAAATCCCCACGGGACTATTTTTTCCCCTCACCTCTGGGACAGTTAAGCTGATGTTTTCTGATCAATGGCTTGACTTGGAATCAGATCAGTAAGATACAGTGGGTTTTTTGTATTTGCCTTTGCTGAATCTGTGGTTACTTGGGCTGCATTGACCACAAGTTCCAGATTTCTGACCGACTTTTGAGAATTGAAATATCGTTATTACTTCCATCAGTAATAATAATAACAAGTAATAAAACCACAAAGGGAAAACTGGGCAAATTTTAATTCAATTTTGGGGTTGAACAAAGAAAAAATTGACTAGAAGGGGAGTTGAACCTGCCAATCTCAGATTTACGTGCCGGCGCTCCACCAACTGAGTTATCTCGCCTTAATGTTGGCAGTTTCCCTATTTTGTCATAATCGGTGCCAGTCAGAAGCCATTCAACCTGTAACTGCTGTAAAACCAGTGATCACACTCAAGTTTACGATACAACCTGGGAAGGGGCAGTACAGGGATCATTTTTCTTTTTTTCACCCAAAAATTGGATAATAACAAAACAACAGAGGATTAACAACATGAGCAGTTTGAAGAAAAGCAAACGATCCTCAACGTATTAAATCCTGAAAAACTTACCAAAAAAACTTGAGTTCTAAAACCTAATATGCCCCAACATTTTTTGTTCAGTGTCTAGCCAGCAGGACCAGTTAGCTCGTCATTTCCCCTAGTCTGTCCGCTTTTTCAGCAGTCCATATTTTGTATTGAAAATGCTTTTCAACACTGAACAAGGCAGCCAACCACGTGGAGAGAAACTTGACTGGTCCTCATGTGTTTGAACAAGCGGACTACTGATAAGATTCAACGCTGAACTGTAACATGAGTTACCATGAAACTTCCCCCCTTGGTGGTTTAAAATGGTGGCTAGAGCCAGTGCTGAAACCACAGCCATAAGTCCGGGGTGATCACTTTGGGTTTGAAAATTTATCCAATTTGTTTTTTAGCATACTTACGTAGATTGTTATATTAAAAGTGATTTTTTCATAGCATGAGATCTTCTCGATGGAGTTGTTAGAACCGCTGTACTCCAACATGACGCTTCCGATCTTGACCTCTCGCTGGAACATACTGACCACAAAGTGACCATTGAGGAGGTAGTCTCCATTGCTACTCCTTATCGCTGTGAATGCAACAAGAACAGAAATTCATACTGATGTTGTAACGCTTCACATATAATTATATACAGAAAGAGTTACGAGGGAGTTTGCACTCAACAAGCAGCAATGCACTCACCGAGGTAGTTGTCATCTTCTGGAATGCCCCGGTAGCTGTGCTGTTGTACATCTATCCGAGTGGACCCAGCTGGGATCTCTACAACTTTGTTGTAACCTAAAATAAAAAACAGAAGTAACCAAACTCAAATGTAACCACAGCTATGGCAAACAGAAATAATTAAACCTGAGCAAAAGGAATTTACCGGAGCTGTAACAAACAGAAATATTTAAACCTGAGCGATAAGAATTTACAAGAACTACAGCAAACAGAAATACATAAACAAAAGCATTAAGAAATAACCAGAGCTTTACAACAAGAAATAACCACAGTTATAGCAAAAAGCAATTACTAATTACAGCCACAAAACAAACTTAAAGATTAATAGCAGTAATAAATAAATGTTCTTGGTCAAAAGGGTTATGACCTCCACCAAAATATGTTTACATTCCACAATATTTGTACATCCGTCTAGCTTATGTCTTTTTAACAATTTTCCCATCGATAGTAGTAACAATGAAAAACAGCAGTCCTTGGATTGAGGTGGGGGGGGGTGTCTTTTTCTTAAAGTTTCTCAGGACCCTAACCCTCCGTCCCACTCCCGTGCTTAATGATGGAGTCACCATCGTCCACAGATTGAATTTATTTAAGATCATAACCTTATGAGCAAACCCCCTTCCGCCTGAAAAATCAAAAACCAATCAATCAGTCGATAAAATTTATTGAAAAAATAAGCACACCCTAAAAAAAAATACCTTTAAAAAACAGGAAACTATATTTCTGGCAGCACTTTCACATGCGAACAGAGTCTCTGATTATCAGAGACAGAAGTGGAGTCCTGCGATACATCGGCGATGAAAACAAGTAACATTTAATAACCCACCTGCCAATTGTTATAATGCCCCCATCCCAAACAGGACAATATTGTATGACTCTCTAATGACTTGCCGTTTTTGTTTTCCTCATCCTTGAGGGTGACTAAGTAACCCACTATCAAAATCCATCTTCTAACAGATTCACCCTGCTAAACATTCCACTATGTATTTTACCCTTTTGCAATCACTGATTTGTCGACTCTACTCTAAAAACCCTTAAAGTCACGCCATGAAGGTGTCACAACCAACATAATTATTCCCTCTGCAGTGATTATGAAACTCATTGCTGGTTTCCGTTCCTCCAACATCCCCCCCCTTGCTGACCTTAGCCTAACCCCCAGACCATTCTGCTGTTTACTGGCACAGGGAAATTCACCACTGACCCAGAACTTGTTAGAGGGGTCCTGAAAGCAGAGGCTTTGGCCTGGGTTGGTTATTTTTTTTTTTACGAAGCACCTGTTTGTCAGAAGTCAGGTTTAATCCCAGGGTCTGATTGGATACATTTCTGAGATGTTGTTGTGGCAAAAAAAGTCCCTGGGCATCGATGAAGTTTTCAGGAAGGAGATAAACTCTGGTCGATTAGGGAGTGAAAAGTTCAACCAAGAAAGCTGAGACGAATTTTATTTCACACAGAATTGGGAGAATTTATAGTCTACGATTCACAGCAATCTTTTTTTTTCTTCTTCAAGAAACTTGTTTTTTCGCTTTACATATTTGTGATATTACCCAGAATCAAAAGAAATTTGGGAAAACTGAACTCTTGATTTGTGTTTTTCGGTGAAGATATCATGACATCCAAGACAAACTAGTAAACCGATCAGAGAGGCAACACTAACCATATTTTGCCTTGTTATAGGTGCCAGTAACAGTCCGACATGACCGATTATCACCTCCACAAACACCACAGTTGTCCTTGGTCGTCTGGGAACCAAGAATATGGTCACATCCGGCACCCTTATAGTGGAAAAAGAAAACAATAATGAATCAATTAAATTTTATAACATCGCAAAGTTAACTTATGGGGGGGGTAGGTGGCAATGGTAGGTGGCAATGGCATTTATATACAAATTGTGATTGCTGAAAGATTTTTGTTTGGGTTTTGCTTTTACACTGATGTGTAAATTACTGTATACTCGGTGCTCACCAAATTCTGTAGGGGAAAAAACCCACAGGCATTCTACTCGGTTGGGATTCGAACCCACACCCCTGCATTCTAGAGCAGATGTTTCAACCACTAGACCACCAAGCCAGCCCAGTAAAAGAGGCCAGTTCTACTCAGTTGGGATTCGAACCCACACCCCCTGCATTCTAGAGCAGATGTTTCAACCACTAGACCACCAAGCCAGCCCAGTAAAAGAGGCCAGTTCTACTCAGTTGGGATTCGAACCCACACCCCCTGCATTCTAGAGCAGATGTTTCAACCACTAGACCACCAAGCCAGCCCAGTAACAGAGGCCAGTTCTACTCAGTTGGGATTCGAACCCACACCCCTGCATTCTAGAGCAGATGTTTCAACCACTAGACCACCAAGCCAGCCCAGTAAAAGAGGCCAGTTCTACTCAGTTGGGATTCGAACCCACACCCCTGCATTCTAGAGCAGATGTTTCAACCACTAGACCACCAAGCCAGCCCAGTAAAAGAGGCCAGTTCTACTCAGTTGGGATTCGAACCCACACCCCTGCATTCTAGAGCAGATGTTTCAACCACTAGACCACCAAGCCAGCCCAGTAACAGAGGCCAGTTCTACTCAGTTGGGATTCGAACCCACACCCCTGCATTCTAGAGCAGATGTTTCAACCACTAGACCACCAAGCCAGCCCAGTAAAAGAGGCCAGTTCTACTCAGTTGGGATTCGAACCCACACCCCTGCATTCTAGAGCAGATGTTTCAACCACTAGACCACCAAGCCAGCCCAGTAAAAGAGGCCAGTTCTACTCAGTTGGGATTCGAACCCACACCCCTGCATTCTAGAGCAGATGTTTCAACCACTAGACCACCAAGCCAGCCCAGTAACAGAGGCCAGTTCTACTCAGTTGGGATTCGAACCCACACCCCTGCATTCTAGAGCAGATGTTTCAACCACTAGACCACCAAGCCAGCCCAGTAAAAGAGGCCAGTTCTACTCAGTTGGGATTCGAACCCACACCCCTGCATTCTAGAGCAGATGTTTCAACCACTAGACCACCAAGCCAGCCCAGTAAAAGAGGCCAGTTCTACTCAGTTGGGATTCGAACCCACACCCCTGCATTCTAGAGCAGATGTTTCAACCACTAGACCACCAAGCCAGCCCAGTAACAGAGGCCAGTTCTACTCAGTTGGGATTCGAACCCACACCCCTGCATTCTAGAGCAGATGTTTCAACCACTAGACCACCAAGCCAGCCCAGTAAAAGAGGCCAGTTCGAATCCTGTATTTAAGATCTTTTCTTCTAATGATATTAATTTTCAGGATATCATTTTTTGCAACAATATTTTCTTTTTACTAAATGTACAATTTCGAATGTTGGTTATTTTCTTTGTGTTGATTGCCGTTCTTTCCAAACTTTTTCAATAAAAAAATGCTGCTGCACTTAGTAGACACGCAACTTTGTATTTGCACAAAATAAGGAAATGGCCAAGAACAGAAAACATTGTACCATGGTTTTTGTTTTCATCATTTTTCAACAGAACTGTTTGCTATGAAGGGGAAAAAAAGGAAATCACATAAAAAGTTGCATGCCCGGCTTTATCTTCTTTACTGTCATGACTTGTTTCCAACGTACATTGTAGTTGCATTGGAGAATGCCATCGTCAACTTCCATACAATGTTTTCTTTTTTCTGTTTTGAGCCAACGTCACATAAGTTGGAGTCTATATAGCTACGTTCATTAACCTTAGTTTCTTTGGATTTGACTGCGAGGCATGCTGGTTGTTCTACCAGACGGACAAGCTTGTTCTGGTCCACTGCCACACAGCCTGTCCATGGGCGCATCTTAAAGGATCGCACAAACTTATCTCCTTATTTGAAAAGAGCGTGTCTACACGCCGACACTGAGGACTTTTTTTAAAGGGATTTTTTTTTTACACCAATACATTACATTATGATGTTGTGTTGGCAGTCAGGCAGAACGGGGGAATATTTGGGGGCATTGGAATTTGGAATTTGGCATACAGTCAAGCCATGAATATGTCATCAAACAGAGTATGTCATGAGAAAGATATTCGTCTATAGGGCCATCGCAGATTTGAGTTTGGTAAAAAATTAAGTAGAATAACAAGCAATTTTCAAAATGGCTGCCAATTGCTTGTGACACAAACTTACATTTTCAAAGGACAAATCTAGCAAAATATCTTTCTCATGACATACTCGACTGTGTGCCAAACTCCATGCTTGTATCATCAAAGGCACAATCCCAATCTCTACATATCCTTACCGCTAATTTGGACAAGTTTTGACAAACCAAGGGTTGCCTCTGTTTGCAAACCAACATTTTCAAAAGTTCGTAAAATGGCAAAAACTCCACCTACCCAACACTGTCCCTGCACACATATATCATCCGTGTCTTCACCACAAGGTGTACCGTCGATGACTTTCTTGGCGAGCTTGTAAAATGCGATGCTCCCATCAACACGACAGAACAGGCTGCATCGTTCTTTTATCTGCACTGAGAGGGAATAAGACATTTCAACAAATTAAATAACTGAGATATTCTGATCCCCTGTGTGGTAATACTATTCCTCATTATTCATAATATTTATTTGTTTATTCATACATTTTTATTGCCATCTGTTTATTTATTTTTTATTGCAATTCATTTATTTATATATTTATTTTTTATTAAAAGTGAACCGCACTTCAACTGCATTGGTATCAGTCATTCTACTAATTTATAAGAAGTACATGTATGTATTTGTGGTAAAAAAGAAGAAGTTGTCCTGTTTAATATTTGTTTTTATTTGTTTTCAGTATTCTATTTTCTGAAACTAAAGATGTTTTGAGTATGTTGATTCAAATTGCAATTTGGTCGCTAGACTGCAAAGTTTTGAATTGTCCTTTAATAAACCAATCAATAACCTTGACTAAGGCGTCCCTTTAAACACAGTGGCTGCAATGTAGGTCAGGGAGTCTACATAGCCCAGACACTCAGATGATGACAAAACATGATGCGCATATGCGTCTCTTAATGTAAGCTCCAGACATCAATGTCATTAACGGGACTCTGTAACACCTGAGGTGCATTATTAGGGAGTCAACACTGCATTCCCCCCCCCCACCCACCACCACCGACATCCCTATTGCCAAATAGGTTAAATAAAACACCGGGATTTTTGTTATTGTTAAGGGCTGCCAGAAGCATTGAAGCACTATTGAAGAAACCATCACAACACGGTGTAGCAGAACGTCTTGTCGTTTGAAACGTTCTCTGACCATGATATGGCTTTCTCCTCCACTGCACTGAGGCCTTAGAACAAGCTCCCTCCTTCTCCCCCCCCCCCTTAGGCTACTGTGAAGAGTTAACATTAACAAACAAGAAAACTACTGTACAAACAAAAATTGTTGCGTAGAAGTGTGGAAAACAACCACTAAACTATATATAGCTGGAATGATAGAGCTCTGCTACTGTAATTCGGCGCTTGACAAATGCAACGCTATAATTTATCTGTTCTCGTCAGATTGATCAATTAGCTCGATTCCCCCTCGGGACGTGTTTAATTTGTCTAGCCAGTAAATTAGACCCACTAGAAATGCACATCAATTCCACACAGAAGAAATAGAGACTGATTTCCTTGCCTACGCTCCCAGTGTGGATTTGTTTTTTCTGTGTCACTTGAAATAAACTGTTTTGGTTGTCAGGATGGCTGGCTGTAGAATATTTCAGTCAGCCAACATGAAGCTGACGTTACTAAATGCACTTTAAGCTGTGAATTCCTTCAATGATTAGAGAAACACAGGCATGGAATTCCATTGCCCTGGTCTTGGCCTTGGAGCCCCTTCAAAAAGTTTCCCATAGACTTTAATGGTTCCAAGGGGAAGTGCGCCCTTTGCAAAATGAAGGTACCAGGTGGAAATGCCCCTTGCAAAACGAAAATGGCCTTGCCCTCTCAAAGATGAAATTCCAGGCCTGGAAAGAGGGAAGGGGATTGACTGATGACACTATGATGGGATGCCTTGATAGAAGTACTTTTGGTACAAACTCAATTCCAGATTTTATACCAACTCAAAACAATGAAATGAAAATGAGACAGGGTGGAACAAAAATAGCCTGGCCCCTTCTGGAAGTACTGAAAAAATTGTATTCCTTTTTGCTGATGCACATAGGGATTTGGGCAAAAATTCTTGCAGTATAACAAAAAAATGGGCAAAGAGAATCTCTTGAGATGTCTGTGATCTGTAATTTTAGGAAAATTCTACAATTCTAAACCGACAATTCTGAAAAAGTTTGCATGATCTGTAACTTTTTGGAACATAGAATATATAAGCTATTGAGACACCAAACTTGTCATACAAATGTCCTCACACAAACGTGGCTGAGCAGTCTCCGGCACCAGACTCAAGTTCTAGTGTTACCCGAGTGTGGGTTCAGGTCCTGGTCATGGCACTTGTGTCCTTGAACAAGACACTTAACCACTTCATTGCTTCATCCTTTAGGTGGGGACGTAAAGCCCTATGTCCCGAGTGTTATGAAATGCTCGTACAAGAACCCAGTGCACTTTTCTTTAAGAGAAGGGGTTCGCCACCGGTGTTTCTGGCGTGGTTGGCTGTAGGTTGCACCACATCATCTTGTAAACTCTTTACAAGGTGCCATATAGACCTTTCCATTGTTGATAAACAAACCGCGCTGGTTGGCATGGAAGGCCGAATGTTAGCAAAACACTCAATCGTGTTAATAGATGTTTCAACAAAATTTTAACATTTTCTGCAAACTTTCAACTAAGTGAAGTACCTCTCATGATTGGTTGCTTTGTTTCCAACAAATTCAACACCATTTTGAATATTTTGTGTCACATTGTTACAAACTGTGGCGATCTGTTTTTGTTTAGCATTTATGGCTTTCCATAGTTTTCCGACCTCGGTTGGCAAAAACTCGGGCTGTGACGTTGCAATAGAAAGGTCTATAAAGTACTGATAGCTAATAGCACGTGTGAGGATAAAACACAAAGAGTTAAGACTCACCACCTGTGTACTTAGCGACCCACCGTACGTCCCTGGGTACACCTTGAATGTTGAAGTTGTTCCCATTGAAGTTTGCACACTGCTGGTCCCTGAACGGAGCGGAGTTGACTGGACAAGTCTAGCATGAAGAAAAATCAAAATTATGCAAAATTTAGTCATCTGGAAAAAACAGATTTCCATGAATGCATCAAGTGTTTATTTGTTATTTCATTTTGCGTTTAGCTGTTTGCTGTACTTTTGCTTTGTTTTGTCTTGGAGGTATAAGTAGGGTGGCGGGGGGGGGGGGGGGGGGGAGGGGGGAATGTTGGAAGAGCTTGCCATTCTGGTTCAACATCTTGTTAGGAACTCTACAACGATAACCATTGCCACTCATGGTTCTTAGTTTGACAGATGGCTTTATGATTGCCGGTAAGGTGACCCATTTTTTAAAATCAAAACCTTACAACAGTGTGATTATGATTTCCGATCCAAACGAAGTCCACGTTACAATATGTCAAATATATAAGATCAAGATTGATATCTGTTTCTCATCAGTATAAGCCAAGTCAGCGACAGGTCCTGATGGTCCCAGGTGGCGTACACCAATCCCTATCACCATCCTTCATTTTCAGATCATGCAACCTCTACCCCTCCTATCCATCCCATCTTGCGGCTACCCTGCGTCCAAGACAATCCCCCCTATGCACCTGTTGCCACCATCCGACTCACTGTCACAAACGAGCATGAAAGTCAAATTACCATGAGCTCAGGCCAAATGTAGGACAAACTCTCCCATAATGTTTCAATCAAGTTGTTTGTTGCCGAAAAGTGGAGGGGGGGGGAAGGAGGGGGAGAAATGGAAAGCTGTCGGTATAAGGTGTGTCAACTCGTTGGGGATCACAAGGCGGTAATGAAGGATATCCCGGTAGAACCTTGCTACTGAGTTTTCAGGAGTGGTTATAATGTGACTTGCATGTGACCAAGCCTTTCATTTTTTGTTTCTTTCCCCACTCCCCCCCCCCCCATGGATAATTTTGTTTTCCGTCTTGTTTGTTTTGTCGGGGGGAAGTTGATGAACATGGTGTGTTGTTTTAAGTGGCCCTAAAAGCAAAAGGCTGGGTCATGCTCTGAAATAGCAACTGGATGCAGCTGGGTTTTTTGAGGGATGCTAGTAAAAAAGGATTTCCAAGCGTTTTATTTTATTTATTCTTTGGTTGTTTCTTTTCAATTGCTTTATGCTGGGGCCCTTAGATGGCTCATTATTCCGACAATATTTTATTGTATTTTTCTGTACAAAAATTCAATAGTCCGACCCACCCATTGGTCTGACATCTCATAATTCCAGCGACCCATCAGTCCAACTAATCCATCGGTTCGTTTTGGATATTTTTATTTCGAAATTTTGAAAGATTAACCATACTTTTTTGTAAACAAATTTATTGCAAAAGTACCCCAGGAAATCTCAGGCTCCTCAGGGTTTGCCTTTAACTTTTTCTGTGACTAGCCAGCAGGACCAGTTATCTGTCAACTTTTGCTCTTGTCCATAATTCGTATTAAATAGGGATGCTTTTTAACACTGAACTAGCCAGATGGACCACTTGGATAGAATTTTGACTGGTCTTCAGGTGTTGTCACTGGCATTGTTAAGGGAGAATGCTGAAAGGTCGCTTAAAGTTTCAAAATTTCTTCCTACAATATTTTTAAAAGAAACATTCAAAGCTTTGCCTGGTGGAGAGGCGATGCTACTCTAAGTTCTGTTGTACTGTTTTAGAAAGTGAAACAAGCTTTTTACCCTGCTGTTACACGACCGGAACCGCACCCTCCTCCCGATGCAGTACTTCCCTCCATTCTGCGGGGACGGTTCGGTACACTGGCGTACAGCTTGTTTAACACCACCTCCACACGTCCTGGAGCAGTCCCCATATGCCTCCCACTTGCCCCATCCACCATCTACGGGCTCTGTGGAGTGTGCTCGGCTGACACACTTGCCTCGATCACACCACTGTGGGGGGAAAGAGACGCGGTAATTATTATAACGTTTCTAAAATAGATGCTGTGGACAGATTCCTGATGGAACCCTCCTACTGTAAGACCGTTCAGTATCATCTACTGTTGTTTTCAATATTAGATAAACTACGCCAGCCCACAATCATGTGGTGAATGTATCTACACAGTACACACACGTACACAGTTACAATTCTGTGCACAGTTGTGCCACCATACACGACCCGTGCAGTTGAGTGGTTTCAAAGGGTTGGTGAACTCGTTGGACAGCGTTACCAAGAGTAAGAGGGTTAAACAAATATTTGGCAAATAAATTTGTCCAGAAGTCAGAGCAATTCCCAGGAGCGATAAATCTGAATCCAAAGTGTTTAAAGAAATTGAAAAAAGACAAAAATAGTGTAATGTGAAATAATATGATAGAGGAAAACTGGCAATGTATGCATTACAGCTCATAATCCAAGTTAGACTTGATATCAAGTCACCAGTAGCCACAATTCCTAAAATGTCTTACTTGGGGGGGGGGGGAGACGACTGGGGGTTACAACAAACACTGGGGACTTGATTTCAAGTCTAAAAACCCAAGCCATGATCCGATATCATTTAATTGCGCTTGCTTTTCATCAGTTGGGTTGAAACATTCACAGAGTCTAAAGGTCTGTAATCATAAGGAAACATGATCAGGGTTGTCTAACAACATTGTCTCCGCCGCCCAATAATTCTCCGCTGATTGGAAACATACACTGCCTTGTAGCGCTGACATTTTGTTTGGAGTAATGTGCACTAACAAGGAAGGGCAACTTCTCTGTATTCTGGTTCAAGTGTTAAAGGTGAGCGTGTGATTGATAACACTGGCAATTATAGTCATAAGCTTTCTTGCAGATAATGCGTGCATTGTTTGGACTTCAGACTGTGTTTACATTTGAAAAGGGGGGGGGGGATTCACAAATTTGCTTAGCATAGAAAATGATGCTTGGCAGAAATTGGTTACCAGGCAAAAAAACAATGTGATGTGTATTGTTTTGTGAATGGGTCCCTAAAAATGCTAATTAAATTTTGGATAAAAGTTTATTCTTATAGGTGTAAATTGGGGCTTGTTTCACGACAAAACACAAATTTACTTCGGTTTGTGTTTTTAAAAAAGTGTGGGGAGAGGAACATCAAAGACTAAAGGGTGTGGAAGGCAAGAAGAGTCGAGTTACAAGAAAACAATGGAGGAACGTCAATGATAAGATTACCCTGTTGTTGCCGCACGGCGTGCCATCAGCCCATGGCATGTGTTGGGTGCGGCAGCCACGACGGGCCCCTTGGAAGGAGCCTGTACACCACAGCCTACTGCAGGTTCTCTGAAAGAAAAACAACCACCAACAATAGGCAATCAGTTATCAGGTACAGACAGGCTGTCTGGCAAAAGTTTTTCGGGGGAGGGTTGAGCATCAATCAAACGGCGGAAGTGTTGCTTACTGGGAGAAAAATCCTTCATGATAAAAGGGGAAGGGGGGAGATGATGCTTTTATAGGGAGATGTTGTTTGTCTTTGCTTCATCTCCCCCTCCTGTCACACCAGCTTGAATGGTGATCCCTGGAGAGAGGGGAGCAGGTATCACACCCCTTCCCAAAAGGGGAAAACAGTGAGTTCATATTTTCATGACTGTGACAAGAACATGGTTCCCTCAAACATCTGTATGGTTCCCTCAACCATCTGTATTCCCCACGCCTCGATGTCACCAATCAAGTATCTGGGTTATGGCTAGGGTAAAGGAGATTTCTGTAAAGCTGGGTCACTACGCAGTGAACGATTTCCCTTGTACAGCATCGCTTCATCGTTTGCTACTTAATACTAGCCTTCACCGAGTGTGCACAAAACATTTCTAGCCTGCATGTACATAGATTAGGCTCTGCAGAATGGCTGGACTGGAATCATTCCCTACCTTCCAGCTTTGCCTTAGCAGTCAGTCAAGATCAAAAAGTTTGGATTGAGGGTTGACAGTTGATGTTAGCTCCCCGAGGTATTGGCAGTTGACTAACTAGTTTCCAAGGCAAAGCAAAGGGAACTAGCTTCCCTACCTTCTAATACCGAGGGGAGCTAAATATGAACTGTCCACCTGAACTAAACCACGTTACTTCTCTAGTTTGTCATCATTGAGCTCAGAAAAAACGTTGATTGACATTTACATGTGCCGCCACATGTCACTACACAAGGGCGACAGTTCCATGAGCCCTTTTTTAAAGCGCATGTGCAGTAGACTATTGCACATGCGATAGTCTACTGCATGTGTCTATACCCTGTGCATGACAATTGTACATGCGATAGTTTACTACGCATGCATATTTAACCGCATATTGTACATGCGATACATTGACATTTACATGTGCCACCACATGTCACTGCACCAGGGCGCCAGTTCCACAAGCCTTTCATAAAGCGCATGTGCAGTAGACTATTGTACATGTGATAGTTTACTACGCTTGCATATTTAACCTGTGCATGACTGTTGTACATGCGATAGTTAACTACGCATGCGTATCTACCCTGTGCATGATTGTACATGCGATAGTTCTCTGCATGCATGTTTTACCTGTGCACGCTGGCTTGGTAAACAGCAAAAATAGCACATGTGATGGCTTTCACCTCTCAATCATGCATATGTAATAAGTACAGTAATGAGCAATACAACATGAACTGTACTCATTCCAGCTGCAGAGTCGATTTCCCTCAGAGCAGAGCACGGGAACCTGGGAGGATCCATCCATATACAAAAAAAATTCCCACCCGTTTCCATACAAAAGTTCATTCTTTTTTGGGTCATCCTGGATTAGCTATGTTTAAACTATCAATGTTCTCATCGTTACACCACACTGGTTACAGTCTTTTATAAGGAAGGATGAAGTGAAATCCCAACAATGGGTACAGTCTGGGCACAGTCTGGAGGGCCCTCTGCATTAATGACACACACATGGCCAACAGGTGGTATATACTTCAATGGGACTTACCCATGATGGCTGGGTTAGTCTTGAGGCTTTGTGTACGGGGGTTAATATTAAATTGAAGAATAAAGTGTTTGAATAAAAATACAAATGGCATAATGGATGTCATATTGTCATATTCCAGGGAGAATTGGAAAGGGGAGGGGGTTGAAAGCTGTCCTCCCTTACTCCGGGATCTGTTACAGGTGTGTAGCGCAGTTGAGAGATAACCAGAGTGTTGAAAGTTCCGTTTTGGTGCTTGATGGTGTAAGCAGAGCATGTTTGTGTGTACTTGATTAAACCCCCATGGTGGCCCAGGCATCAGCAGCCTTCATCAATGGATGTGACATTTCCAGTCTGGGTTATAGAGCTTTTTAGCCTTAACTTTGTATCCACACGATGATAACCTTCCCAGGCTCCGTGGGATCAGAAACCAACCTGAGGAATTCATTAAGTATTTTGAGTAAGAAAAAAAAAAACCCAAACCACCCCAAAACATGGACATTTATTTGTTTAGATATTTTTCAATAGCTAGTTTCCATCTTTACAGGCAAAGTGCATTTTGGCTTGCAGATGCGCCAAGCGCTCAACTTATTAACGCAGCCGCGTTGTTCACTAACCAATCGTGCAGTGAGTTTTGTAAAATGTGCGCGTGCTGCACGCCGTTCTCACACGAAACTGCCCGTAAAGATGGCCGATTTACGTCATACTGCAACCTATCTATACCAAAGTACCAAGCAATTTTACTTAATATTTCACTACATCCAACAGCGCAGGTGCCAATGACAGGGCGGAAATTTTGTCCAATGGGAATTTGTTCAGTAACCTCATTGTATTCTAAAATTGTACCCCGATTTGAAATTAAAAGTAATTTCCGTGGTATTTATTGCTTAAAGGTATTGTACACTTTTGGTAACAGCTCAAAATCAGTGTCCACATTTTGTGTGATTAAACATATGCATGAACAAACAAACCTGTGAAAGTTTGAGCTCAATTGGTCATCGAGGTCAAGAGAAAATAGTGAAAAGAGACCTTATGTGTTTTCTGTTTTTTCAAGTTATCGCGCGTGATAATTACTATTGTTTTACTCGTTTCTCAGAAACGATAGCATTTTAGGCAGAAATATTTTAAGGAACCCTTTCTACCATTACTTACTTTAAATCATGTAAGTTATGTGTGAATCTGTGAACATTGTGTTTTTCGATCTTACCAATAGTGTACAGGGCCTTTAAACTGTTCCAAAACTTTACAATAACTCCCCAAAATTCCTCAGCGACTATTAAGAAAGGTCTCCTGATGATAACTTTGTATTGTACTTTGTATTTTCTTAAATTGTACTCAAAAATAAAAAGTAATTTCCGGGGTATTTATTGCTTAAACTGTTTCAAAATGGGCAAAACTTTACAACAACTCCCAAAACTCCTTAGGGAATATTAAGAAAGGTCTCCTGATGATAACTTTGACTGACATCAAATCAGCTTGGAATGTCTGCAATCACTGTGCAGTGATTTAATATTGCCAGTTTGATTGCTCAAAATATGAGAACCATAAAACATTCCACAGTCTTGTCAAAAAATTCAGATGAAATTATCCGAAGTATATATTATCAGAGCAGGTTTTTGGCTCAGTAAAATTGCAAAGGAAAAAAAGGGGAGCAAAACTGAAGTTATTTGCTTGCTTTTTGGTACCTTTTAGACCATTGCTAGTAGAACAAAACAAGATATATCTCTGACTCTATAACTACATGAATTAAACTGTTTGTGATACCCGCTTCTATAGAGTGTTCAAGTCTTGCTAGTATTTGAACATTGCGACCGTTAAAGTTTGTTTCAGTCACGCATTAAAGCAATGTCAAGGGTGTTGAACACGTGCGAGACTTGCAGTCTATTACAGGATTCAAACTGTCCTTTCATTACCGGCACACACAGAGACCAAAGATATTTGCTCTAGAATGCAGGGGGTAATGGTTCGAATCCCACTCCAGCAGCCTGTGGATTCCCCCCCCCAACTCAAACAGCATCGAGCATACAGAGCTTTATCAAACATCATGTATTTTTTTTTTTTTTTTTTTCAAGCCAAAATACATGTACATTGCTGCTATGTTTAAGTAGGAAACTTTGAATTTTACCCTATCCATAAAGGAAATGGTTACAAGATTGTCGCTAAATGGCAGAAAATTAAATTACTTAGAATGGAACTCCCAACATCACCCCTTCACAGTCAGGGGGGGAAATCTCATTCTTCAAGCACTACTCCAGCAACCATATCAATTTATATGAACAGGTGTTTGCAGGCAAAGTGGAGTGTTGATTTAGTGATGACTTCTGCTATAAACAGGGTATTTTTATTTATTTTTTTTTTTTTTTCTAAACCAAGAAGCAATCTGTTAATAATCAGGTTTAGAACAGAATGAACTAAATAAACCCAATTCGGCATTCCCCTCATATTTGGTTCTAATTTTGGGAATGTTGATGATTTATTGCAATAAAGTAAATGTTTCACATTGTTGTGAGGAATAACCTACATCTGGTAATGTGGCATCTCATTGAGTTCTCATCCAAAATAACTCAATGTTTGATCTTTTGGACTCTTTCTCCACAATTCCCACGAACTTTGGAGGTCTGTGCTTCGTGTCTGTCATTTACCTACATCAATTTATCATTTAGGAGCCACTCAGAGTTATCAAAGTTCAAACAATTTGATCTTTTTTTGAACTTTTTTTTACCCGTCCACCTATCCCAAATTTTAATTTTTAACTATTGACAATTAGGCCTACAGACTATTTCATACACCCTATCATCCATCTTGAAATCAAAGCTTTCCCATTCAACTCTTGCCAAAAAGGGAAACCTTGGGACACTAAGTAGGTAGCAGCAAAGATCCCAGGTCCGGAGCTGCCAACATCTGCATCTTGCAATCAGGGAGATTTTGTACGACAATCAGGGAGATATTTAGAATAATTCAACATGACAGGGAAAAAGTTTCCACAATCAGGAAGATTGTCAAATTTGTTCGTCGAGACATGAAAAGATTGGTTTATTTTCAGGGAACTTTCTGCAGAATCAGGGAGAGTTGGCAGCTCTGCGAGGTCAATATCCCGTCTGAGCATGCGCACATTTTCAAATGATGGATTTACCTGGTAAGTCTGCTGCCACCTAGTGTCCCAAAATATCCGTCGTCATTCTTTCTCTTACCACCAGAAACATGTACCCTCTATTGAACGCTACCATGCATGGCGTGATTAAGAGAGACACTACCCCCTCCCTATGCTGTGGGAGCTTGATAGATGATACCCCCATAGAATGATGAAGTACATGTGGATGGAAGGACTTGAAATGAAAAGGGGGGGGGGCAGTTTGGGAGATTTCCCTTCCAGACTCCCACTGGACTTTGAGGAGGGATGACGAGTGTATTGGTAGGGGTCAGACAGAGGTAAGATGCACTATTTTGACAATTGCTCACTCTAGACCTGTGATACTCTGCTGTAATCATTGTTGGGTTCCCTCCAGAGGAACTCATGTCACTAAAAAGTCAACTTTGAGCAAAAACATATCTAGAAACAAATCTATAAATGCTTTTAAAACATTTTGATGCAATTTTCTTTATTTTCAGTGACAATTCCAGCAAATACAGGATGACTTTTATGTTACAACATTTCTCTGCGAATGATCAACAACTCTTCTAACTTTGTGAGCTTTTAAAGGCATTATTTAATTATCTTTTTACTACTTCCCAACCAAAATGACCTGGGGTATAAATGTAAAAAGTGTTTTGACCCGAAGGGAGTCTTCCTCAAATGCTACATGGATTACTGTTGCCAAAAAAAAACATCTTCAAAATTATACCAATGAGATCCTACTCCTGAAAGGAACTGAAGAAGAATGACCGCTGGACCACTCTACCCCCAGCCACAAAGAAATCTTATGCAAAGGGGACACCACTGTGCTGGCAACAAACATGACAGAACAGATGTCTGTCACTTAGTTAATGCAAGCCCCAGGCCACTACTTACCTCTTACCCCTGACTGACTCAAAGTATAGGAGGATTATGGACAATGAGTAATAAAGGAAAGAAACTACAGGTAGAATACGATGACAAACAAGGTCAGGCTTAGTGATGATGCTCATCTGACGATCACTGGGAATGAGCCTTACCAGCTCTGATTCACTTGAACATCCACCTTGCTTCATTTTTCTCATTTGTTTTATGTATAACAGGGGCAGGTGGAAAGAGTCGTCTGCCAGGATGAGGGCTGAGAGTTATATGCCAGGGGTTGGGGTTGGGTGGTGGGTCTGGCTTGTGGAGGGGGGGGGGTGTCTGGCTTGGGAGGGGTGTTCACCTCCTTGGATTTGCCCCACATACAAACCCAAAATAAATTCAAGAAGAATTGCAATCCCTGGAAAAATTGTGGCTCAGCAAACAAGTATGCTAAAGCAGGATTGTCTACCCAAAAGCTTTTATATGAAATTAGGCCTTTGCCTTGGAAACAAATAAGGACATTACGTACCAAAATGGGGCAGACCGTGGCTCCTTCTCCAAAGACCAGCTCGCATTGCCTACTGATGTTATACACCTCCCCTGGCTGGTATTTTGGCAAGAATTGTGCATCCCGTGGGGTATCCAGTAAACACTGGCCATAACCCATGCTAAGGTTCAGGGGAAAGAGGGGGAGGGAGAGGGTAAAAAAGTTGTTAACTTGACATTGACAAGATTTTCTGACTTCATTTTGGGTACGTTTAAAAAAAAAAACACCTAAGTTAGGCCGTATCCGAAATGACGGCTACGGCTAGGGCTACGACTGTTGCTATGGGTGTTGCTAAGGATGTCCTATACTTCAACGCATGATGACGCGGAAATCTAGCCGTAGCCGTAGCTGTAGCCGCTAATTCGGACACGGCCTTAGATTCCCAAGTGAAATTTTGGTGGCTAACTTAGCCAGCTAAATTGGACTAATGTACTTAATACTTATATGATGGAAGTTTTGCACTGCATTGATTTCTTTCAAACTAGACACAGACACCTCTTGAGTGGTGCTCAACTTTCCTTGAAGATCGGATGCTACCTCACTACTTTGATGTTGCGGACACCATTCCAAAAAGCTTGACTTGAAATTCAATTCTTTCAAAATAATTCACACGAGTGGGTTACAAAATCATACTTTAAATGGCCTCATGATCTACAAAACTATTATTAAAAAAGTGTTCGTTGGTTAATTTCCCATCCTTTATAAAAACATAACTGTTTAAAAAAAAAAAAAAAAAAAAAATCATTAGCTCACCAACCAAGTAGTAGAATAGTTACAGGGAGAAGTTAATGTGCTTAAGGGGATTTAGGTTTGTGTAAACATATTTTTGTAAACAATTAATTTTATTAAAAGCCTAACTGTTGGTTACATTTGTAAAAAGTAATTTATCAAGAAATAAACTGTTGAGTCAAATCTGTATGTTTGACAGAAAGTCAATACAACCAAACATAATACTTTTAATAAATTCTTTGATGGTGAGTTTCAATCAGCTTCGAACAAAATAATAAGTACACATTTCTGAATTTGTCAGGAATGAGATTTGTCGAATGTGAATATTCCTGAAAATGGCTGGTGGGCTTTAGTTGGTTCCCCATTATTCTAGACCCAGAACCTCCCAAATGTTACAGTTCAGGAGGTTTGCAGACTCGATGCATCACCAGAAAGACAAACCTACAGGTTTGGACACAGTACAAACTTTTTCTTTCTTTCTTTATAGGGACTGCTTTACTTCTTTCAAGAAAAGTTAAAAAACGGCTCAAGGAGATTTAGGCCGTGTCCGAATTGACAGCTACAGCTACGGCTACGGCTAGATTTCCGCGTCATCATGATTTGAAGTATAGGATGCCCTAAGCAACACCCTAAGCAACAGTCGTTAGCCATAGTTGTAGCAGCCAATTTGGATACGGCCTTAGAGAAAATCCTGAGATTGTTTTGAGAACCCTTGAAACAGTAGTAAACTTTTTGGGAGAATTTATTACAGTTGAAGTATGAAACTGAAGACCTCTACACTTGATTGTTAAAAACTTAGGATTGACCATCCGTCCACTATAGGTCAACAGCCAGGGTCAGTCACGTCTGTCCTGTCCCTCAAGCGCCTCCAAATTTCCCCAACAGCTGTTCCACTTGTAAACAGCCCAAGTTTTTTATTGACACTCATAGAAAAGAAAAAATCGGATTCCCTTACATCCCTTCAGGGTAAGATTGTCTGGCTTGGGTAACCCAGTGCACCGTTTATTGCCTGTTTGCTCACGGAATTAGTTATAATTTTGTATCCCTTCCAGCTATTTATTCTTAGTAATTGGACCATAAATTTGACTTGGAATTGATGTTTATTTGGGGTCATTAAATTGTGGAGGGGAACTCCAAAAGGTCAGACTTTGGATTTCTGAAGCAATCTTGGATTTCTGAAATTTGCGTGGGGTGTGAATTGTGTTCATTCACAGAAAACATTTGTCTTGTGTCTTATCCAGGACACCGAGTAAGACTTATTCAAACTTGTTACTGTTAAAAAGTATTAAATTGGGATGAGTACACTCAAGTATTAAGTGGGAAGTATGTACTTTCACAAGTTTATCTTATTGAATATTTAGTGGGGATGGGCGCAGGGAAGGGTGTGAAGACAGGGAGGGGGTTGGGGAGTTTTAAGTCGGAATGGTGCAGTGATATTTTCCACCAGATTAATTGGATCTTAAGATAATGAACAAAATAAATGTTTCTTAACAAAGTTATTTGAGTGAGGGGGAGGTGCCTGACGAAATGTCTGTCAACAAATCATTTTCACTGATGAAATATACAATCTGATTTCATGACATATGCAAATAAATCATACTGTAACAAAATTTTTTTTTAATTACCTTATTCTTTTGATTTCAGTTTCAAGATTTGTTCTTTGAATTTTTGCAGATTTGTTTTTCTCCAAAAAATATCTGAATGCTTAGTCATTTTTTTGAACTCTTTTTTCAACAAGAGCTTCTGGGAGACAACTTGATGTCACAATTATTTTATTTTATTTTTTCAAAAATTATATATCTTAATATGTGAATTCAAATATGAGATTCGCACTTCAGTCCTCTGAATTGTTCGTACAAGTGGACAACTAACCATCAGTGAGCAGCAGTATTCAACCCCAAAACGATTTTCTTGGGACACAGAATTTAATTTAATTTACTGATTAGTACACCATCAACACAACATCCATTTAACAATTCTGACTTGACTGATTATTACGTCCATTGTGAGGGAATAATTACAATTGTTATTTTATTTTTTGTATTATTAAGATGAAACTAAAAGGACCTCTTTTTTATTCCCTTGCTATTTGGATCATACACATCTACTCGAAACACTCTGTGGGTAGAATTAGAAGGAATTTTGCATCAGTATATTCGATATCATTTTAACTTTGCATTTAAAACAAATTTATTTCCTGCCCAGCGCCACTTGCTTTATTTTCAAAGACGAATACAGCACTCAGAATTAAGAATTTTCTAAAATATGTACTTTTTGAAGAGCAGCTGGAATAATGTGGCAACTCCAGAGCTTAAGTTTCTTTGTTAAGTATTTTAAACACAGAGCAATTTTCAAGGTAAACAAACTTAACAATCAACATAGGTATAGTTTCAAAAATGTACGGCACACACGGATTCCTGCATGAACACCGAAATTCAGTCTACAACCAATTAAACAAGTGGCAAAGTAACCAAGTGACTAAGTACCAAAGTACCCATATACCCAAGTGACCAAGTGACCACCGACCAACATACACTCGTTGAGAAGGTGTAACCAGAGCAAGGTTAACTACCATTTTCAAATTCTACAAGTTCAAAAACTCAATATATCGTTCCTGAAGTTGGCGTTACCAATGCAGACAGATCTCGTGATGGTAATGTATTTCATTCAAACTTGTCATTTTCGAGCAAAGCTTCAACTGCAAGTCTGAAACCCTTGACATTAAGCTTACTTGATATATGAGGCAATTTACACTAGGCAAAAGAGGCAACCAACTGCACTGTACGCAAAAGCAACAATGCGGCAACTCAAGAGAAATCTTTTCTCAAAGTGTCTCACTACCTCCGAGTAAATTATTTGTTTTCGTTTGAGGAATTGGACCTTATGCATTGAAATCTTCATGCTACCGTCTTTGAGGTAAATCGATGATGAAACAATAGAAATGCACATCAATATACGTGAAGCATACAGGATGGGCGAATGGGCAACCTGCTCTTGACCTGTAGCCGAGGTTTAATTACGTCATGTGCATAAGGTCTATTGCCTGGGTTGGGATGCCTGTTAAATGCCTGTTAACTGTTAAAAGTGACATGGCCTTGAGAATATTGTACTTAAATATTGTCAACTTACTCAAGATATTCAGTGATTTGTGATTTACTGCAGCGAGACCATGTCCATGGGTTGATCTGATAGTTGAGTGTCGGCGCCATCACGCCATAGTTCCCAGACTGGTCCTTAGAAAGCTCCCTACATTTTGTGTTGTCATCGTGAGGTAGATTAAAACTGCAGAATAAAAACAAACAGAGATTGGGAGCAAAGCATCAAACGAATTCTTGACTTTCAATCGTTACCTCAGATAAAGAAGAACATCTTGCAGAAGTTGTGAAAAAAACAAACTTAACAATGGGTTTCTTTTGAAAACAATAGGTGGCAGCAGACTTAGGTAAATCCATTGTTCTTGGGAAATATGCGCATGCTCAGAACTATGTGAACAATGGAAATTTACCTGGTATGTCTGCTGCCACCTAGTGTTCCAAAGTCTGTCATTACTTTGCTATAGGTCTTGTGGAATGAAAGCAACAAACTTAAACTATAGCACACAATTGTTGCATTAACTTTTTTATAAACTACTATTAAAAAAATACCGTTTTGAATTTAAAACAAGATGAAGAAATATTAGCAAAAAGAAAGAAACAGACGACACCATTAAGATTTCAGAAATGCTACAATTTGGTTGAAAGTCTCAGTCAAAATGGGAAAATGTCTCAATGTTATTAATTTTTTCAACAGAAATGGGAAGACTCATTCAACGCATTTATACCTTTGTTTATATTCCTTGCTCAAAGAAAAAATGTTCGAAACGTGGAGGATCAAAACCAGGTCAGTATCCCAACAAGAAAAGTTCTGTTAAAAGCTTGCCGATAGACTTGACCAAGTCATTCCATGAAGGTTTAAGCGTACGTCATAACAGTGGCGTGAGTAAATGTTTGTAGGAAAGGATTGGAGAGGAGTCTACTTTAAGTGTCAACAACACAAAATGGACTTTTTAGAATGTCCTGTAAAACTTGCAGTGATCCCAGTTGGACCCAAAACAAACCCAGTGCCAATTTTATGATTTATTGAGTGCCTTTTAGCGGATCAAAAGTAAATATTCTGAAGGAGCATTGTCAGGGAATCGCTCATTTAATTGTGTCCCAGGTGAAAAGGAAAATTTGCGGCTAAACAAAACTACACAGAGTGGGCTTGTTTTGGATGATGTCTGGAGACATTAAGGCATTCTATGATGAATGTCTTGCAAGGAATCCTGGATGAAAGACAGTGATGCATGCCTTTACTTGATGGTTCAACCAGTTGGATATAAATTTGGTGCATTGTTGACGATAACAGACCATCCGTTACATTCCAACAATAACTTTAAAGTTTGAAAGAAATCATAAGTGGAAATGAATCGGTGGAATCTGCTTGAGTTGCTCCCAAATTCAATCTTGCTCACGTGAAAAGGTCTGAGAGTAGGTCCCAAATTTTAGGAGGTGTGCCGAAATGATGGCAATGCAATCTTTTGGTAGCCCCTGGAGTTAGAGGTTTTTGGGAATGGTAATCTCAGTGCTAGAGAAGTAGATCAAAGACCAGGACTTCTTCATAAATAATTGAGAAAATACAACCAGCTCTTTGCACCAGGTAGACAACAATAAGTCCAAATTGAGATACAAGTTTGACAATTCACATCTCTACCAAACTATTGATATTTCCATAACTCTCATTTATGAAAAATTAATCAACTTTTAAACTGAGCAAGTGCTACAAGTCATATAAAATATTTGCAAAGGAAATCAAGCTGCTACAAACAAGTATTAACAGGAATTTGTTTCAACCATAGGGGTGTGTGTGTGGGGGGGGATCTTTTCTCAATCATTTAAAAGCAGACAAATAAGAAGATTGTCCAACTGCCAAGACACATTTGTGGAACTGCTCAATTTCTGAATCCTCAAAGGAGCTATCACCTCCAAATTGGCAAATTGGTCGGACAAGGTTCTGCAACGTGAAAACAAGCTCCATGGATTATCAAATTATAGGGTGGCAGTAAGATCACTATCACGGCTGATGAATGAGCTAGCGAAAGACATTTCCAAATTATCCACTCACTACTGACGGGAGGGAAAAAAAATTGGCAGAACTTCAAAAGGGTGAATTTAGTCAAATGCTACACTGATCTCGACCAACTCCTTGGGGGGGGGGGTTCTTGTACCAACTAACTTTTTCATTTAACCAATCAACCTCCTCTAACCCCCCCCCCTTTATTTTGACTTTGAGAGTGTCAAACAAAACCCTTTTATTGCAACGACTGCTCTGATTTCATAAAGTCAGCCACAAACATTATTAAATTAGCTTTGTGGTTCACCCATGAGAGCAACAGAAACAATGTGATCATTTTGTTCATTGTGATTGAATTGTTTTTCTTAAAGCTGACCGTTCATTGTTTGAGGAGAAGGCTAAATGAGAGACGTAAACAACCGGTGGAAGGTGTCAACAGGTCGTTATTCAGTGCGCCCATGGTGAAGCACCTCTCACCAACCACAATAATACTTGGTGCTTGTTTGTGAATGGGAAATAAACATGACCATGACAAAATGCCACCATGTTTTTAATACGGCTGTCAACACTGATTACTATTGCACTTCTGTCAGAACAAGTAAAAAAAGATTTGTGTTCTTTCCTCCCATGATTCAAGAACAAAGTACACTGTTGACAAAGTCAAAGTTGTCAACGTGCAATTTGAAGGTTACACCAGTTTCAGGAGCTGTTTTTCTACAAGAAAAAAAAATATGGCCACCAAATGTGAGAGTCAACATTTCTTTTTTTTCACCCACAAGTTGATGTTCAAAAAGGTTAATTTTATATGACATGTTGGAATGAATGTACCTCTTTGTAAACCAATGTTGGGATTTTCTTGAAAAAGAAAAAACAAAAACTTTGGTAAATGGATGTGATGGTTCTCTTTGAAAAATCAACGAGGGCGTTCACCCACATGGTAGCCCAAGAAAGCGAACAACATTCCAGTCGACCTGAAATGCATCGACATGACCCTTATATAAGATGGGAGATAAGGAGTAACACAATCAAGCCAGGGCGACACGACCAGGAATGAATCCAACCCTTGACTTTGGGGTACAGGTGACATTAAACCGTGGTGTAAGTAGTAGAAGTAGTATTATCCCTTCATGATGCTTCTGGAATCCGAGAGGAGTTTTCCCCCCTTTTTCGTTGAAGGAGAATTTCTTCCTCACTACACCACTTTGTTGCAACCAAAGCTGATCGAAATTCAGGTCTCATTTGCTGACCATGGGCACATGAAGAAGAAAAAGTGACAATGATGTAATAAGGTATTTCCAGGAACGAGCTCTAGGTGTGACTTGAATGCTTTCTGAGACAGTGATAAATCCTATAAATCCTGACATCCAGATCCCTGGATCCAACTCTGCTTAGTGATCTTTCCCTGCTAAGCATGTCCCATCGGGTTACCAGCTCAAGTGGAGAACAGTGTGTATTCAATACCAGCCGGTACGCAGGACTGTTTGCTTTTAGCTTCAATTCTCGCTTACCGGACATGGTCCCTCCAGGGAAAAAACAGACCTGAGGTGACATCACTTGACACCCAGCAGGTGACTTGCGGTAACAGGGATTAACGAGTTAGCAAACAGCTTCTTGGTTAATTAGCAGCGGAGGTAGGAGGGAGTTGCTTGGAGATGAGATGTTAGTACGCTTCTTTGGGGTAAGACGGCATTGAGTGATGATAAGGGAGAGACTGGTTTCTGGAGTTGTGCAAATGCCTGAGACCGGGACTTGACCGATGGTTAGAGACAAGTAGACTGGGGCCCCTGGGGTCGTGTTTCTCTGAGTGTCTTGATCAAGAGTCTTAGAGTCTGGACTTGGGAATGAAGAATGAGACAAATAGACTGGTGCCACAGTCTACAATCATTGCTTGGAGCCTTGGAATAAGACCTATGAATGACAAAAGTAGACAGGTTCCGTACCAACCAAGCATCATTGCAATGAGTAATGCAACCAGACTGTAAGTTGCAAGACCACAACATTTGTTAACAGTGCAGCGAGTCTTGACGACTTCATTATAAATGATCACACATCGGCTGTGAGCTCATTTGTACATTTTACAAAATGCAGCTCTAAATCATTCATGTCAAAAAGAGTCCACAGTGCTCCTGATGCAAAGGTCAAATACCCAGGCATCGTCAGCGAGGCTTAATACCTGAATGGATGACTTCTGGTCGGTGAAGGGAGTTGAGCCTGCTGGCCTGACCAAGAATAGAAATTGAAACGGGACAGGCAGATGAAGAGGAAATGGGATTATAAAACTCAACTGGAGTAAATTTGGCGAACAATACATCTGCTCAAATCTTCATCTGTGGTTGTTTTTAGCCAATGTTTTGGTTTTGTTTGTTGTCTGTTTATATCTTTATCTTGATGACCGTTTGTAGATTCTATATTTTTGAACAACAACTTGGTTTCTAGTTAGAGATTATTAAAAGATAGTCAAAGAAATACTTTTCTTCAAAGTTACTCAATTAAAGAGTTGTGGGAAATTTTTGTTAACGATTAGTCCAATTTCAAAATTTTTTTAGGTCAAACAAAAGAACTCTACTTTTTAAACCCATCCCCCCCCCAACTGTAGCTACTTCCCCAACTACATAATCAATCTCATCACCGTCCAGTCCTGGGTTTTTTAGTAATTTGTTTTTTCAACCTAATGTGTTCCCTCTGTTGATTCTACTGTAGAAAAATTAATTTTGAAAATTTTTGAAACATGTTGAAAACTTTGGACAGCGCCTAAAAAAAAACCGGGGGGTTAGACAAACTCAATTTTTTTTCCTAGGTTCCGTTCCCAAATGTCACAAAAGAAAAAAGAAAACAACAAAACTGTGATAAGTGAAACATACGAACAGTATTCTTGAGGATGATTCACTTTATAGATTGGGATTAACAACCCGGCAAGGGATCAACAGTGATTAGCAACCTGGCTTGTGGATTAAGGGATATAAATATAGAACAAAACAACATAGGGGACAATACTGATGATGTCATTAGGCATGGTGGGCGAGGCTTAACCCCTTAATGTCAAGTTAAGAGAAGATTTAGAAAAAGTCTTTTGAGTGTGTCAAGAGCAAAGATCCTGACAGATTGCAAGGATTAATAAGGATGTAAAAACCAATCAGTTTCTCATCGGATCATGAGATGTATCTCAAGGTAAATCAAAAGACTTGTGGGTTCTTCACTAATAATTCCGCTAATCTTAAAGTGCACTTTAAGATTTTCAACTACAAACTTGCAGCAGTTGTCTAAACTTCTAAGGCCATACGAGAGCAATCCAGTGCACGGTAGGTTTCAACGGGACTGCAGACGATCCAATAAAAGGCCCTTGCATACTTTGCCTCCATCACTGAGAGGGGGAGGAAGGAGACCAGCTAGAGGGAGGAAGAAGGGGACCAGGCAGAGAGGGGAGGAAGAAGGGGACCAAGAAGAGGGAGGAAGAAGGGACCAGGTAGAGGGAGGAAAAAGGGGACAAGGTAGACGGAGGAATAAGGGGACCAGGTAGAGAGGGGAGGAAGAAGGGGACCAGGTAGAGGGAGGAAGAAGGGGACAAGGTAGAGGGAGGAATAAGGGGACCAGGTAGAGAGGGGAGGAAGAAGGGGACCAGGTAGAGGGAGGAAGAAGGGGACAGCTAGAGGGAGGAAGAAGGGGACCAGCTAGAGGGAGGAAGAAGGAGACCAGGTAGAGGGAGGAAGAAGGTGACCAGCTAGAGAGGGGAGGAAGAAGGGGACCAGGTAGAGGGAGGGGAAGGGGGAAACAGTTGGTGGGGGATACTGATTTATCAAGGTCAAAATGTGATAATTTTTTTTTTAAAGTAATTTAGACTTACACGTGGCCAAGCTCATGGGCCATTGTAAATGCAGCACTTAGTCCATTATCTTGCACTATGGAGCAGCTATGGGCTGGATCACACATTGTGCCAAGCTCAGCCAAACCTAAAACAATAAAATACAAATTCAATTTAATGGCCTAAATGTTTGAAAGCAGTGGTTAATTAATTTTCTTGACTCCAATATATGATAAAATATAAAAACAACATTGAAAATTTGTGAAAACACAAACTACTCCCGTGAAAAAAACTTAGAAAATCACTCTTTTCCACAAAGAAACTTAATCAACTCAAATATATTTGTGAATATTTTTGTAAACTTTATAATAATTTGATTGTTTTTAAAAGCAAGTATCGTTTTTTTTAAATTTGGCTTTATGTAGTTCAAACTCAAAACTACGATCAGCCTATGTAGGTGGACAATGCAGCTTGATTTATGTTCCAAACATTTTTTATTAAATCAACACTTTTACAAAATTGACAACAGTCTTATCACTTCGCTGTGCGTTTCCAGCTTGTGGTGGGAAAAGACAAACTCAGACCATAAGAACATTCTATCAACACGAAGAATTTAATTCACAGTCTACCGGCAAGTCTGTCCCGCATAATCAATCAAAGCAAAAAACATTCCCAGTCACCATATATTATTTTCACCGAGGTATCTTGAAAAGTATTCAAGTAAAAAAAAAAAAAAAAAAGCCACATCCTCCAATGCAAGCTGTTAACAAATCCCACTGTGTCTAATAAGATTATCCATGCTGGGTTTTAGGGTGTTATTTTGGGGTCTTCAATAGAGGTCAACACAAGACAGACTTGAGATGCTATCAGTTGGTTGTGTATATTTATAATAAAATACGAAACGATCACGCTGGGCTTTCAAGACGGGAACAAAAAATGATTTAGTAGCTGACCTGAGGTATTGACCTGTAACTGATACTCTGACCCCTGACCTAGGCATTTCCTCTAAGGACAAGTAGGGGCAAGATGAAACCAAGCCGCTGGCACAAAGACCCCTCCCCTAAAAATAAACACTTACTCAACCCACAAAAGTCTTTTTTTAGGAACCCCCCCCCCCCATCTCTAGCATCCCATGGGAAGATGTAATCTTGAAATCAAGTGATGAATCTCCTTTTCACTTTCTGTCTTGTACATAAAAACAGCAGGGAGGCTTCAATGACTTGTAGGAGATTGACCTGTCACTTCCCAACAACAGAAGTCAGCTTCCATTGCTAACAAGCCTCTAACCCCGACAAAACCATACATCAAACCAAGTCCAAACCACAAACTGTAACCGATGTAGGAAGACCGTTCCAAAAAAAGAACTACCTTGGTGTGCAGAAGAAAGGAACACTGTTGATAAAGACCAAACCAGTTTGGCAAGAGCCGGTTGAGACAAGACAGAACCGGTTCAGGGTGGCTTTGACAGGTCTGGGATTTGATTGTGGCCATACACCAGGGTTGTCCAGTGTTGACATCACTGCTTGAGTTTGTTGTAGGGTAATTAAAGAAAACATGGTGGTAACTATTCTAGTCTGATGGAGACCCCCAGTTAGGGTCTCTTCTAATTGGCACCCAGGGAAACAGGCATTACATTGTCAAATGTTAAAGGGGAACTGGTTTCAGAATTCTTTGCTCTTGTTTCTGTACAAGAAAATGAATTAAAGGGAAGGAAATCTTGTCGAAAAATGAGCCTGGCACAATTGAATGAAAATAGCTTTAAAAACACAATAATCCTTTCATTTAATGGAGAAGCCTTAACCCCTGAGTCTAAGCAGCTGGTTTCCGGAAACAGTCCCAAGTTCTAATTTCTGTGTTTCTCTCTTTGCAGTGTGCCGACCAACAAACCAAGACTTATCCAAACAACATTTTAAAGTACACTGTTGAAGGAGTGTGCAAACCGTTGGGTAGATTGACAAAATAAATGTTCACATAATTTACATGGTATAAAGATAGTCATGGTGGAAAACTTCCCTTTAAAATATTTTTGCCTGAAATGCTATAGTTTTTGAGATTGAAACAATTAGTCTCAAATTTGTGAATGAAAAACAGTGAAAACATGATGAGGTTTTCACTACTTTATTGTGACTCTGAACTTCTGAAGACCCATTGACTTTCACAGGTTTGTTATTTCATGTATATGTTGGGTCACACAAAGTGCAGATACTGGTCTTTGTTGTATGCATACTTCAAATGAGCTGCATCTTTGTTTTACTTCAAATTGTTTCCCTTTATTTCAAATGATAACCATGCATTTACTCCCATTCACCATTGATCCTAAAACACTAGTTAAGGTCTGGATAAATAAATGTTTAACATGGTTCTCCAACTTACCCAGAGTATCACAGTCAGAAACAGATCGGCAGATGTCTTCCCTGACAGAAAAAACAAAAACATACAAAGGTAAGCGTTATGCTTAAAGGCACAGTACACGTTTGGTAATGACTCTGAAAATGAATGGCAATAAAAACTTACTTGGTTAGAAGTAAAGCAGCCTTGGGTAGTATAATGAATTTTGAGAAACTTTTTAACTTCGAAGTACTACAGTTATGGAAAATATATCACTTTTTATTCCCCAAATTTGAATCTGAAAAGAAACGCTTCTCAGACTGTGTATTCCTATGGGGAATATTCTTCCTGCGTGGAAATATTCGCTCGGTTTTTCAATGATATCTAAAAACGCGACCACCTTTTGAAGTGAAATTTTCACAGGTTAGTTTTATTGTATGTACCTACATTTATATAGGATTAACACAATCAGTAGGCTCCAATTACCAAACGTGTACTGTGCCTTTAACAGTCTACTACTGCACAAAACAAAAGGCCATTCTCATCAGGACAGCCCCAGACTGTGGGACAGAACAAGTTTATTATGAGTAGGATCAACTGGTCATGTCCAGGGGCTATTGTTTTGACGTTGGGGTTTGTTATAATTGGGAGGTAATTGATGAACTTTAATGTAGTGTCTCAACAACCTGGAGGCCATTTTGGAAGTGTCACACAAGAGTGATAGACACCACTTGGCAATGTCTGGGGAGAAGGGACTACCAGTGGAACTAGACCTGGATATACTTTCTTGATTCAAAACCATTTACACAACATACAATTATCTACTCTCAATCAATTGCCTCTAATATATTTATATTCAATCTGTGGTGAAATAAATGTGGTATAAATATTTCAAATTGGAATATACCTCCCATTTATCAACAGATATAAACTAAAAGTCCCCAATTAAGTCTCAAATATATATTTTCATTGCAGAGGAAAAACATCATTTGGTGCTAATCACTTTAGTCCACCACCCCACGAGGTGAAGGTTTGAGGTAAACATGTCTCAGTTGGTGGTAAGAAATGAATGGATTCTTTATAATACTCAACTATGTGGAATGATATTGAATTAACAAGCAAGGTTATTACAACAAAGTAAACACAAAGACAGGTATTTTCTTTCGATAATGGTTTATAAACTTAACCAATTCCGTTGGCTGTTCTGTAACTGGAAATTCTTAAATTTGTAATAATCGATAACAAATAAAAAAAAGAATTATGCTATGGATGATCAATGCATTGTAATTACATTAAGTTGTTTATAAGCAAAAAGACTGCTTAGCCGAAAATACTGCTTAGCAGATTTCTTAAAGCAATAAACGAGTGGGGCACCAGTCACAAAAACGTTAACTTTATGGAAGTTCGACTGGTAACCTGTTCCTGCTGAGCAAGATTTGTCTGAGCTTAGCAAATTGCTTTGCCTTAGTTAAATACAGGCTTTATGAAACTGGGCCCTAAATGGTACACCAAAATAATCAACAATTTTTCATGCCAGAGACCTAGCATAGGATGCTTATTGTTGGGTTTGCTGAACTGACCTTCAAATCCCTCTACATTCCTGTCAACCCATAACCCCAAATTAATACCCATTTTAATATCTTTACAATTTACAATTTATTGTCCTTCTGGGAGGACCAACAAAAGTTACTGTATGCCCGGGACACTTTTCCACAGTATCAATGCTGAATGGAAATTTATAAGACTTTTGGGACCGCCAAACGCTAAGCCCAATTACAGGCATTCTTCTTTAGATCGGTACAGCACGTACAAAGAGGTTCCAAACTCCTCAAATGGATGGTTGTGTTTCCCATGGCAAACATTATGCCAATTACAAAGTTGGCATCAAGCTGAAGCCCATAAGTAACCGTTAAGTAACTGTGAATGAGACCTTCCACTGTAAATAAACACGCTGGACAATCAAGACCAGAATCCAGCCATAAATCACAGCTCTCTATTGGTATCCAGCATTTTTTGGAGGCAATTCAATAAGTGAACTACATGTATTCAGTCGCAGGGACCAATGAGCATGTTTAGCGGATTCGCTTGCAAAATGATCTATTCCTAGTGGTGTGTAGAACTGGAAATACACCTGTGATTCAGGTAGCAAATTTCACAGGACCATTTCTGTGCTAACAGTAAAGAGACGAAGAAAGACGAGGAGACCTAGGTCAAGATGGAGAGAGGAGTCAGTGGGAAGAGCAGGGACAGCAGCCAGGAAGAGATATCCTATAAACAGAGAGAACTGGGCCTAGTGTGGAAGGCCTTCGGATGATACAGGCAGACGTGATGATGATAGGAGTAACGTTGTGTTCAACGGAAGGTTCTACAAGTTTGAAGTGTTTAGTTTCACAGTTGAAATAGCTGAGTTTCTTTTCTTGAGTTAAGGGAACTTTCATCTGAGTTATAAGCAATCCAACATGTATGTTGAAATAAAATTGTTAAGGGGGCACAAAGGCCAAGCCCTAGATATCAAAATATATGACCTTCACTGAAATCGCTTTCAAATGACACACTTCTCATGGATACTACTGCATGTCTGACCTTGAATTTGTTTCTACTTCTACCATGTTTAATGGAACTGTAGTGGATAAAATCAACCACACAAAATTTGTACCCACCATTTCTTGACACTTTTTTGAAGCAAAGAGAAAAGCTATCTCGAATCTGAAGTAGGGTTAGACCCATGGTTAGACAAAAATAAGTGGGTCTTCTTCCCAGGAAAATACCAGCAAGCGTGAAGGAAACACAGGGTGGAAGTGGGGTTAAAATTCCCCAGGAAATTCCAGGGGTTTTCCTTCCTTTGTGAATAACTTCTATTGTGTGAAAAGAGCTTATAGTATATAACTTGGAGCACAAATAGTTCTGGCAACCACAGCACACTGACTCTTTGAAGCTAAGAGAATGTCAACGTACCCCAGACAGTATTTACATTTCTCACAGACACTGTATCAACACCCAAAATAGACTTGTATATATAAAAAAAAAAAAAAATAGGGGGGAAAAGTTTGAACTCTGCCTGTCATAAAAACCATTCAGAGAGAAATGTTTAATTTTGAAACTTGATCCAGTCTAAGAGGGTCATGATTGAGCCGGTACCTCTTTAGTGTGACCTCCCGGAGGGGTACCTTATGGGGGGTTTGTTTTACTGACAGAAATCCCATGAGGGTCCATCCAAATATTCCCATCACCTACTGTGGGAAGGGGGGGAGGGGTGGCGGTGATATGCCCATTTGAGTGTGACATTTAACACACCATGCATAATAGTCAAACCATTTCAGCACACCATTACAAGAGTCTACCTCTAATTAAAATGGTGGATAGGGTAGTTTCATATCACATGTCTCAACTCAGACACCCAAAGACACTCATGAGCACTCATGACTCAGTTAAGTACTAATAAGTCGGATATGTAGCAACGCCCAAAATATGGCGATGAGCTTCTCACCATAATACTCAGTTCTATGGCGCTTTATGTACAGACGTCTCAGAATTCAATACCGTTACGTATCATTCATGTCTTGAACCCCTATTGGGGGTGATTTATCACCTAACTCCCCATTATGATTATATTTGATATACCTCCATTGATCCCGGTTTAAAGCTGGAACCTCAAAAAGGCAACCGTCGGGATTTACCAGGGATCTATTATCACCCATTGGCTCAAAACACAAAGTTCTAAGCCATGAGCAGGGGACCAACCCACCACAACATAACATTTACCTATCACCTTGTCACTGGACTCCGGGGAACTAGAGTCACTGCTGTTAACTGGCTCTTAATGTTGTATTAAATGAGCCTAGTTTGTACAGCCATCTCAGTGTAAGAAATTATAGCAACTACGGTTAGTTTTTACAACTCTTCAAGATGAAACAAATAGTACTTGCTCACTAAAAACTTGAAATATCGTTTCCCACCCTTGTTTCTCCTGATGATGAGGAGAGCATACGGTTTGAAATAACAACTGATCCGCCAGTTCTTCTCAGAACCACACATGCTAAATTTCCATATACATACATGTTGTCACCACAAACCTACATCTCACTTCCCCACTATACTCCCAGCATTCTTCACTGCTCATCTCCCAGATTTGTCTACTGCAAGGCCTGCACAAAACCAACGTTTCAGATTCTAAAGATAGTCAAATTCTTCACCCCTTTCCTGGAAGTAATCTCTGTAATTATGTGAAAATGTTGACGAGTATGGATAGATCAAAATTTATCAAGTAATAAACCACAGGGAGAACTGACTGGGTAAGTTTGAAACAATTTGAACAAAGCAAATTTGACTAGAGTGGGATTTGAACTTCAACTCCTCCGGATTACATGTCCGGGCTCCACCAACTGAGCTTTCTATCCCTTATATTGGCAGTCCTCCCTATTTTGTCAACCCTTTGTTCAGAAACCAGTCAGAATCCATACAACCAGCTAACGCTAACTGCTGTGTAGCCAGGGATCACACCGAAGTTTATGATACAACCTGGGAAGCGGCAGCAGACGGATCAGCTTAAGGGATGCAACTTTTGTTTTCAAATATCAAGTAATAAACCACAAGCAAAACTGACAGGGTACATTTTAAATAACCACAATTTTAAAATGCTTACGATCATAATTTAATAACCATGTTTTTGCAGCAATGCCTTGCGATGAAGATCTTGAGTAATGGTGGCTATACTGTGCAAGTCTCTTGCGTATCGAAAATGAAAAAATGACTCGAATGAAGACTTATTTTTTCTATGAACTCAAAATCTTCTTCAACTTCTATTTATTACAAATTTTCGTTAGACCAACTTGGCCCCGGAAGTTGGAACACGCATGAGACTGGCACTGTCTACAGAGAGGGGTTCGTACTCCACTCTTTAATTTAGATGGATATCCCTTTTAACCAAAGCTGGTAAAAAAGGTGATCCATAAAAAAAAATCTGATTTTTATTAGAACCAGGTTGAGTCTCACTGATTCATCTCCGGCTGGGGGTGTCGATGTGAAAAACAAAAACCCAAGACAAGAAGTCTTTAGAAGAGAGAGAGAGATAGTTGCCTTCTTCTTGAAACATCCCACGGGGCCGATTGCACAAAGAGTTAGATTGATCTCAACAGTGTATCAATCTTAATTGCTAAGCAACGTGTATTGTTACAAAACAAATCACTATGGTGATATACTGACAACTTGTCTAGAGATGAATCTTTAGTGCTTTGTGAGTGAAATGGAGCCCTTCACTCCCAGTGGGTTGTACATTTGAGATGATTTCACAAAAAGCCACGAGTGGAATTTGCAGGTTTAGACACACCGGTACCTAATGTCTCTCTTCTCTCGATGGTGAGTCTTACATCTTACAAGAATGTCTGGAGGCAAGGGGTGATTCTGTGAGAGCATCCTCAAGTCAGACAAAACCACAGGATTGGTCTAGATTCTTTTCTTTTTTTCCTGCAGAAATCTTACAGTATTGACTGTACATTCAGCAGTTAGCTTATTACACTATACACACTGGACCGTTTTCACCAGAGCCCAACATGGCCTTTCTGGATTCCAGCTTCGGCCGACTTTGTTCAGCATAACTTCCCTCCGATTGCACCACTTTTCCACTCCATAAAACCCCAAGTTCAGGGGAACAAACGGACAAGTCAAACACCCAACCCCAGCGTTCCTAAATCACCAGTTGACTCCCAAGTAGTCCCTGGAGGTACCAGCCTGGGATGTGAATGAACTCAAACAAGTAGGTTATCAGGACCTCCAGGGCAAAGTGGGGGGAAAAAAAACATTTTATTGTCAGACTATACCCTGACCAAAAAAAAAATTGTAAAATTTCATCATGGGTAAAGTTAAAGTAACTGGAACAAAAAGATCCCTTTGAGTTTGACTAAATTCCTTTGGATGATCTGATTGTCTAGAGGAGACATAAATATTGGCACCCGGGCCCTACAGATACAGGGACCGATTAAACTGCCTTGGCACCCTTTGTATTGATAACCCTTTAGATCTATTCCATTTCTTCAAGGTTCAATTAGTCCATTTTTAAAACCTTGCATCAAGGATGACTGGTCCTAAAAAGAAGGCAGCAGACATTTAGGTATCGCCAAGGCTGAGCTTTATAAAAAATAGAAACACCTCAAAGGTGATTTGGATGACGCAATCATCTGTTGGTGCCTCAGAAAGAAGTGAGGGGCATAGGGGATAACTTCAGGTCTCTTGGTTTTTTTTTATTTGGACTTGACCTTCGTAGAATATAATGAATTGGTTATGTTTTGTTTCAGTAGTTTTGACCAAGTATATTATGTGATGATGCTGAAGAGACTAATATCATGATGTAGCTGTTCAGCAGAGAATAGTGGTTAGGCAAACTAGCTAAGCAAAATACTAATCAAGCTAGCTAAGCAAACTAGCTGAGCAAACTAAACTAGTTGAGCAAACTCAACTAAGCAAACTAGCTAAGTACAATAGGTAATATCAAACTTAGCTAATCAAACTAGCTAAACAAACTAGGTAGGCAAACTAACTAAGCGCACTAACTAAGCAAACTATGGAAGCAAGCTAGTTAAGCATGCTAGCTTAAAGCAAACTAACTATAAACTACCTAAGCAAACTTGCTTTTATGCAAAACTAGCTAAGCAAATTGAGCAAACTAGCTATTATGCAAACTAGGTAAGCGAAATGTTAGCATTCATGCCCATTTGGGATGGCAACCCATTTCTAGTAAGCAAGAATTTTTAAGCTCTTACAGATTTATAACTTTGGACTATAAAGGAAGATAAGTGTCAGTTAGGTTGTACCAAGGATTTGAAGTATGTCCACAATAACGATGATCCTGGATTAGCTCACAATGGATTGCTTCTTTAATCCGTTTAATCCTCTCGTCCCATATCACAGAACTCAGTGAACTTGTGAAGACGAAATAGGTCATTCTATTTCCAGGGTGACGGTAACACGTTTCGGTCAGTTACTTACCCTTGGGCTCCCCTCGCCACCCCCCCCCTTGTGTGCCCAGCCGGCTGATATTGACCTTTTTCCAGGACATTAATTTCTATTTTTTATGAAGACATGATTCCCTGCAGTGCCTCTACTATGTGATCAGAGTGGGTTAGAAATTAAAGGAATTATTTCATTGTCGGGGAGTTAGCTCAAAGAGAATGACTGAGTGAGGCGAGATTTATGGTGCGCAAAACCAAAGATTCCGGGCATTCAGTTCATGGTGTTTCCCCTTATTTCCAGGGGAGTCTTATTTCCTACATTCCACAAATTATAGATTTCATCTTGTCTCTCTGTATGTAAGCTCTGTACCTTGGTTGTGTCTACTAATGAATTCACATTGAGACATCAATACTGCTAGATCCAGACGTGCAACTTTGCTTTTGAAAAATAGAGTAAAAAACAAAAAGAACATTTTTGTTCAGTTTTCTATGGCCCTACAAGGAAAAAAGCTGAAACGTTGCAAGCTTGCAGATCTAATCATAATCTTTGAATGTACTGCACCCTCCAAAAACTGATCCAACTGCTATCGTAAACGTCTAAGAATCAAGAGAAGGTACAAATATTGGTGAAATCTGTCTAATTGCCGATGCTCCCAAACCTGTTTGCTTTCTTTATTCATTATGGTTGATATTGGCAGACTCAGAAGAAGAGAACCCCTCCACCTGCTTGCTTTCTTGTCCCTTCAATCATAGAGCAAGGACTTCATGCTTCAACCATCACTAACACCTCCCCATCACCCATATCCATTTTCCTGTATGTCTCAAACTTTGTACAGGCCGAACAATGTAAAGTCACCACAGACGACTACACACACATGCAATATGATTCAATGATTATTATCTATAGTGTCAGTGAAGTTTAGGGTACCCCCGGGGGTTCAAAGGTTAACATCTTCAATAAACTGACATAATTTGAGGCTCATACCAGAGTTTTTGATCCATATACCACGGGGTGAAATTATGACTCACTCAAAATCAAACATGGACCACTGCAACATAAACATATGACTTGTTACAAAAACACACCACTTGTTAAATCCTCACCAGCAATTATCAGAGATTTGCTCATGAGTGGATATATGAGAATGGGTTAGATAGCCCTGGAATTCCAGGGTCTCTTCAGGCCTCCAGCCTCCTAGGCCCAGACCTGTTCAAGGCAATTGTGCTAGTCTTGGTGCAAGACATTCTCAGCGCATTGTTGCTGCTCGATTGGTTACTGTACACTGTATAGCCATTCAGGTCCTTCAAGATTCACCAATAGAGGGCGTTCTGTAGACATGCAGCTCTCTCTGATCGATGAACCTTACCACTGCCGTGCCGTAGACCCGTAAAGCGCCTGCTACTGGTGAATCGCTGTACAGAGTACAGTTCATACAGTTTACAGTAACCAATTGGGCAGCAAAATGCGCTAAGGACGTCTTGCACCAAGACTAGGCTATGTTTTTTATAGAACTTATGCTTGTGTTAAAACTGACGCAAGTGCAAGTGAGGACGTGCGTTTCGCATGCAAAAGTATGCACATACTGACGTACGCATTCAATTTATAGATTTCATTACAACACTGGCATTCAAATCGCCATACGACAGCCACACAAAATTTCAAACTTTCAGATAGATTTGTCCAAACATGGATGTGCCCACATAGCTGTAGTCAGTATACATGTATACAGCTCTAGTCTATGGTGTGTAGTGAGCTTCCCAAGAGACCCGGCGTCTTTTTTCTTTTTTCTCTCTCTCTAAAAACGATACGAGAATACTGATCAAAACTTTGAGTGGTTTCACTACCAACTCTTGTCAGAACTATCGGTTCTTTTCAAAACCAGGACAACTAATAGCCAGAGTTGTTTCACGGTGTTACCACAAACGATACACTAGAACACCCGGATTTATTTCCTTTTCAAGCCACATAATACCAACATTTCTTCCAAAGATGTTACCAATCTACTGCGAGGTACATGAAAGAGGGTTTGGAACGTTAATTTATCGACCACGTAAATCAATATCGATTCCCCCCAATCCTCATCTTCTACACAGCTGAAATTTAATCATCTGCGTAAAAGATGTGTCTTTCGACAGACCAGAGCCAGCTGTGTGTAGCTCCACGGAATGAAAGAGAAAGAGCAGAGTGAGTGTGTGCCACGCCTGGTCTACTGCTGCTGCAATACTAGAATGCAGATGCATCCAGCCATAGCCGGATGAAATATGGTTAACATCTGGTGAAGTGTGATGGGGGTAAAGAGAAGAGGAAACATGGCTGTGTGAGAGAGAGAGAGAGAGAGTCTACACAAGATCTGTATCCAGCTGGAGGGTATTTACGTCTGATATCGCAAGAGAAATTGAGCAGCGTACAACTACCAGAAAACAAAACAAAACAAAAACACAACGGCAAAACCATTGTATGATAGGGGACGGAAAAAGGAAAGTTTAAGTAGGAAGCCTAGGTCTTCAAGGGCTGTATTTAGCTGGGGGGAAAAGAAAACGAGCAAAGAAACTTGCATATAAACATACAAGAAAACAAAACAAAAAACCAAACTACAACAAAACCATTCTAACCAATTTATGATCCAGGCCAGCAAAGGGAAGTATAGGAACCCTAAGTCTCAAAGGTTTCATTGTGGCTGAAGGATTTTGCATCCAAGTATTACCGTTAGCTAAGAACTCTGAATGAAATACAAAATTTAAAATATGTATCCACCCTTAATTTAAAAACATAAATGCGTGAAAACTTCAATTGAATGGTCACAACTATGTTTTTTTGATATTCAAAGTTAGTTTTGTGATGTTTGTCCTAAAATTTCCAACCAGCAAAGGTCTACCACCCCGGAAAGCACAGAGCAAGAACAAAAGCAACACTGGCTTGAAATTCTGTTTCCATCAGTGTAACTTGGTTCCTCACAGAAGGGTATTCCTCAGCAGGCCCGATGCTTCACGGAGACAACAGAGGCATTTGCCTCTATGCCCCTTGGCCATTGCCTTGGTGCCCTTTGAATTGTTCTCCAGTGGAAATTTAGATTTCCATCATAAAGGTGCCCTCCACTAAGGGAAAAACTGCCTTGCCCTTACAAGAGTAAGGTATCAAGCCTGGAAAAATGCGCAGATGCAACTTGTTTCATCGTACCACAATGCTTCAGACATGTAACAATGTCGTACCCCTATGAACATAACAGGCATGTAACAGCGGCTTGTCAAAGAAACAAGAGAGAAAATTTCCAGGCACAGACTTTTAGCGCAAAGTCTTTCAATTTTCAATGGCACAGCGGAGAAACCAAAAACGAGGAAAGCATCCTATCAGCTAAAAATGTTAACTTGCCTGACATAATGAAACCGCCCTGGATCACCGCTAATCAATACAGCTGAAGAAAAACCACAAATAAGTACCCCCAGTCCTAGTCATTCAAACGGCTGAAGTTCAAAGCTCATATCAAACCCAGCTGTAAAATTACTCAGGGACAAATTCCAAGGGACAATTTTTTTTTTTTCTTTTTCTTCCCTGGTCTGGATCTTCGGAGTAGGTCATTCGGCAGTCAAACGGAAGTAATTACATTTCAATTGCGATTCCTCATAGGATTCTACTTCCTAAATGGGAGCAGGAAATATTTAGAATGATTGCATGCCATTTAACAACATTGGCACAATCTTGCTGGGGTTCTTGTCCTTCATTATAATTCCTTTTTTTTCTTTTTTTCTTTTTTGTCCCCCTTTTTTTTCTTCCTGCAAATACTTTTTGGAGACTTTTTGTTGCATAAACGCATGTTTTTTCTTCATATGAACAAAACCGGTAGAGTTGACTGAAGACTGTATTGATGCTCAAAACGATGTTTATGTTCAGTTTCATTTTGCAAAAAGAATATGACGTGGCCAAATTGACACCCCGAGTCATAATCAGGCAGTTCACAGAACTAACAAAATGGCATTGACAGTGATGCCAACCGAGACATGATTTTGATGTGACAATGATGTCATAAACATGTTGATAGATAATTACCTAAATAAGGCGTTATTTGAAAGCTCTTCTTCTCTTGAAGAGCAAACGAACCCAGGTTTGCGGTTTTGGCAGGAAGTGCCTGGTTTTAGCATAGAACTAGTCTTGACCCAAGACGTCAGTGATCGATAGCAGATAAGGGCCAAGACTAGCATGGATCGGGCACAGACACTCGAAAACACAATGTTGTTTTTAAATCTGCATGTTTTCCAGGCTTGTAAATGTCATTCAGTTTAGCAAGCAATTTCAAATCGGCACTCTGCAATCGTTAAAATCACACAAGCCAGGGGGGGGGGGGGAAAAAATCAAATGCTCCACAACAAACTGTATGGAGCCGATAAAGCTATAAAGATTTTTGTCAGTAAACATTTAGGCTTACAAAGAATCACTTCCCTTGAAATTAAGCATAACTGCAAAGTCCCACATTCCTTTAAAAGTAATAAACCCTTCAAAAGATATATTGCAAGGTTTACAACTATTTTTCTTTCCAAGTATTTGTAACTGGCAGTTCCTACTTCTATACGTACAGGGAAAAAAATGTCCTCCTGGTGACAGATGAAACTCTTTTTGTTGCTTCAAGATTTTGGGCCTGCATTTTAAGACTATCCCCACACTTGGTAGTCACTTACTTTTGGTCTTAAAGTCAAGGTCATACTTTGGTAATAACCCAAAAGAAATTGTGCAATGTTTTATCCAAAGGCCTTCTCTTGTTATAAAGATGCTGATGGTAGTAAGCATCCTGAAGAAGCTCAGAGATCAATCAGAGCATGTCGACAAATTTGAATCTCCAGATGTAGGATTATGCCTCTGCACTTCATAATGCTTATCGAGAGCTGCCTTAACTTCATCATATGTGGCCGTTTCCTCTTTGATACTGATGACATCGGATGAATTTCTCGTAAGACGCTCTTGTTGAGATTAGTAAGGTCTACGCATATGCGATGTGTCCCATTTGATTTTGGAGCGACAACCATACCGGAACACCATGTTGTTGGCGATGTCACCGGAGAAAGAGATCACCTGCAGGTGACTTCTGGACATTTTCTGTAGCGTCTGTTTGAATGCTGCCCTCTATATGTCCAGAGATGCGGTTGGTACCCGCTGTCACCTTCGCAAATCGTGGATGAATTCGACGTTCTTGATGAAAATATCGTGACAGTTTTTTTGCTGTTTTCTCAACAAGTAGGAGGCACTGTGTTCAACTGAAACTTTCATGGGTGACTTTTATTGCATCTTTTTTGATGATTTTGACGCTGACAAAAACCAAACGATAACCATACATTTAACTGCAAAGCATTAAAAATATGAATAAAAAAACCTAAGTATATTCAGTTGGTAAGCACCTGACCCTTAAATAAAAAACAACCTTTTGTTAAGCCCTCCATAAAGTCCCAGCAGAATACTTTTTAAACAAAATGACATTTTATTATTTTTTAAGAAACCCCTGGTTCATGCAGTACAAGTACAGGCCTGAAACTTGACGGAGTTAACAGAGGCAATCACCCTCCATGCATATGAAGTTGCCTGTTGATGCCCTTAGAAAATGCTCCAAGTCCAAATGGTTAATTCCCGTGTAGAGGTGCATTTTAAGAGGAAGAACTACCCTGCCCTTACAAGAACCAAGCACTATCAGGCCTGCAAGTCGTGCAAGTCAAAACAACCAGTCTAAACTTCATATCTCAGAGCTAAACAAATCTGTGTTTATATGTGGATGCTCCCACGAGATGAGAGGAGGGGAGAGGTCATAGAGGTCACCGGGGTCGGGTCAAGTTCCCCGACTGTACGCAAGAGAAGAGTAAGAACCTCAAGAACACTCGATAGATGCCTCAAGATGCAAACAAACATTACACCAATCCACATCTGAGCTCGGGATCAAGTTTCCACAGTCTTTTCAAAGTTGACCTTTCTTTTTGTTCAACAATTATTGCACGTTCCCTTTAGCTATACAAACTTTTCTCAATGTCATTCTCTAACACCTCACCACACTAATTCAACAGCACACTACATTAATTCAACAGCACACCTCGTAAATTCAACAGAACACCACATTGAGTCAACAGCACACCACACTAATTTAACCAAGTTTTCCACAAGCATAAAAAAACAACACTAGGTACAACAGGAATGATTGTACAAAAAAATTAAACTGCTGGTCAGTGAATTCCTACAAAGAAATTTGTGAATATTCTTCAGTTAACACTTCAAAACACTGCCCCTGTTACTATAATTATCCCAAAAGGAAATCAGGGAATGATAACACAGGAAATTTACTTCGGCGCCCATCAGTTCTTAAAACAGTTTCACAAAAATATATAACTTGGCAGAGGGTAAGTCTAGATGGAGGAGTGACTGGGAATAATAAAACACAGGAAATTTACTTCAGCACCCTCCAGTTCTTAAACATTTTCAAAAATATACGTAACTGGGCAGAGGGCAGGTCTAGATGGGGGAGAGACTGGAGTCTTAAAGACCTGGAAGGGGGTCATGGAGGAGGGTCAGAAGGTCAGTCCTTAAGGGTAGCAAGGTAATTGCTATGGAATCTTGAGATTTCAAGAGAAAGTTACAGTTTATTCACATTTATGGGAAAAAAGGGGAACGAATGAAGATTGTCAGAATCAAGAACAGAGGGTAACCGGCCCTGCCTCTTAAGGGAAAAAACCCTTGGCCTGATTTTTGAGGTAAGGCATGTTTTCAGACATTAGTGTATCATGCAATATCTTCTTCTTTTTACAACTGTCAAGTAATAAACCACAAAGGAAACTGACAAAACTGACTCAAAGGTAAATTTCAAATAGTATGGGGTTGAACAAAGAAAAATTGACTAGAGCGGGATTTGAACCAACGACCTCCAGATTAATGTACTGGCGCTCTACCAACTGAGCTATCTAGCCCTCTTTTTATAACTGTTACACTTTGCCACAAAGTCAGTAAAAGTGAGACTCCTATTTACAATCCTGGCATAACACTTGCCCCCCCCCCCCCCCCCTAGCCGGTGATCAATGTTGACTCTCATTGCACGGTCTGCGCTCCAGCTGGGGTAGTAACTGTTACGATTATTATTAAACTCATTATTCTGATTTCTTCGGCCAAGATTTCAACTAACATGCAACAATACAAGAAAGTAACATTTGTAACTGCTCCGTGATTAATGATGGAAAAGTAACAGAAAGGCAAGAACTACACTGGAATTGGATGACAAGACAAACCCAGTCTAAAATGGCCAGGATTAAATAAAAGTGAACTTAACCACTGCGACTCGAAAGCCCAATGATCCAATCTTAAAATGGAAAAGAATTCTAAAGACAAATTTAAAATGAAAACAACAGTTAACAGGGAGGGGGGAGGGGGAGGGGGAGCAGGGGGAGGGGGAGCAGGGGGACGGGGAGGGTATATTTATTGTCAAACACTCCACGCATTTTGGCCGGGATTGTAGCTTGGAAGTTTCTCAATCATAAAGCGCTTCAGAGAGTGTCCCTCATTTTAGATTGTAGGATAATGCGTTGATTGTACACAGATTGTCCACTGTGAAGCAGTGATTTGATAAAGACTGCCGATCACTTTAATCCGGTAATAATACTCAAGTCTAGTATTTCACGGTTTGATGAGCACAGTTGGTGGACGAAACTTGACCCTAAAAGCACTCCATCTTCAAGCTTGAATCCTTGATCAATTAACAATGCTTGGCCAAAGCCTTCAATCAGGACCTCTGCTTCGGTGAAGCATTCCTTACACTACTTAAAAAAAATTAAGCTCCTTTCACTCTATGCTTTCTAACAATGCGAGAGTCGGACTTCGGTTTCAACCACAAATGTTTTCATGTGTTCTGACAACTTCAACTTGACCTTCGAGAACTATTTAATTAGAGATGCTCTCAGAGCACAATTGGACAGTGATTTGTTGAACTGAATTGTAATTGAAGGACTAGTTATTTCTCCGACAGCCTTCGTGAGAGGAGAGAGAAGAGAGGGGAAAAAAAAAAACACTTTTTCAAAGCCTGACCGCCAACTCATAACCAACAAACACAGAAATTCCTCAGCTCCTATTTTGGCAATGAAAACCTGGCAGTCAACTTTTGAACTTGAAGGTGAACTGTGGAGGTTTTAAACCAGGTTTAAAAAACGTTGCACAAAAGAAGCAGGGAAAAAGAAGTGTTTAAAATGGCAAAAACTGAGTAATCATTTATTGACATGCCTGATTCGTTCAGCAAATGCCCAAATACTGTTTTTGCTTTGTTTGTTCAAAATACCACATTTTGTAAAGCTTCATGCGTTAGTTTGACATCAATTTTGGACTTTGATTGTGGAGGAACGTTCACCCACAGCAATGGACACCCCTGATGGCACCTGCCTTACTTTGTTCAAGAATAGTACAAACTAAACTGTAATAATAAAATATCAACTTCACTTCACGTTTACAATATTCTAAGAACAAGAGAAAAGAAAATCAAGGGAAAATAAAAATTTGGGGGGGGGGGGTTTACTCTTTGATGTTGTACAAAATAAAATATTTATGTAGGAAAATGTAAGTTTTGCTTTTGTACATATAAGTTTTGTTTTCATTCTGGATTTTCCGTATTGAATTCTGTACAAAAAGTTCCCTTTAAAGCAGGCGGCCAACATCAGTTATTGTCAAAGACCAGTATCTGCACTTTGTGTGACCCAACATAAACATGAAATAACAAACCTGTGAAACTTTAAGCTCAATCGGTCATCAGGGTCACACAAAAACCTTTTATATGTTTGCACTGTTTTCAAACATCGGATTTCAGACTTGCTAGATCAGACTTGTGTTTTTACATCTTTCTCACAAACTATAGCAGTTCAGGCAAAACTCTTTCAAGGGAAGTTTTCCCACCAAAACCATCTTTATACTAAGTTATGCGTAACTCTGTGCACATTATTTTCAACCTTGCCAATGTTATTCACACCCTTTAAAAAGGGCTACCCAGATCCCTGGGATGACAGATCCCCTGGAATTTGAAACCAATGGTGAGACAATTTATGACGAGGCAAGACCGGAATGACTTCAGTTCATATCACAGGTTTTGTGTCTGCGTCTGGTAGCGGCATAAACGAACTTCATCATGTATGGGTTTAGAGCAATCGAGTTTCTCTTCCCAATGGTACTGACTACTACTCGGGGCTACGTGTATGCCAGTATGAAATTAAAGATGTATGGGTTTTTGAATAGCACATTAATTGACAGCACAATTTCGGCAGGCTTAGAACACCCTCTGTGCGAGTTGTGGACATACGAGTACCAAATACCGTGTGACATGCCTGTATGGCAAAACCAACCAGATCGATCAATGGGAAAGCTGACATTTGCCACACAGCTATAACGGCAGTGTGCATGTAATGCCTCAAAGCAGATACGCACAGATAAACTACACACATTATCCTAATTCTTTGTTATTATTCTAGCCAATGTGAAGCTGAGAATGTAGGGTACAGATTTCCACCAAGAACTACAGAAATGTTAGGGTTTGTCAAGTTTTCAAGTTTCAAGTTAAACTTTCGCATATCGAATTGAAATTTTCGAATTTCGAGTTGAAGTTTTTTGCATTTTGAGTTGAATTTTTCAAGACTCGAAACTCAAAAAACTTCAACTCAAAACTCCAAAAAAGCCAACTCGATCCTCAAAAACTTCAACATTGAAACTCACAACAGTCAACTCGAAACTCAAAACCCTAGCACGAAACTCAAAAATCAAAGAAAAGAATCCCTCAAACTACAGTCAACTATGAGCCCTTCTCAACAATGCTGGTGCACCATCGTAGCTTTAACAAGGGCCGTACTGGGGCTCTTCTTTCCCTTGTTCACGGTGATTCACACTTACTCAGCACCAATGAAGGCCAAACAGGGCAAAGGAAATACCCAGGTAGTTTGGTCCCTGCTAGGTGTAGGAAGGGTGTCAGGGGTGCATGAAAGGGGCTAGGTGGGCGTAAAAAGGGTTCGGTGGTGGGCGGGAGATTTTTTTTACTGATAATGGTAATCTTTTGAAGCATGTTGGTCTTACTGGTGTGGGTAGAGTGTGTTATGCCCGGATGTAGTTCAGGGGGGTTCATGCTGGTCGTTTAGCGGCCGGGTGTAAGGAGAGTGTAAGAAGAGTGTCGAGGGTGTATGAGGCTGGGAAGTTGGGGTGTTAGATCCCAGCATATTGTAGAGCTAATGACAACAGTGTGGCTTTAGAAGAGGCCATGTCATATACGCTGTTTCTCCTGCAACTTTAGGCCGTGTCACATATGCCGTTTCTGACTGATTTTCCTGTTAGTTTTACTTCGAACAATTTCATAGACTAGACAAGACCCACTTCCCGTTTTGATGACTATTCGGTACCCACAAAAAATCCACAGCATAATGTGGTACAACTCGACACCCAAACTAATGGACTCTGACAAGATTGTTTCACCATGTTTGGTGCCTGTGCCGGGCTAACATTGCAGAAATTAATTCTTTAAAAAATCATGCAAACTGCAACCAAGATTATTGTGAGGATGGCGTCGGGTGAATTGGGTCGGTAGATTTTCTACTCAATATAATCTGGTGAAGAAAAACGGGGCCTTTTTACTTCTCCAAAAAGAGTACTTTCTTTTTTCAATATTTCACTCCTCATCCCTGTAGCCTCACCCTCAGACTCACATCAGCCCTGGTTGGATATTCTATATGTCATGGTTTAATCAGCAATAACTTATGACTGCCGGTTGATACCAAATTGGAATGCCATATGGTCAACTTAGACATGGAATGCTAGCAACATCTGTAGTTATGACTACTGTCTAATTCATCACTCTATCTCACCTATGGGGCTGGTACCGAGGGACTTCCCACTGGGCTTATCACATTGAGGTAGAATTTTGGTCAGGGCCCAATTTTCTTATGCTTTAAAGCAAGGAAAATTGAATTGTGAAGCATACATGGTGAGCAGGGCACCAGTCACAAGCAATGTACATTTCTTAGTAATTTGACAATTTGATCATTTTCTGCTAAGCACAAATTTTCTTTGTTGATAAAACTTTCTATGTTTAACAGCTTTATAAAATTGGGCTGTGGTCAGAGATGTTAAAAAGTAAACACCGCTTGGCAAATTTCAGTCACAACAGTGTATGAACTGTATGAAAACCAGTTTCTGCTTGGCATTTGTTTCTGTTCTTAGCAAGGTTTTGTGCTTAAACTACCATTTTTATGGACTTGGGCTCTGGGTTGTTGATACAGTTCTGAATGAATTGGTACATTTTGTACAAGCATGGTTTGTTCTGTTTGAATGGACCACAAGCCAGGCATCCTTTGACCACAAATCCCCTGATATTTTGAATCTGGTAAAAAAATGAACTCTTCTCTGCAGCTCCTGCATTCTGGCTCGCCTCCAGCCATCTCGACATTGTCCTGCGCATCAGGACAAGAGAGGGAGTTTGAGACGCTGCCCAACTACCCCTCACGATAGTCCGAGTCAAGTGCAAGTCATGGCATCACCGACTTTCAAGCCCACAGTGATCGGGATATTTTTGATAAATATTTTACATAAAAATTCTCGACAACTCAAACTGGCTAACAGGCTTTGTAAAGCGTCGAGGAGGAAAACTTACGACCAGCATCCATATAAGTTTAAAAAGATGATTTCAGATGGAATTGGGGGAAGTGAGACATTCAGAGGTGTCTCAAGATGATTGACGTATTCTCTTTACTCCTTCTGACACCCAGATGTTGCGTATCATTGACCAAGTTTAATGACAGAGGCAGGAAGACGGTCACAGGTGAATCCAATAATTAAAGCCTTCCTCGACTTGAGAATTGATGCTCTCGGAAGCAGCGAGATGGGAAGAGGAACTGAGAACAGGAAGGGATGGTTTAAGACTCTAGAGTAACCCCTGGTTGGACTCTGTACTTACTTCACTATACGCAATGTGAAGGAGGCCAGTCTGGGCTCACCTGTTCTACACTAAAAAGTCAGTGAGAGAGAAGAAGTAGATTTCTGCTCGTGTCACACAAAACAGAGAAAGTTCAGCTTCATTTTCTCATTGAAAGACACATCGGAAGGATTGTCCTTATGCAGCGGCAAAGAGATAGAGGTTGTGCTGTGTTTGAGTAGGTCAACTTCTAATTCAGTAGTTACTTCCAGGGCTTTGAACTTATCTACCCCATAGAATGAATCAAGGAGTAGGTGGGGTGATAAGAGGGGAAGTGAGGGAATGCAAGAGAGGGGTAAAGAGAAGGGTAAAGAGAGGGTGGGTGAAAAGTAGTGGGGGGGGCACCCAATGATCATCCAAACATCAAAATAGCCTCAACAGTGCATAGGAGGAGGGGGGCACGGGGAGTTAAGAATAGCCCCCAGAACCCTTCCCCCCCCCCCCGAACCTTGCTGCCCCTCTTGCTCCCCAAATGAGATTGAATAAATGCACAAATGAATGATTCAATACATTAAATAGCCCCCTAAATTATGTATTTCCCCCGCTTGACCCCCCTCACCAAATAAATTGTCTGGTTAGGCCACTGGCTGCCTACTCCTTGGGTACTTGCCCCTAGCAGTGGTTTCTGATCATTCTATGAATCTATCAATAAAGAATGTTTCCAACTTCTAACTGAAACAAAATTCAGAGCGACCATAAAACATAACACTGTGATCTTAAACCAAATTTCCACTTTACAGAGCTGTGTATTTCTCTGATTCATGACTTGAACGGGTCAAGTTCAGTGAAACCAAAATGTTGGCTGCGGTAACTTTGGGGTTTAACAGCATTCTACCGTACCCAAAGGAGTGATTGATTCCAATAGGATATGACACCCAATAAACCACTACAACATGACATTGTCTTTAAAGATCTAACACATCATAAGAAAATCTACAACTCAATTATCGCCAGAACCCAAATTCACCAGGGTGTTGGTAAGCTTAATAGAAGCTATCCTAGGAACTTTGCTTAGCACAGACCGGCTACCAGAACAAAATGCTGTGTCATACATGCTGTTTGAAACTGGCTCCCTGCACAGATGTGTTAAGCAGACAACTGATTTATAGCAGTTCTATGAGAGGATTTTTTAAGCATAAAAGATTTTTGAAGAACTTTGCGGAGACCGGTTACCGACCAAAATACGACGTAATGCAAATTGTTTGAAACTGGCTTCCTGCATGTTTTTTTAGTAAGCAGACAAATTTACTGCTTAGCAGTTCTATGAGACTGAGGGGAGAGTTTAAATTTACCCATGACCTGCATATAAATAGAGTGTGCAAGTCTTGCACCAATTTTGAATGTTTGGACCTCTTAAAATGCATGAATTTGTGTCCATCAAACTTTTCCCACCGAACAACGTGGTAACCAGCGTTAACAAAGGTCTGCTGGCCAAATGCTAGGTAAAACACTTCAGGGCCAGTCAAAATTTCTCTCCAAGTAGTCCGGATGGCTAGTTCAGTGTGACTAACAGGCCTGGAATTTCATCTTTGAGAGGGCAAGGCCAATTTCATTTTGCAAAGGGCACTTCCACTGGAAAATCTTACATTCTATGGGACCTTTTGAAGGGGCACCGAGGCCAAGACCAGGGGCAACGAAGGCCATGGCCAAGGTGGCACCCATGTAATTCCAGGCCTGGACTAATGAATTATTACTTTTTCAAGTACACCCAATAAAGACAAACAGACATAACAGTTAATCAGGCTTAACTGACAAAACGGTGTAATGTAGACAAAATATCTGATCAAAACAAATTTTATCCGAGTGAAAATATAAACAGGTATGTCTCTGTCTCAAAGTGGTCCTCCAAAACTAGAAAATTACGAAAAGAATGCACTGTTTGTTCCAAGAAGTGTTTTGTTACCCTCCTTTGACATTCTAAACATGTGTCAAGCTACACAGTCAATTATGCATGATTTACACCATGTTGCACTTTTATGGGGTATAAAAATGGGGGAGGGGAGGGTCAATCACTCAAGTAATATTGAGGGGGAAATGTTGTCTTGGATTGGGTTAAGAATTTCTCCATATCCTTAGTCCCTCCCCATTCTTGATAAATGGAATACAAACAATAAGTCTGACATTTCAGGTGAAAACCACTGTTTTTAATGCCCTGAATTTTGAGGTATGTGAGTTTGTTAAGGTTTTTCTCATGAGATTTCAGAGAATGTTCGGAGGTGGACTCGGGGGCTGGCCAGGTTACGGACCTCCTGGTGTGATATGAATAAAATATTTTTGGGGTGAAAATGTTTTACAGCAGAGGGTTTAAGAATGTCTCCATTTATTTCCCTTGTCTCCACCCCTTATTACAAGTAACCATCGAAACGTTTTTATTTTGACCATGAGTATTCTGAGGTATGCAAGTGCTTTTTTCCCCCTCATGAGATTTTAGGAAAATGTTACGGAATTTCTGGGGGAGACTGCGGGGGTGTGCCAGGTTACGGGACTATCCAGTGTGTGATGAATGAAGATTTAAGACGATCATTTAAGAAATGATGTCCCCCGTTTCATCTCAGCTGTCAAGACCAAAATGGTTTGCTCCAGGGGAAAGAAAAAAAAGTTGATAAAGACGCTGACAAATTTACTGAGGACATAACTGATGGGGGCTTTCAATCTTCAAATGCTATTTCCTTGACTTTTAAAGTATTTCAAATTGACATATTTCCCCGGAGGATGGTGTAAACTTCATGATTAGTGACCGTTCAAATTGAAACATTTTTTTTTGTTCAGTAACCAATCCTGTACTTGCGGCTTTTTTAAACCTTAGCTTAGGCTCTGAGCTTCATTTGATGTCGGGAACAGCGTGCAAAATGTACACTGCTCCAAAATTAAAATGGATTCCAAGCCAGAGGCAGAGCCCAAGCCAGAGGCAGAGTGTAAGCCGAGGTTTTGAAAAGACCCTTTGTTAAAATCCTCTGAAATTGCTAACCTGTACCATTCAGTCTATGACGATAATGATAATAATCAACATTTACATATAGCGCTTCATATGTATTGTTTCTAATCACATTATTTTGTTTTACAGGTATTGTTTGAACTATAAGACCTATTTATTGAGTTAGCACCATGTAACAGTTCACAAGGTGCTGTGGCACAATCTGCAGCCAACCATGCCAGAAACACTGGGGCAAACCCCTTCTCTTAACGATAAGTGTACTAGGTTCTTTCACATGCATTACACGATACATGGGACCTACGGCAAAATGAAGCATAATGGTCAAGTGTGTTGGTTAAGGACATAAGTGTCGAGACAGGGACCTGAACCCATACTCTGCTGATCAGAAACACCAGAGCTTGAGTCCACTGCGCTTGACCGCTCGGCCAGGACACTCAACAACTATCCTTACATGATCTATAGATAAGCAGTATATGAAACCATTTCAAATCAGAAAAAGAATCTCAACCCCCCAAAAGAGAAATGTCATATCACAATCACATTATCCATTAGTTTCTTAAAGTTGAGAATAATAAATAATTAAAAAAAAGGTTACTTACTTTGTGATGAGAACAGCGGTGTCATAATGATGGGGGTGGTCATCGTTCTTGTGATTCCTATCTTGCTGCCAGATACAAAAATTACGAAGACTTTGCGGGGCATCCGAGGTGATGGATAAATCCTCCTTCAAGAAAAATGTAAAAACCAAGTCATTATTCATGTGGGCTTTAAAAGTCTGTATTCCTAACCCTAAATACAAAGGTTATGAACTCATGCAATCATGTTGTCGCCAGATGGGGGTGTAATTCTACGTAGTGAAGAGTGTGCGTCAGGGCTTGAATTGGGGCGGAACATCCACAAGACCACAGGGCGAGTCAATAAGGTGAATGTTCGCTATCCAAGAGCTTCTGATCAAACTTTCATACGAAATCAAACCTTGAGGTCGAAAGTCACGTTCTTTTTAAAAGGGTGTTCCATCTCATTCTATTTTAAAAAAAATACTACATTTTAAGTGAAAACGTTGAAGATAAAATGTACATACCTCCTCCCTGTGAAGAACCAGTAGTTTAACTAAGACTATGTTGATATCGTTTCCTATACTTGGATCTTTGAATATTTTATTTACCTGAAAAGAAAACAAAACAAATGATCAATGAGTTGGATATATTCTGATCAAGACTCGGAAAAAAGTTACAATGTTATTAGAAAACACTCACAAAATCTAATTATCCTCCAGAAATAATACAGTAATACATTGTATTGATAATTTAACGGAACATGTGAGTCTTAAGCGTATTCATTAAGAATTCTTATATAGTGCACATATCCTAGTAGCTGGATCAAGGTTCTTTATAACATTATTATCTCTGTTCATCGGGCATACTTAGACCATTCCTCAAACCTCAACCCCCCCCCTCCCTTGCTAAGTGTTTAAATTAGCGCTAAGGGATTAATCAAACTGTGCTGATCAAACAAGATGACTCAACCCTCTCAGGTACCTGTCAATAATACACCTGGCTGAAGAGAAACAATTATGGTTAAGTGCCTTGCTCAAGGACACTAGTGTCCTGACTTGGAATCGAATCCCCACACTCCAATGATTCAGCCATCAGAACTTGAGTCTGATGCCCTGGATCGCTCGGCCACAATGCGCCATAAAAAAACATTTCGCGCAACTTTGACTCTCATGGAAATTGCCTAGAGGCAAAAGTATACCTTTGGTTTTTTTAATTGTTTGATTGTTTTAATCCTATACGAGAAAAAATTTAATTTCAAAAGGTGGTAGCATTTTTGAATATCGCTGAGAGTCTGGAGAGGTTATGATCACACAGGAAGAATAATCTGTAATTGGAATTCAGAATCTGATAAACGTTACATTCTCAGATCGGACTTGTTTTTGAATCCCTTTCCTCTAAAACCACTTTTCTCAAGAGGGAATCGTTTCTCAAGAATGTAATTATCAACAGCTGTGCACAGTGCTTCCAATTTTTGGAGTAATTACCAAAGGTTTACCCTAGAACAAAATAGTGCACCCTAACATTCAAATACACCTGACACTTGCAGATCTTATTTGAAAATCCCATTTATCTATAAGGTAATACTTTCTGGGACAACTGCCCTTCCCAGTGGGCACTAATAAAAACTAAAAAAAAACTGCTCTCCTATTTAACAGCAAACATTCTTTCATGATGACATAACTCTTTCTCTAGAAATCTTGGGAGGGGGGGGGAGATGTTATCAATCAATCAATCAATCAATCACTGTCTGCTTTCAAGTGTCAAGTTGCTGACCAACTGCCACCCAAGTGACAACAGAAACAATACAATCCGTTTGTCCTGCTGTCAACAAGGGTAGCTCATGAGGGGGACACCGATGTCAATCAGTGAATAACTGTCAGTCAAATTCGACAGGACAATACCACCATCTCTCTCTACCCTCAACGTAAACTCAGTGATAACAGAAGAAGAAAGTGAACTGATCAATAGAGAAAGGGGGGGGGGGGGTTGGGAGACTACTGTCAAGTTTGTCTTATTGTTGATAGGTCAGGTTGATAACAGGGCACCATGGGGGGATCTGGCTCCATTGTGTTGGCATGGCCCTAGGTACAGGGTTGGAACAGGACTGAATCAATGGCTTTGGCTAGATCACTGCGTCTGACTGTAACATACGCTGGAGCTATTACAGACACAGCCAAAGCCGAAGACGCCACTTTCATAGTGCTGCTTAAGCACAAACTTCTCTGCTAAGCACAAATTAGCAGGAAACCCGTCACAGGCAGTACATTTGGAATGGTATTTTGACTGGTAAGAGCATTCTGGTTAAAGCAAAATTGTTTTATGCAATCTGCTTTTTCTGCTGAAGCAGCCTTATGAAATCGAGCCCAGGATGTTAACCAGGGTCTTTCTTGCCTACAGTTTGTCCCACTTCATTCTTTTCCATTCGTTACACCATGGAGAGTGGCCCTAAAGCCCCATTCACACGACAGCAATTTAGCAAGGGTTCCTTGCTTCATTTTAGCATGGTTGTACAATTCTGCTAGATGCACTTCGCGTGAAAGGACAACAATGTTTGGACTGTCCAAGGTCCCTAGTGAAATCTTCTCAAACATCGCTAAATGTTTGCTGTGTGAATAGCTCGCTAAATCAGTCATGCATGATGACAACAAAATATCAGTCAGTGCCCATAAAATTTGAAGCAAGGGACATTGGTTAATTTTTTCATTGTGTGAAAAGGGCTTTACTTACCAAGGCAACAAGCGTGAGTAGATAATGTTCCAAGTTGGCGCCATGGTGGTTGTACATTTTGTGGTCAGCGACGACCATCAACTCCACGTGGCGTGTGAAGGAGATGAAACGTTTACTCCTGTGGTGGGAGGCGGCTGTCTTGGATGTGTCGCTGCTGCTGTTGTTTTCCTGTTGTCTGTTTATACTGTAAACACATACGGAAACAACACAAGAGTTTGCTTAAGATGTAAATTTACTCCTGTACTGAATTTACAATTTGTAAAACAACATACCTTAAGCCCAAAAAATAAATATAAATACCTCCTGTTACTACATGATCTAATATTAAAGTTGATGTTAAAATTATTTTGTCAATATCTTTGTTTGCTGGTGCTTGTCAGACGCCATTCAACCTGTTACTGCCCTCTAGCCAGGGATCACACCCAAGTCTATGATACAACCTGGGCCCAATTTCGTAGAGCTGCTTAAGCCCAAAAAGTAGCTAAGCACAACAAAATTATGCTTACCAGAATGAGGTTACCGGCCAAAATACCATGTCACATGTACAATTTGTGACTGGTATCCTGCTCTTTTCTGCTTAGCAGAAAATTGTTCAGCAGTTTTTCTGCTCAAGCAGCTCTATGAAATTGGGCCCAGGGAAGCCGTCGTATAGGATCGCCACAAGGAGACTTTTTATTTCAAATATCAAGCAATAAACCACAAGGGAAACTGACAAGATAAATTTAACAATTGTAGAATTTACCTAATCATTTTCCATTGTGGTTTATCACTTGTTTTACTTTGTTACAATTTTTTTTTTTTTAATAAGTAAACTGCAATTCAAATTTTTGAAAGTTGTTTATTTACCTTTTGCTAATTCTTTGATGCATTTGGTACAGCTGTGATGCTAAGTTATTTTGGTTTCTCTTCCTAGAATGGCGTCTAGGATTACCCCGGTGACGCTTATGCTGCCGGTAAGAATGTGGCCCTGGTACATCGTTGGTTGCGTCTGTAAGACGAGAAAAGAGAAAAGAAGCAAAACTCCATTAAAAATGTAATCAAAAACCACTTCAGAGTGGCTCTAGTTTAGACTACCTCAAACCAAAGTGCAATCAGGCTTGATTAAAGTTTCATAATTGAAGTGGAATCCAGTGAAACGAAGAGCCCTCAAGTCAAGAGAACTCAATATTTTCAAGGTTGCACATAGAGTGCTACTTATGCCAAGACTGAGTCTAGTAGCTTTCTCTTGCAGGATAGAAAGGAAACAACTTCACACACAAACTTTGTAGTGTGTTTGTTGTGTGTGTTGCTAACCCTTCTCTCAACGACTAGACAAAGAAGAAAATTGGCACCTGAAGGTCCTCTTCCGTCCCATTTGGAAGCAGATTATCCCAATTGGCATATACTTGTACCCTGACTGGAACCATTTCTTCCCAATGAGGATATCAAATGATCCCCCAATCAGAAAATTCTTTGGTAAAAAAACAACTAAACTATCCCTATCGGGATATACTCGCACTCTGCTTGAAACCCTTTTGCCCAAATGGGGATTTCAATAGTCCCAAATCAGGAACTACTTTCCAAATTGGGATATATACTTATCCCAGATTTGAACCTCCTCTCCCAATGAGGATATCAATGGAGAAACAATCAAGTGAGATTCCCGATAACCATGTGCATGTACACAAAAAAAAACCTCTCTCTACGAGTTGTGTTGGTTCTGGAAAGAACCAGTGGTGTATTACAACTCAACATTTCGATCAGTATGTTCCGATTGTCTTCAGGAGAAAGAAGGAATGGGGGGGGGGGGGATAGGGGCGATCAGAGCATGCTTACAAAATGTTGGGTCGATTAACCATCAGTTCTTTTCAGAACTACAACATCTCATAGAGAGATGGTATTATCACAAACCTCACAAGTCTTCTTGAACTACTTTTACTTGTAAATGAAAGATAACATAATGGGTGCAAGCAAATTTAAGCCTACCAGATGCCCCTCTGGCTACTGGCTAACACCAAAGACCAAGAGCAGGGCAACTGAGAAACCGGTTTCAGTGAAATTCTGCACTATCCCAGAATCGACTCCAACAGGATCCAACAGCAGCAACATCCTCAAAATATAAACAACCAGGGATGAATACCTATGGAATAAACCCCCCTCAAGGTTGGACTTAGTGTACTAATGACCCGTGAATCTCCACAATAGCCGAATTCCTCCAACGGACAGCTACAAGAAAGCACGCTTTATCAACCTCAGAAAAAAACCTGTTTATTCTGCGACCTATATTTATCAAATGACCGGCAAGCTTTCTGGGTTAGTAGAATAAAACAGAATGGGCATCTCATGCCAATCTTTTGTCTGATGATTTTATGAACGCCATATAAGTTTGTTTTGCACGCATGAGAAATTATCAATGGTAACAGTTACGACTGATATCGCGTTTCATAGAGAAGCGAAACGGAACTTTTCATCACAAAGTGGTCTTCCAGTTGCAGTATTTTTATTTAGTATATCTTTTTTAAATAGATATGAGTAGCATACTCTTCAACGCATCATCCATGATCACACATGTGAAAATGATCAACTGATGAAAAGTATCAGAAAAACTTCTCAGAGGAAAAGCCAGGAAAAGGGGGCGGGGGTTAAGTAGCGGGGATTGGAATAAGATAATTCAGGCCTGGTACTCGGTTCTTATAAGTGCAAGGCATTTCTTACTTGTTAAACAGCACCTCTATGAGTAAAATGAAAGTTTGTCCTGTATCATTTAAAGGGGGCACCAAGGCAATGTCCAGTAAGCAGGGAAGCATTTTTCCTCCCTTGTGCAACAGGCCAGCTTCTTTCTCGTGAAGGTCCGGTACCTTTTCCCTGGTAAATACTACCTCTAATAGGAAAGATTTAAATGTGGACAGCATTTCAAGGGGACAACAAGGAAAAGGTAATGGATTGGACGCGATCCTTGCCTCTGCAAAGTATCAGATGGAAATATCTAGTGGAGATTTAGTCAGCGATTATGGAAAGTAAGGTATGAGGAAGGTTGTGAACTATAGAAGAGGAAACCTTGACCCGTAATACAGCTGATTTTAGTTTAATCTCTTATTTAATATACAGAGGGTTAGAGCATCAAGACTGTCAACATGCCAAGGTTTTACAACTCTATAAGCAAGGACTCCTATTAGGCTGGAATCCTTGATCAGTGTCAGAAGCAAAGTGACATGAGAAGAAATGAAAACCTGCTACTGAGATGTCGAAGCGTAAATTGTTCGAGTTAAAGAAAAACTGTTGACCAGCAAAAAGAACCTACAAAAGTAAAACGCAAAATGTGGTATGCGGCCTCGCGTTCTGACCCTAGCAGGCGAGAAAAACACCCAGAAATGTTGTCTGCAATGACATCTTTCACACAGAGGTACTTTTACCAAGGGAAAGTACACGCGTCTCATTCCAACTGTGTGGTTCTCAAACTGTTTCCATATCATTTATACAAGTTACTTGTTTCAAATATGTATCTTTCTCAATCTTGTATACATTACTTAATGACCCCTTGCACGACACGGAACGCACTTCCGCATAGTCCGCATATACCATTTCCTTCATTTGGGGAGTCCATTCCTCCTTTTTGACTAAAACAAATGGCGGACAGGATAGGCGCATGGAAGCGTCACTAAATGGATCAATAGGCCTACAAGTTGCTTGTTTCAAAAATATCCCTCTCAAACTGTAGGTATATACATTACTTTATACAAGTTACTTGCAGCATTCTCCCTTAACAGTAGTCTGCTGGCCAGATGCCAGTTAAAACACCTGAAGACCTGTCAAACTTTAACTCTAAGTGGTCCGGGCTGGCTCGTTCAGTGTTGAAAAGCGTCTCTGTTTCATTCGAAATATGCACTAGAGAAAAAGCTGATGGACTACTAGTGAAATGACAAAGTTACTGGGCTGGTCCTGCTGGCCAGTCACTAAAATAGTTAAGGGCAAGCCCTAAATTTGATCATGATAATGCTGAATACTGCAATTGGCCTTTTTTATTTTATTTTTTTACTGAAAATTTATTTAATGCCACTGTACTTTGCCATAGTAAAAGGAAACAACACCCGAAATGGTAAACTCCATTTCATTGTGAAGAAGCAATACAAACAAGTCGATTTTGTGCACGTTTGAACATCCATAAGGACCACTGAACCATTTCAACATTTCATGTTCTCCCTGAACTGACTTCATGTCAAGCGGAACAGCTTCTCGAGCTTTGCTTCTTTCATTCAACTTCAACTCTTTGATGACAGTTCCAAACAAATATCCCAAGTCCATGGCGTCGTCGTTGCCAATTCTATCTTTCAAAATTGGAACACAACGTGAAATAGAAACAGAGAAAGCATGTCAGATCAGTCTCCGGGGGGGTGGGGGGGGACACTATTTCTTTAAAACTAGGTCATTTCTAGATATACAGGTCGACAAATTTTTCCCTAAAGACTTCAATACCTGTCTAATTATAAAGAGACGCCGTCCTTTCAATTAATTCATCGCATTAGCCGTCACCTCATAATAGCATGGATTTATGGGGGTTTAGGCTTCAATGAACAAATCCTGATAAATGTGAACCGGAAAACCAATAAATCAATCCTGAAGTGTTAAAAATAAAATGCAAAACAGGGGTTTCCTCCCCCCCCCATGAGATTCTACAACTGTAGGAAGAACTCAAGGTTTCTTTAATGACATCAGATCAAACACAATGACAAGACCAAACCCCACACTGAGACCAATAATGGCCGTGTATCATTGTATGGGGGAAAGCCATTCATCAATAAGGGGTGACCTTACCATTGCTATCAAAATTGTGATTTCTAGATTAATTCGTTCAAGGACCACTGCAGGTATTGACTGATTTAGCAATGAAAAGCCGGAACAATGGCTGTAAACTAGACCCTCACCTCACAAATCTCAAAAACAAAAACAAAAGGTCATCCCCCAATTGTGGAACCATTGAGACAAGTTTGTAAACGAACAACGTCACAATTTGTTGCAAAAATACTGGAGAATAAAGGGTAGTACAAAGGAGAAACCCTCCCTTGATTTTCAGATGTTAAGAGGATGCTGATCAAGTTAACATAAACAATTTATAAAGAGTAAAAGCAGTCAATATTTTCTAACTGCAGAGATATCAGAAATCTGCTTAAACACATTTTGAGATTAAAAGCAAGCTCCCTTTTATAGCCCTTCCCTCTCAGCTGACCCTTTTAGGATGGGGGGGGGGGGGTAGAGGACAGTCCAGAGCCTAATTGCATCAGGGATAAGATCAGACAATGTGGGTTCCCCTTATTCTAGACCCAGAACCTCCCATGTTACAATTCAGGAAGGTTACAGACTCGATGCATCACACACACACAAAAAAGTACAAGTTTGAACAAATGTGGACTGTTTGTTTCTCCCTTTGATGACTGCTTTTATACTGTTTCAAGAAAATTTGAAGACTCAAGGAGGTTCGAGAAAACCCAAAGTCAGGAAAAAACCTAAGAAATCACACACCTGTTTCACAGAACTGCTTAGGCATAAAATGCTGCTTAACAAATTCCTACTTAGCAAAAAATAAGCAGGATACCAGTCACAGATGATAGATGTAACATGGTATTGGCTGGTAACCTTAGTTGTGCTGGGCTACTTTGCGTGCTTAAAAGCAGCTCTGTAAACGGGGCCCTGTACTTAACCCGACGGATGAAATCCTGCTCTTAGCATTAATTTTTACTTCATTCAACTAAAATTGTTAACAGTTTTCTCATGGTCATGAAGACTTGAGGTTGACAGAACAATGCCTGAACCTTTGAAGCAATTCCATTTCAGAACGGATAAGGGTTCAATCTTAGATTGTGACAACCACAAGGTTTACGACACTTATTATTCATAATCCTCAGCACCGACAAATCAAATTATAAAATCACAATCTTCCCACTGGGTACCCCCATTAATCAAATCTGACAGACTAATGGCATTAATCATACCCAATCTTCCATATCCATTGAAAGCTGGACTTTGACCTCATCGATTAACCTTTGACCTTGAAGACACCTGTTGCTCGACTTAAAAAATCTGCAACATCCATCCCTCAACCACCACAAGGTCTTTCTACAAAGGATCCACATTACACAAAATAACCTTTCCGCCACGGCAACTCTAGTCACAAACAACTTCGGGTATCAACCAAATAATTGTCATTTACAGCAGATCCACTCATCTTTACTTGAGGGGGGGGGGTCATGGAGGGAGGGTTTCATTTAACTACAGTCTTTTTACAGCCCCAGTAAATCTCAAAGTAAGATAACCATTCACACCTTTAGTCCCCATTAATAAATTAAAAGCTCATCATTAAACACCTGTGTAAATTGAGTGTGTTTGTATTTGGCCATATGTCAGGTGAGGAGTGAGCTCTATATTCCAACAGCTGGTAGACAAGAGGGAGAGAGAGAGAAAACCTGTGGTATAACGATATTCAAATTAAAATGTTTATTCGGTTTGGTAACACCATGTGTATAATGATCTACTTTGCTGTGTAGATTTTGTTCTTTAGAGAACTTGTCTTGCTATTTGTTCTACTACGGCGGAGTAGATTTTCCGAATTCGGGAGACTTCTCAGTTCTGGAAAGAACTGTCCTGCTTATTAACTACTACCTGGCAGGAGGTAGGAAATCGGCCTGGACTACTACTTCAGCTTCGTGGATCGGGACTTCTCGTAAATAAATCATAAGTTATATAATTTCACGATTCGGGTGTGTGTTTCCGTGTTTTTTCTCAACTACTTTTTTTTCATTTTTTACACATCCAACAGCATAGTTTCACCAATAACAGTTTGCATAGGAAACACAGATGTGGGAGGAAAAACCCTGAATGGGGGGGGGGGAACCCACACAATCAAGTTGAGACTGAAAACCCAATCAACATGCAAGGCTCCTGTCTGAGGTGGGATTCGAACCGGGGTCCACGGAGGTGAAAAGGTAGGGAAAGAAACCACTGAGCCAACCTGATCCCCCCGGAACTTGAGTAATATTGTCTACTAGGAACTGGTGTTTTAACTTTTTTTGTTTTATTTAAATCTTTGATGAAAACTGTTATATTTTAGTAAATCCTGCTTTTAAAAAATCAAATCGGAAACACAAGTAAATTTATGTATATAGTGTTTTTACTCAGCGCTTAACAGAAAGCCAAAAACTACCAAAACAGAATAAAGTTAAACTTGTTAGTCACTGTACAAATGTTGGTGTTTTTTGTTTGTTTAAAACATCAAAGAAAGGGGAAAGGTGAATGCACTGTAGTAGCTCATTCCAGAGTTGAGGTGCATAGGCCTGGAAGGCATTGTCACCAGCTGTGCCGTATGCTCTGGACACATGGAGCAGGGTACCATTTGAACTTGAGCAGAGGCCAGGTTATGCAGTAAGATGAGAGAGGCAAAATAGGTGGAGCTCTAGAAATGTCAAACCTTAGTACGTTTTCTTTTTCTTCTCTCTACAACAAGTCTGAAATTTTGCAAAAATGGATAATAAAAGACAATTTGCCAAAAGCGAAAGAGGCTAGGCCTAAAAGAGGCCTACAAATTGGTTAAGCGGCTCACACTGGGTAACAAGCCTGTGGTCACAAAGAGCTCAGATATCGTCTGACTTTTCTTCTCAGATTGAAAAGCTTAGAGCCTTTTAGAACCAACTTAGCTAGAAACACCCCTTCAGAAATCTGCTGTCAATTTGCAACAAAGACTCAAATGTAACTGTAATCATTTTTTTTTTCCTTCAGAAGGGTGGTGGGATGGAGAAGTGGTCTTAATCTTAGCCAGTGGGAAGTCTGGGTTTTAAATCCTACAAAAATACTTGTTTAGTTTAAGTTGGATAAAATGCATGACGTCCGCACCTTAGATTGTTCGACACTTAGGTTATTATGAGGTATTGAGGGAGTCTGCCAGAAAGCAAAACCTAAGAAACTTTTAGATGTTTTCTTTTCTCGGTTCTGATGCGATACCGGCGCGGATTAGTTTCCAATTACAAAACAACAGTTGGGGAGGGTTCGGGGTGCTTTTGACGTAGGAAACTCAAAGGCCACAGGTTGTATATTTTTAACATATTTGCTTTTCTAAGCTTGAGAGGTGAAATGTAAGGAAGCAGAGCAGGAGTAATGTATGTGGAAAGCACTTTACTTCTCGGTTCGGAAAAATAATCAAACAAGATACAAACAATTTCTCTTAGAATAAGTAAACTTGTCTCAGGGTTTATTTGGTGCAGAACATGAAGCAGTCAGTGCTCTTTGTTGGAGTAACAACGGCAATCATTTTTCACATCAGGTCTAAAACTTTTTCTCTACTTCGGCAAGTGCTTCCAGCACAAGGTCAGAATGACATTGAGGACATTTTCATGGGCACTAAAAGCCTAGATCAAGGATATGGAGGTCACCCAAGACCCGACAAGGTCCACAAACCCAGCCAGTGAGTAATCAAATTCCAAGCCAAGCATGCTCTGAAGTTGTTGCTTGAATTTCTTGAAGACTTGAAATTTCATTTGAACATCTCTCTTTGGATGCCTTCTAATAAATTATCCTCTTTTTTTCTGGGACTAACAGCTTGGAACTCCATATGGTCTCCAAACCAAACCAGGGGGTCAGAAATGGAGAGAAAGGCTCTCGTCACAACAAATGTTTCTTGACATATTATTGTATCACGGGTTAATGCAGTGGCGAACCTGGAAAGGTGCTCCGATCAGTTAACACATCAGTCCGTATCTTTATTCAACGGCACACAGCCAGAATTATCGCTCTATGCCAAGACTTGAGATAGGGTGCTTGGGGAACAGCCGCCATCTGTCCGAGTGTCAGGCATGTGAGTGGGCATTGAAGACAATTGTTGGAAATCTTCTGCTTGTGTAGAGTGTGACTCCATCACTGGACTACTTTCCTATCCAAATTCTATGTTGCTACCATTCAGGCATTCGAGACAGTGGCCTTATCTTACAAGGCAATACCCATTCCATTTACATGGTTGCTACCATCAAACAACTTACTCGCTTCTTCACTTCAATTAAGTTCTTTAATCTTTGCTTTAACAACTACTGCCAAAAAACTTCTCTAGACCATGTCTGAAGTAATTAAAAGGCTGAGATACTGTGTGGAGGGTGAGAGAAGTCCCCAATTAACAAACATCAACAAAGAGGGGGGGGATTCTCAAAGAACTGTGAGTCTCAGAGCTTGATTAATGAAGCAAGCTTAAGTTGTCTACTTCAAGTGTCTGTTCCATGAAGGACAAACATCATTTGTCTTTCTGGGTAAATCTCTTTTTTCCTTTCCTGCTATTTCAATCCCCGGGTTTCTCCGTGCACAATCCTGTAAACAACCTCTTTATGATGACGCGGGATCCCATTTTGGCCCAACTTTTCACTGTTTTTTTCTCCTTCCACATTCCAAAAGACTTTACTGCCTTTTTATCAAACAATCTACTGACCCCTTTTTGACACACGTAACAAAAATCGTCCCTAGAACCTCTGTGCCAGGACTCAATAGGAAGTGAGACCAGCAGGGGGGAAAGTGATTGAGGGAACAAAACTTCTTCTTCTTCTTTTTTGAAAAGCCATACAAGTTTTTTTTGGAAGAGGATGGGGTTAAAACAGGTCATACGTGGGCAAGGATTTTTGGGGGTTGTTCTGTTGTGAAGCTGGGAAAGCATAGAGTCTCGGCACTTTGGGAGGATTCAAAATGGATATTGATTAATGTGTGTATTTAAAAGGTTGATTGACAATCAACCAAAGAGTCCCAAACAATGCCTGGGAAAAGAAAACCAAGAAAAATATACAGAGCTAAGAGGGCTTTCTATAAAACCTTGGCACATTACAGACCTCATTCCCAGAAAACAAAACCCCAGGAAAATACCTGCAGAGTTTCAACCCAACCGCCACCCAATGCTCATTTTTAACACTCCAAGCAACTTTCCAGGGAAGATAGAGTGAGCACTCAATATGTTAACCCCAGGGTTATCTCCCTTACACTCCCTAGCAGCTTGATCTATGCTAGCAGGGGTAGTAGCCATTTCCAAGGAAATTGCTTTCTTCCTCAAGAGTTTGCCAGGGGTAGTAAACTCTAATGTGAAAAGGGTTAACCAAAATTTCCCCAGGAATTTCCGGGGAAATTTGTCCAAGTGTGAAAGGTACTCATGAGTTGTATAGAAAAGGAGCTAGACATCAAGAGAAGGGTATTTCAGTTTAGTTTTTTTAAACATGTTCAACTTGGTCCAAGCATCCGGGTTTAGTCTTTTTTTTAACAATTTTTTTATGAGATATCGCCTAACTCACAAGGCCGAAAGGCCTCTCAACGTGAGGGCTACACTTAACTGATTTGGGCTGTTGACCCAAATCAACTGACACCAGAGGCACATTGCCACCTACTCCTGGGGCTGAAACAGGGTTACCCCCTTCACAGTCCGTAAAGGATGTAGGCATGGCTGGTAAAGCAGAATGCACCACCTTCCCAACTTTTTACAAATCAATTATGGTTTAGTGCCTTGCTCAAGGGCCAAGTGTCATGACTGGGATTCGAACCCACACTGTGCTGCTGACAACACCAGAGCTTGGGTTCGGTGAACGAGACCACTCGGCCATGACACGCCAAAAAATTAAGGATGAGAGAGAGAGAAGGTTGTGGAAAGCCACGGGGAGAAAATCCTTTGAAAATGATACTGGGATTTAGGCGCAAAATGATTTACTCTTCTGTCATGGTCTGACATTTGTCATGGTTTTTGACTCCGTGCCTTGGGCTAGTGATTGATTTTTTCCACAAAGGAATGCACCTATTTATGAAGGTAATTTTTCTTGTCATTTTTCCCCTCAAAACTAGTGATTGGAATGAATTCAGTTTTCCCAAAACCCACTCCCTGCTCAGAGAAAAGGTTAACTCAAGCTTCAGAATTGAAATGTCATCTATTGAGTGAAATTAGGTAAGCCTGAAGCACTGCCTACTCCAGATATATTCCATACATGTGAAAAGGGTGCCCAACTTTCAATATCATCTGCAACTTTGAGTAAACAACATTAGCCACAAGTTGTTGATTAAAAAAAAAAGCTGTCCATCAAAGAATTTTATTTTAATAATTACACCACTGTACAATTCCATCAGCAAGTACTTAATGACTTTTTTTAAAAACCACACAATGAATACGAGATTCAATGAAGTTGCATTAACATCGCGGTATGTTTATTGCTTTTTCAGAGTAGAATTGTCCCATAGAATCAAGGAATTCTTTTTTTTGCAGTCTGGAATCGCCGACTTGTTTGTTGTCATTCTTCAACTCTGACTCATTCAAAAACAAGTTTTTAAAAACCATTTTCTTTTTTCTTTTTTTATCTGAAAGCTCTTGCACTTTAAGCTCTCTATAAAGATTATGGAAAAACACATAATCCAAAAAAATATTAATAGCAATCCAAAAACAACCCACCCCCACACAAATATTTGCCGAAATAAATAAAAGCTATAATTCACAGCAAAGTAAATCATATTACAGCATAAAAATATAGTAATAATATCACAATAAATAAACAAGACCTTGGAGTTGATCTACAAAGTAGCCAAAGTCGTACAAATAAAACAACTAACCCTTGATGATAATTTTAAAGGAAGACAAGGGTAAAATACAACTTGGGGGTTGACCAAGGTCGTACTTGAAAGTAATATTTTTTATGACACCCCCCCCCCTAATACGAAGATTCTGCCTTATTGATTCACTAAACCCATATCAACCAATGTGTTATACTCATCATAGCAACCAATGTTCTAGAAGTCTATGATAGTGTGTCATACAGAGTGTTATAATATAAAACAAATATTGACTGTTTTGACTTATTCTATGGTTAAAACTATGACTCCCTCAGCGATTGCCTCAGGAAAATACAATGCTCCAGGGATTACCTTAGGAGTCATCATTTTAACCACAAGTAAAAAGCAGGCAATATAATATTTATTCAGAACCCCCATCCCCTGAAAAATAGTGCTATAAATAAGTACTTGTTTTGTGCATCGCGGCATAGATGTGCAATAGCATCATGTTCATCATAACTTCCCAACCCCTTCACCAAGCCCCTCCCCCAGGCTCAGTACTGTAGATACTTCCGTTTTGGGTTGGGTTTTTTGGGTGCTTGTGTTTCTGCCTTTGATTCTACTGTACAGATAGCAATATCACCATCACAATAATCTTGGTTTCGCCACTTTGGAATCAATGTCACTGTGTGTTATGGTTATCACAGTGCCCATTTTAGGTGCATTTTAGGCGATGCGGCATTTTTACCTATTGACTACCACCAGACTACTGGCGAGTGTGCCACAATCTCTGGTGTTGCGTGTATGCGAGGGGTTAACATGGGGCCACAATTTGCAAACAAAGGTTTGGGAACTAGCCCACCCGACTACATGTACTTGGAGTGAATTTTGGCCGGTCCACAGGTGTTTCAAGAGGCATTTGTCCAGCGAGACCACTGAGACTTTTGGACCACTGTTATAAAGTGTTGATTAAAGGACACCGTAAAGATGTGAGCCCACAACTTGGGCTTCTCAACAGTCTCTCTCACAAAACATTACCAAATCAAAGTCCATTATAAATCATCCACCACCCTAACCACCATTGTCCCAGACTGTTACAACCCATGTCAAAACATCACCTGGACCACCAAGAGTCTGTCTCCAACAAGAACAACAAAGAAACTCCAGAGTAAACTTGCCATAAAACCCACAAACCAAGTTCTGGGTAGGTGGTGCTACATTGCGGCTTTGCTCTCTTTTGTTACAGGGTGACATAAATTGCTAGTGTAATGTGTGTCAATATCTTCAGTGGTCACTTCGGTATTGAGAATGCAGCCGGTTTTCAGTGTCTTTCTTACAGAGCTGTCAGAAGTCACAATTGGTATGGTTGAAGAACAGCAACAAGTGGTAGTGTTGATTGTTTGTAAAACTATGGTAACAAAAAAAGAAGGGGTGCCACACAAACCCAAGTTGGTAAACAGACAGCATTAGAGTTAAAATTATCAGTTCTGTTGAACCTCAAATGGCCTAGAGTGTCAAGGAGGCAAGGAAGGCCATTGCCCTTTGCCTTGGTATTGGCCTTGTGCACCTTACAAGTGTGACAAAAGAGATTCTTATTTTATAATGGAAGTATCCTTTCAACAAGGAAGGAGGGTTGCAATAACAGACTATATATAGAGCATCTGCCATTTGTTTGTTATTGTATGATTATTCAAGAACAGAGCTCTGGCTATTTCTGCCGCCAAACCTCACTTTGGTTTACATTAGTATGGACTGAAAATACACAAGATGGCTGCAGTGTGATCATTCCTCCATGGTTAAAGATGAAGGGTCGTTCTTACAACTGTGAAACTTTCTCAAGACATGTTGTGCCTTGCAGGAGATTCCCTTCAAACTTTGAATGATGGACATCCCAACCACAAGAAAGCTGAAAGCTAATGTTTAGACTCTGGGGATGACTCATTTGTAGTGCCACGGGCTACGAGGCAAGGGGACATGAGAAGTAATGACATGAAAAACGAGTCCACCGATTAGAGAACAGGTCATCTTTGTTTGAACATGGCCCATAAAAGGTGCGACTGTGTTATCACGCTGAAAGCTTTGGTTTTGAGGTACATACAGCCCTTTTCAGACACAGGTTTACAGAGTAATGCAAATTACTGGAGGGCTTGAATTACACAGGAAGGAAACCACAAGCACTCCTTAAAAGTCAAATAAATCCACTGTAATCAAACAAATCTACTGTAATTAAGCATTCCTGCCTAGCATGCTGGTAGTGGTACACCAAAGAAAAATACTACCAAGAAACATCAACACATGTCAATATGCCTTCGGCGATGTGCAACCATCATGTTTTTTTCTGCCACTCAAGACAATAAAAAAATGAGGGTCTTTTCCAAACCTGGGCTTCTGGCTTCAGCTTAGGCTTCGTCTTCAATTTTAAAGCAGTATGTTTTTTGCACACCATCAAATGGAACCCTGAGCCTGAAGCCTAGGTTTCGAAAATGCCACAAATGATGTTAGAAAGGAAAATAGTCTGGCTCCTGTTTGTTACATGTGAATCAATATCAAGGTTGGTGAAGGGAATACATGTATGACAAAGATGGATGCCTCATGATTAAAGATGTATCCTATTCAAAAGAACAGCTAAGGCTTCTGCTCTGGCTTAGGCACAGTCCACCTGTTTGAAACCCCATACCAGAGTGTACGTTTTCATAAACACTGACAGAGTCCAAGCCGGAGCCTGAAGCCACAGCCATGGTTTCGAACAGTGCCATAACTGATCACCAGATTACCAGAAGCCCATATGAATTGCATTGAGCTAGCCCAATGTAAATGACACTGTCAAAGCTTTGACGAGAAGTCTTACAAAATGGACCAGTGAAAAACCCTGGTGGGCTAGTGAAATGACAAGCTATAATAACCGGTCCCGCTGGTAGTTCATTGGAAACATTTCATGACAAACCCTGAAATCAGTTTTTTTTCCCCAGTATGTCAGATTGAATATCGTTAGATTTCCCTTCCATGATGGTTCTGCCATAATAGCAACTACTTACAAACCTCAAAAGTGTGTCACATTAAGAACTTCACAAAGCATAACACAAACCCCTCAGTGTTAATTGATGGAGCATGTCTACCACTAGAGAAAGGATGGTCTACCACAGTGAAAACCACAAGACACTATAGAATCAAACTTGTGAGTCACGTAAAAAATAGTAAACATCGTCTGTCCACAGAGCAAAGCCTGTATGGGGGGAACTGTCAAAAGGACCTTTACAGATAAATAAAAATGTGACTCATGACATCATATGTTTACAAAAGTACCCACTGGGTCACAGGTTGACAGTCACATAGTGCAAACCTTTTTGTTGAGTGAAAAAAAAATGTGTATCATTAATTTCAAGCTGCATGACTGTACTCATTCAAATTGAATTCTTGGGGAGATTAAAAAAAAATAAAGGAAATAATTCGAAATATATAAGTCCAACCCACCACATCCTCCGATAGTAATAAATTAATTAGGCATGCTTTCAAATATAATGTCCTAAACTTTGACAGTATTTCAGACTTAACAATTTCTCTCGAAAGTAAAAAATTCCTGAAAAATTCCATGCATGTGTAGCACCCCCCCCCCCCCCCACTTCCCCACCCACCAACCCCACAAGAACCTTCCAGATGTTATAATTCAGGAGGTTTACAGACTCTGTGCATCACCAGAAATACAACACTACAGGTTTGGACACAATGTGGACTACTTCTTTCTCCCTTTGGTGACTGCTTTCAAAAAACATCCTTTCCACTGTAAACAACGTTTCACACAAAGCATTTCCAGATACCTGTTCAAAGCTCAGACTCTTCATATTGTCATCTGTTCCATTTTAACATAACGTACTCAGTATAAAGATGGTCATGGTGGAGAACTTCCCTTGAAATGTTTTTGCTTGAAATTAGTCAAACAATTAGTTTTTATCTTATAAAGAGTCCAAAACCTGATGCTTGAAAACAGTGGTAACAAAAAAAAAGTTGTTTTGTTTTTTTATTTTCTTGTGACTCCGAAGACTGATTGAGTTTAAACTTTCACAGGTTTGTTATTTCAAGTGCACTTTTGGTTGCATATTGCTTGTTACTGGTATTCAGCTGTTGTTTGCTTATTCTGAAATTCACGTGGAAATCCTGTTTTTATCAATGAAGAAATTTCATGCTAAGCAAATTTTTGTGCTTAGCAGCTCTATGAAATTGGGCCCTGGTCTTCGACAATTACCAATGTTGTCCGCATCCTTTGATCAAAGTTGACAAGACTGAATCTTCAACCTCTTCAATTTATCCACAGACGAAACTATAAAAGAAGGCCGTTAAATTGAATGCCTTATTGAAGTCAATTACGTTCATCAGACTACCCATGGTCTACCAAGGCTTACTACAGGACAAGTCAGAGTGGTCAGGAACCAACTCAACTGAATAAACAATATTACGAGCTATTGGTTCTTTGTCATCACCCACCAACCACAGGCAGGTGGGAGGAACAAACAAGGACATAAAAGCCTTACAGAGAGAAACAATCATGACAGGGTTCCCATTTATTTATTGAAAAACGTTGACTCATCTTTTACCAATGTACAGGGGGAAATTCCTATCAGCTAAGGTAAATAAACTTAAGTTGCAAAACATTGCAAGATTATCAGACCCTGGTCTCTGTAGGTGCCTCTTTTTATCTTATCAAACCACAATGTGGCAAATTGACTCCATTTGATGATGTTTCCAAAGGTCATAAATACCTCCAGAATGGCTTACACAATTACCCCCCCCCCCCGCCCCCTTCCCCCATCCCTCTTCTTCTCAAGAAATGGTCTTCGATGAAGTGATGGCTCTGAGAACAGCAAGTTGGTTTCAAATGAAATATTTTTCTAAAATATTTTTTTTTTATGAAAACATTCCTCGCCCACCTCTCAATGAGGTGTACCGTATAAATGACTTGATTCCAAATCAAATAGCTCGGACCAAATCCAGAGGGTTGCTAACCTCTGACTGAACATGTGTAGATTGTAACTTAAAATAATAAAAAAAAAAAAATAAAATTACACAGTCTAGGCCACTACGACTCAAACTTTCCCTCATTTCTGAAAGAGAGAATGCCAGGAGGGGAGACTATTTTAATTGGATCTGTCACTGGGAGTTCCTTATACCCCAATATTTCCCATTGACAGGTAGAAAATAGTTCCAGATAGGTCTTATTCAAGCCCCTACTTCTTTTCCAAACCTAAACAGTTCCCAAATTCCTCCATAAAACCCAGAGGATGTACCCGATTAGACTCCCCCCCCCCCCCCCACTTTCATATCCTTATCATCTGCCGGATTTATTCATTCAAAAGAAAATGTTTGGGGAATTGTCCATTCTTAATAAACTGATTGCTTGTTAAAGTTGGAGGTTTGACATGTTTGTCATAAAGGAAGGGCATCAGACATTTTGAAGTGGGGGTCTTCGGTTGGGTTCAGGATCAGACTAGTTAATGCAAGTCACCAGCGATTTACAGGATTTCATCATTTTGTATCAAGGAACACAGCTTGATATAATTTGAGAGTGCCAACAGGGGAATACACTACCAGCGGGGAAAGTCAACAGCAAAATAAACCATATCGACCTATTTTACTGATTATTTTAACAGCCCTTTTTTGAGGTGAACTTGGTTTTTAGATTTACTTTTCTTATGTAGTCCTTTCCGAGTCTGACTGAAAAAAAAACCCCGAAGCATCCCAGGTGGGATTCGAACCAACGACGTTGTACATCAGGGTAAAATTTCATGGCCCTGCTTACCGTGGAAATCTGCGCTTACGGCCCATAGAATATTATCCTTTCAGGTAGTCTGAAGCGCGGAATTCCGCATTAGGCAACATCAAGAAATTGGGCCATGAGCCTTACACTGTTAGACCACTGAGTGTACCTAGTGACAGTTTGATTCCTGTAAGCATGCACAACACAGTGAAATCGTCTTCATGACTCTGATATTTCATAAATTTTTGCTGCTTCTCAACCCCCCCCCCCTAAAAAATTGAATAATACTATCTGTGCAGGTAGTAGGGAGCAATGCAACAGCCTGGTTGAACAATTTGGACTGAGTTTTTCTTTACTGATCCTTAGGTGTTTCAACTGACAGTTTGACAGCAGACCACTCTCGAAGGAGAACTGCTATGCTCAAAAGTATCAACCATACTGCAGGAAGGGCTATGGCCGGTGTGTGAGTGCACCAACAATTCCAACCCCGATTGTACAATACTCGTTGACCGTCTTACTTTGCAAAATACTTTCAATATACTCTGATTGAGGCTGAAATCTAAAATAGCTGGTGCCTAAAACTGATGTTATGCCCATCACAGCGATGCTTGTTCTCCACCAGGAGGTGCTAGACACAAAATGGTCGTCACACTCAGCAGACACCACTGCAGTCCACCTCATCATCACAGTTCAAATCTGTCTTCACTTAATGACCACAGTGACCTAATCACATCATGTGCCAAACCCTGCAGATCCTTTGATCCTCCCTGGAAATTAAGAGGATATAGTTCCCCCATTCAACCCACCAACCCGTTGTCTTACAGTGACAGTTGTCTTAAAGTGACAATGAGATTGGCCTAATATCAATCTGACCTATGTGAGTCAATCACTCTCACTATTTAAAGGAATAGTGAGAATTTTAAAAAGATGTCAGTCATCCCTGTTTTTCACACCAAGGGGCCTTTGCCACACGTCCGCTTGGGCTCCGAACTGGCTCCAGCTTCATTCAGTCAATGCTGGAAACACCAAGCAAAATGTACACTGCTCCGAAAATTTAGGACAAGGCCCAAGCTGGAGCCATAGCCCAAGCTGAGGTTTGGAAAAGGTCCCTGATGCTCAAATTTTCTTTGAGAACTGCGTATATACTTCTCTTGGATAGTTTCATATGCCAAACGGTTTGCCAAAAGGGTCCCCTTGTTAATGTGGAAATATTCAGTTCATTTACTAAAGAAGAGATCAAAAGAAGAGATCAAAAACAAGTCAAACTTTTCAATACTCGAACATCAAATATGCCAAAAAGAGCCATGGATTCTGCTGAGGTGGTTCATGAAAAAAAAAAACCAGCAGGGTCACAACTCGACCAGTATGGTCTGATCATCTTCAGGAGAAAGCTGACACTGTCTCTTAATGCCGTACTCCCACTTTAAGGAAGTTGATCTTGTCATGAGGCCCCAAGCAACCTTAATCAGGGTTGATAGCAGCGAGAAATGTGACACTTTTCCTGAGAGATGTTCAATTTCATATCCTCCTCTACTTATCACTGTCAAGAAGTGCTGCACCATTAATTTACACAGGATAGGTGTGGACAGAGTGTAGTCAGTATTAAATTGATAGAATTGTGGTTTATTAAGTTATTGCTTAATTTGTTAATTGCTTAACCCTTTTTTTGTAATGAGTTTAAAGGTAGGGTCGTCGTTCAGTGTTTGACAACGTTATGCTAATTTATAGGCAAAATAATCAAGAAACAATCAAAGTCACCTGTGAAAGTTCCAGTTGACTACAGTGTCTACATTGTACTTTTTGAAAAAACAGCGAAAAACTATCAAGATATTGTCATCAAAAACGTCAAATCCATCCAGGTTTAGCAGGTACCAACCACATCTCTGGCCATTTTTAGGGCAGCATTCAAACGGACGTAACAAACATTGCCAAAAAGTCGACATACTTTTACTGATTTCTAACAAAATAATTTCCCAGGATGCTTACTACCATTACCGTCTTTAGAACAAGTAGGATAAAAATTGAACAAATTCTTTTTTGAGGTCATTACCAAAGTATAACCCTACCTTTAAATTACTGACTCTTAGTAATATGGTTGGCTGCAGACTGCACCTGCATCACCGTGTAAGCCCTTACAAGGTGCTACAACTTTTTTAGAGCACACCGTCGTAGAAATATTAAGCCCTTCAGAGACGTGATAAGACAGGCATGCACTGTACTCACAAAAGGGGAAATTACACAATTTCATGATTTTGTACAGTATTTTTCATTTGAAGGGTAAAATGAGAATAAAAAAGAGGAAATCAGCTGATCTGAGGAAAAGTTGCATGCCTCAAAGAACAATATCATATATTATTATTATTGATAATACCTAATCTTAACAATTTCAACCCTTGTAGGATTCGAACCCTATAAATGTAGTTCTGAGGGGTTTTTTTTCAGGCAGATCAAAAGTCAGAAACACAAAAGCAAAGATTGTATTCGCCAACAAATACATATCCAACCACGCGTCGGATATGAACTTGACCTACGCCTCAATGAAAACAAGAAAACCTGTTCATACTTCTGAACAATGAGTATTTTTTTTTTATCAAAACCACAGTCACGAATTACTGACTTGTACAATTGCCTACAAAATGAACTCCTACTCTCTGGAATGCCATCTGGTATGAAAAACATTTTTTTTCATTTCTCATCAACAACTAAAATTATGAGAGGTTGGAGATGAACAGGTGAAAAGTAAACAATGTGGACTCGGTTGATGTTTTGGAGAATTATTAAAATCGTTTCATAGAATTTCTGAATGGATGAAAAAACCGCTGGGGAAGCTCGCCCGCTAGGTTTGGTGGAGGGTTGTAACCTGAGATTTCAATCGTTCTGATCAGGAACAGATCTCACTTTAGCCGTGTTAAAGTACAGGATTGGTAACAACAACAAAAAACCAAATTGATTGGTTTCAATCAGAAAGCTTGCTGATAAGGTTCATACCAGTACCAATACTCCAGGAAAATACTCCTGTCGGAATGAGCATTTGAATTCTCCTCCAATCAAAGTCATATGAATGTGCAAAAAAATACATCAGGAAATCCATCCTTTTCTTGCCTTTGAGAAAGACTCTGCTACGGTCAAAGCTAAGACCAATCAAACAATTTTGCAAAATCCATTAAAACTTTTTTTAAAAAGTCCTTTCAATTTTAAATTGAAAACTAGAAGTGGAATTAGTCTACTTGTCCAAAAAATTAATGTACTTTCCCGAGAGTTGTGGCCTATAAATTGTGCTTGATCAGATTATGACAACCCAGCAGTTGGCAATGGATCAAACATTGTCTACAGCTTAAAATCCCATCAGGCTGTGGTCTACCATAGGGTTTGGCTCATGGTACAAACTACTTAATCAATAGGAAGTATCCATTATTGGATTGTTTGGCGTGGAATTCGGACCTCCTTCAAAATAAACTTGAGGGTTTCTTTCAGGTGAAGCGTTAACTTGCGGTTGGCTGGCGGGGTCGTAACAAAGTGACTCTTCAGAATAGCAGAGTGACTCTGAGTGGTGTGGCTGGTTAAATGTCGGCACCAAGGCCAAACAAAAAACTCTCTCAAGTCTCAGGTCCTGTATCGTTTGAGATTTGTGGTGGCTCTGAAAAGATTCAGTGTTGTAACTAACCACTGAATGTTTTGATCAATCGGAGCTATACTGTTGGAAACATTCAGCTGATTCTCACCCACCCCCACCCCCAACCTTTACCCCAACCCCACCCCTAATAGCTCTGAAAGCCAGCGCATCTCTTCAGAGAAGATGGCACAGTGCTACGGGCAAACCTTCAAGATTGTGTATACATTCAAAATTCTTCAATGAAACATCTCCTGAAAACAGCTTTGTACCTAATACTATAGGGCTAATTTAGAAGCTGGAGGATTGGAATTAATGTACCTATAAAAAATATTTGCAGAATGGAGGATAACCTATTTTTAAAACATTGTTTCAATATGCTGTATAATATCTACATATTGTGTTTTGTCTGCAGCTACCTATTTGCTATACTATATTATACTTTTTGCTTTTAGTTTGAAAATTTTTACTGCACACTGGGAAGACAGGTTTCACTGTTTATTTTGTAAGCTGTGATGAAATAAATTTAATTATATTGAACAGAATTTAATTGGTTTTTGTTTTTAATTATCTGTGTCCTCTGTGATCCAAGGACATACAAATTTTCAAATCTGTTGGATTATTAAGTTTTCATCAGTCTACATCCCTTGCAAGCAACATGCAATTAATGACATAAAACAACAAAATTAAGCGGACATTTTTTAAAGTGAGAAACGACGAGATTATTATCAAATCTAGGATTTTCTTAGCTGGTCCCTGACATTGGTCTTTGCTGCTTTGATGAATAACGTACAGCATTGACAAGTCAAATTAAGATGACAAAATAAACCTCCCTCTAAAAATGGCATCTAAATGTCAGGGTTTATGAGTAGAATTATCTTAATTCAAAGAAGAGAAGCTTAGGATCCTTAGAGAAGGAGGATGGGGGCAGCAGTGGGTCTTTAATAGATGGCCAGGGGGCGTGGTGGGGGGGGGGGGGGTTCAGGACAAGGGAACAGGATAGGGAATGGGGTACCCTTTCTCTAAGATTTACCCAAAGTCCCCACTAGATCCCGAGGAACGCCCGGAGGAATAAATCCAGCCAGCTACAAACCTTGATAAGGTCCATGATTTTATTTGAAATGACATGTAGAAAAGGACCCCACAGCAATTTATTCCACTCCCCCCTCGGGTTATTAAGCCATATGAGATTATCTCGGAACAGCAGCCTGCCACCAGCATCATATCAAGCCTGCCACCAGCATCATATCAAGGCATCTAACCCTTCGAGCTGATTCAAGGTTATAAATAGCCCCAGCGCTGGCCTATTTTGTCTGGGGAGGAAGAGCTGTTCCAGCCCCGACTTCGGATGCAGCTCGTTTAAAGATAAACTACTTCAGTAAGAAAACAAGCCTTGCCTTGTGATCAAACAAGGTGGCCATTGGCAAGTTATCAACAGGTAACAGGCCCTTTGGGTAAGTAAGAAGGGATGGAGGTGGATGGGTGGAGGTTGACAGGATTTCAAGACACCGCCGTCGTAGATTCTGCCATGTTTTATAATAGTTCAGCTAAGTAAACATCTATTTCTAAATCCATCCTTCAATCAATTTATACCGACACCAACATTGAGAACAGGAGGCATAACCCCCCCCCCCCCCAAAGTGAGAAAATAAACAACTCATTATTGTGATAACTACAGCCTTACAGTAACACAAATAAACAAGCAAATAAATAGGCAAGCCAACATGCTGAAATAGATTCTTTTCAGAACCACCACACTTCATAGAGAGTTATTTCCCACAACTCATAATACATATGTCACGTGCATAGTGTTACTGCAAACCAAAGTTTTAAATTCTACTTATGTACATGGTGTTACTGCAACCCTGACTAGATTGTATCTCCACAAAGCACAGTTTCAGATCCTACTATGTACATGGTGTTACTGCAAACCCTGACTAGATTGTATCTCCACCAAGCACAGTTTCAGATCCTACTTATGTACATGGTGTGACTGCAAACCCTGACTAGATTTATCTCCACAAAGCACAGTTTCAGATCCTACTCATGTACATGGTGTTACTGCAAACCTTACTAGATTGTATCTCCACCAAGCACAGTTTCAGATCCTACTCAAGTACATGGTGTTACTGCAAACCTTGCTAGATTGAATCTCCTTTAAAGGCCCTGTACACTATTGGTAAGATCGAAAAACACAATGTTCACAGATTCACACATAACTTACATGATTTAAAGTAAGTAATGGTAGAAAGGGTTCCTTAAAATATTTCTGCCTAAAATGCTATCGTTTCTGAGAAACGAGTAAAACAATAGTAATTATCGCGCGCGTAATTTGAAAAAACAGAAAAAACATAAGATCTCTTTTCACTATTTTCTCGTGACCTCGATGACCAATTGAGCTCAAACTTTCACAGGTTTGTTTGTTCATGCATATGTTTAATCACACAAAATGTGGACACTGATTTTGAGCTGTTACCAAAAGTGTACACTACCTTTAAGCAAAGTTTCAAATCCAACTACTTACTTTACTTGTCTGGAAGGCTTCATTTTAGCACAGACAACTATTCACCAACCACACACCAAGTTTAAATGCTCGTTGTGTCAAAGCTGATGAAGGGAAAACTAATGTTAATGGTAAAGCTGATGCTGTGTAAATCAAAATTATCCTCAAAAAAGTGAGCAATTTCCTGTTAAGGCTTAGCAATGAAAATTGCTACCACAAACCCTACTAGATTATATCTCCACCATGTACAGTTTCAAATCCTACTTCTGTGCATGGTGTTATTGCAAACCTTACTAGATTGTATCTCCACCATGCAAAGTTTCAAATCCTACAAACCAACAATCAAAGGACACCACACAAACAAAGTAACAAAACAAGAACAGTACAAGTTCCAATAGTCCGGTCTCATTTCTACAAGCCGAATCCTGTTATAATCACTACTCATAATTAACAGGGTGTCTGACCTAAGGTGGCAACTGCGTGAAAGATCTTTGGGCAAAAAAAAAACAACCTCTGGACACAGTAAAAAAGACAAGACTTGTTTATCATCAGACTGTACAACGATAACAGTTGTCATTACAATGCAGAGTCAGAGGCAGATTACACACCAGGTCTCACTTATCTTTTGAGTCTTATAGGATGGCTGTATTCACACAGTGAAAACATCCCCCCCCCCCCCCCGCACCATAAAGATCCCCACCACTCTTTGTCGAGGGAAAGAAAACCCTTCAAGTTTTGGCGTTTTGTGGAGACTTAAAATGGCGGCAAATCCGACTGAAGTCTTTTGAGCGTCCCTCCGTACCGTTGATAATCTCTTCACTGACACAAAGAAACGGTTATATTAGTTCCTGAGGAACTTTGTTAAGATGTTTGGGCTTCTTAAAGATCGGATGTAGGAGTTGGTTAGTTGAAGAAAAACACAGACAAGCTGATCTCCAATCTGTCCTTGGGGGGAAGGAAGTCTATTTGTTGTTCATACCTTTATTGTCAAGACTCGAGTAAAATAATTTCAAGTTAATCAAAAACAACAATAACCGGTGTTAGAATGAGAGGAAAAACAAACTTTGGCTGATGGGGGATGTTTTCTTACAACTGAAATAGACCATGCATAATTATGGGTGCAGCCTCGTCAATTTACCCCCATTCAAACCAAGGTAACCAAACCCCAGACCAGGGCACAATTTTTGTATAGAGCTGCTTAAGCACAAAAAGTAGCTCAGCACATTAACATCGTGCTTACCAGAATAAGGTAACCAGCCAAAATACCATGACACTTGTACCATCTGTGGCTGGTATCCAGCTCAGAGATAACACTAGTACTGCCGTCTTCTTCCTCCTTCTGCATGCAACTTGCAACTATTTTTTTGAAAGCAAGTTATAGGCGGGGTTCCTGGAGAGAAAACGACCCAGCTGAGACAACAAACAACCACAGGATTCTTCCTTCTTCTACATTCACCTTGTTTTCATTTTATGTTCCTCAACGAATCATATCAGTTTTCCGCAATAAGAAACTTTAAAGCGGTAAGTTTTAGGACGTTTTTTTTTGGGGGGGGGGGATCAACTGAGCAGGAAGAGCACTAACCACAGCATTCTCCCTTTAACATGACTGCAGCCGATAAAGTGCACTGCACTTCCGAGGGTTCCCCACCCTGCTCCATTGAGCATTGCATAAAGCAAGAATTACAGTATCAGTGTTGATTGTGTCAGTGGTAAGGCACCATGTCAGCGTGGTACTACTGCGCCTCCTCCAGGGCTTGGCCATGGGGCTTGGCCTTTTACACCTGTGTAAGCTTAGAACATCTGGGTAAGGAGATCTGTGATCTGTCACTGATGGAAGAAGTGGGTCTTAAAAAACGAGAACAGGATTGGAAATCAAATTGCAAACCTTCCTCTCTCTTCACTCCACCACTCCTTCTTTTATCGAGATATCAACCAACCTGAATAGTTTACGCTCTTAAAGGGGAAGTAAGATTTCCAACGGAAGTGCCCATCGCAAAATGAAAATGGCCTTGCCCTCTCGAAGATGAGATTCCAGGCCCACATGTACACACAAATCCGAAGACAATGACTGTATGCCATTCAGAATTGCAGCTGAACACAGACAGTATTTCTTCTTTGAAACAAGCTGGCCAAGATACAAAGTTTTGCCTTAAACTGACTGCACACTCTATCAAGTTTATCACATCAATTCCAAAAGGAACGCTTTCTGCTTGAACAGGTTTCTCAAGCTTGGTCCAGATTTTCAAAGTGAAGACAGTTAATCCCTTTACGTTACAGCCCCTTTGCTACATCCAGCACTCTTAATAGCAGTGATCGGCTGTTGCCAAATGCAAGGACCAGTCACGGCTTGTTCAATGTTAGAAATCATCCCTAGAATAAGCAATATGGAATAGTGACAACTCTGACAAACTGGTGAATTGACAAGCTAACTGGTCCCGCTGGCTAGTCACTGAAAAAGTTCAGGGCATATCCCTGTTTTACATTTTTTTTTTTAAATTGAGTTCCACAAAGGCACCCCTCGGTACGTGATCAAATTTTATCATGAACTCTACGCCCGATGCATCTGAATCACTGTTAAGGATGTCAGCATCAACTCCCATGCGGCCCTCTGCAAAGGTTCACCGCCAAGTCTAATTTATACATTTGTGTATTTGTTTAAGAGGCTGTTGTACAACAAATGCAACTGAGCATATTTCACAGTGCAAAGTGCACTCAAGGGTGTTTCTCACCATATATGAAGGTAGCTTGAATGCAAGACTATGCATCATTTTTTTTCGCAAATTTTTGAAACCATTTCTTGCTAAGAAGCAAACAGCGGACATCAGAATAGTGAATGATTATAGCGTTTTGGCTGGTAGTCTGTTTCTGCTTTATCATTAGTTTATTATACTGAGCAGACTTCAGGCACACCTGTGTAACTTAAACGGCATGAGTTTTGTAATTCAAGAAATGCTAGCTTTTGATGGTTTGGTGTTCATTTATCAATATTTGCCACCTATACAGAAGCCACAACCTCAACCCCATAGAGAGATCCTGACCTTGGAGAGCCCTAGTGTGAATATTAAAGGGGGTGGTACCTCAATGGTGACATTGCAGTTCCGATACGGACCTGGAATAAACCTTATGCACATGACGTCATTTTAGTAGGGCGCCCTCGGCTAGAGGTCAAAAGAAGGTTGCTCATTGGCCCATCCTGTGCTCCGGGCGTACACAGATGTGCATTTGTTGCATCATCGTTTTACCCCCAAGATGCCAGCAAGATGGCACCAATGTTAAGTCTGCTTTACAGTGCTCACATAGCCCCAGAATTGGCCTTTTAAGAATTTCTTATTACCTCAGAGTAATGTTTTATGTGGTCTACACAAATTAGAGGGCGAGTTTATTATTTATTTGTTTGTTTTCGAGGAGGAATCCCAGGCCTAAATCTGGCAATAACATTATCAAGACATTCTAATTCCAGATCTTGTGTATTCTGGTCATCAAACTTTCTATCCCTGCTACGGTCTCTCATACCTTCCGGCGACGTTTTTAACTCTGTCAGAATTTGTTCCATATTTTCATTTTCAACCCCAAAGCGACATCCCTTCTCTTCACATTTGCAACTGCACCCAAGTCCACAATGAGCTGTTTAGGGTTTAGTTTGTTTTTATTATGACGAACCAAATGTCACCTGCTCCGACAAAAGTCATAAAATGATTATCACCCTTCCAATATGAAAGAAGGTTTCAGAGTGTGTGATTTTTCTCATGCCTCCACCTTGAAGTTTCATGAGTGATAATTGCAATTGCACCCAAAAGTCTGGGAGATTTTGTTTGTTTTTGTACTGAAATGAGGAATTCTACGACCTTCACTTTGAAAAGTTATTCTCGTCTGATTTTGAGTTCCTGTGTGTGTGTTTGGCAGTAGTCAACATGCCACGCGGGATGAGGGACTGTGATGGGTTGCGCACACACAGGCAACTGTTTCATGGAGTTCCTGCAGGCATGGTTCGGTGGCCCCAGTCAAAAAGTAATGCAAAAAAATCAACAGATTAACTCTTCGGATGGAATTTTGCCTAATGACTTTGTACAAGATCTGTTCCTTTCACATGTACCAGCCAAGATTTTGTAAAGACAGAGTATACTGCACTGTCATGAGGCCTTTCATATCTCTTCAGGACGCCTACTGCTCTACCAGGCGTGGGTCGATGATAGGCCATTACATAACGGCCTTCCAATCAGTCTAAGATGGTCTAAGATAAAAGATAATCTTAAAACGTAAAATACATATTCCACTCCAATTTGAGGGTTTTTCACTTTCAATTTGGAGGAAATGCCAAATCTGAAAAGGACACAACACCAGTAGTTCCAATGATCTGTTTGTCTTGGATGAGATGTCCGGCGCTTAATGCAAGGCAAGTGGAAGCATTTACACCTGAAGGACGTAGAGAGTCCGCAGGGAGTGGACAGGTTAAACCGGAGGAAACAGCCAGACTGCAGACACACAGGAAATCTGGCCTTACATGTTACAGGTGTGCAGGGACTATTAATAAAAATGCTACTTAACGGAACCTGGCTCCCAGCCTCATTCACCCCCCCCCAAAAAAAAATAATAATAATAATAATAAATAAATAAATAAATAAAAATAAATAAATAAATAAATAAAAACAGTGCCACAGGTCAACATTTGGTCAAAAAGAAATAAAACCGTTTTATAATAGTAGATTCATTCATTCCAAAACAATTTCACCAAATGCTAAGCATAGAATAATTTTGCTTAGCAGAAAAATACAAAGGTTCAAATTGTTTGATTCCCTCAACTTGAAACACACACACCCCACGAAGAGTATAGATCCAACAAAAATAACATCATCACCAACTGCAAGCCACAGACAAATTTTGCTTAGCTTAAACAAGTTACCAGTGAAAAATGCTTCACACATTGACCGTAATAGTTCCTTTTTTACTTAAATTGGCACGAAGTTGTCTTGTATGAAGCAGTTTTTATATCTGAATGATTCCTCTAGAAAAACTTTGACTGTACATGGGCCAACATTTCGACCCTAGCCAAGAGTCTTTCTCTAGGGCTAAGAATCAAGCCATCTACAAACGTTGTCATTCCATGGATGCATGGCCATAGGGCAGACAGACCCAACCCTTTAAGGTCTTTACCTGCACAGCTGATGACAGCTTGAGTTTTCTCTTGCATAAGATTGGGCTGGGCCTATTAGCAAGGGATGCTTCGCAATTACCGAGTGCGCTTGGCCGATCTGTTTTCTCACGGCTCCACAGGCGCGCATGTATGATGGAAGAGTAAAGGATATTGAGCAATGTGCCTCCTGGTGAAGCACACAGATATCTTCAAGGTAGCATGTTCAATATTGATGTAAGAGTGGTTAATAGATAGCATCCTACATGTGCTGTCAAAATGTGACAGCTACAGTCTGTGTGGTTGATATGGAACAAGGCTAGCGGACTGGTGGTCTAGGGATTGATCTACCCACCCTGCTTGCATTCCATCTGCAAAGGAACTACCACCGAGGACCTCCAGGTATTGTACACAACATCCATACAGATATTCAGCAAACTCAAATGTGTGGTCTACAAGCACACCGATTTCCCATGAATTCTCTGTACATCCCTTCTACAATGAGGAACTAATTCACATGTATCACCTTCCTATTCTTCTCAAGGGGCTCAACAGACATCTGTTCTAGACCACAGATTGTCTTGAGTTCGAGTCCCACCAGAGACATAAGAATTCTTCTATTTTGCAAGACTTCATTTAAAAAATTTAATTTTAAATCTTTCTTGTAATGAAACCAAGGGACCCTCAACAGCGACTGGCTCTGTAACCCGACATTACAGAAGACAATGTTCAGTTTTAGATATGGGAGGGACACCTTCAACAAAGAAAACCCACAAAATTGGGTATAGGGACTGAAAACCCACTCCACATGCATCGCTTTATTCACGATGGGATTCGAACCAGGGTCCACACTCACAGGTGAAAGGCAGGGCAAGGTACCACAAACCCAACCTACCCCAAAAGGTATCCAGTTCTTTTTAATCTTTAAGTAATAATTTAAAAAAATTCACAGCAAATATCGCTGGAGTTAACTTTAGTATTCAATTACTCAGTTCGTGAAATGTTGTTTCGAAATGCCATTCCTGCAATGATAATTTAATACAATGAACAAATTGAAAACCATTGTAATTATCTCTGAAGCAAGAAATTACATCATGCGGAAGTCAGCAAATTTATGTTCAAGTCTAGCTAATCAAGACTTGAGGGTGTGCACAAAGATTTAATGAAAAGAGGGGGGGGTAGAGTTTAGACCCCTCCCATGCCATTAACCAATTAGAGCAAAACGTCAGTGTTGTATCATATCCTTTGAAAGGAAACAAAGCCTGACACCATTGATTGACCGATTTAACGAGTGTCATCTCTCCGGTGGAACCGAACCCTTTCCAAAGCTTGCAATGTCTACCAGAAAGTTTCCACGCTTTTCTCCTGCGACGACGACGAAGGGTGAGGTAACATAGGTAGGTTAATCCATTGTGGACAGCGCTCATTTGTCACTGTCACCACATACAGCCCCCCAGGGTGTTGGGGGAGGGAGGGTGGATGGGTTAAGTCCAATGAACATGGAAAAAGGGACAGTTAGTCACTACTAATGTGACTCACTCAGTACTGCTTTGCTGATGGCAAGTGGAGAGGGCTGAGAAATTGGGCATTGTGACCACTCTAACACGTCGTTGATTAACTTTTGCCGTCATTTACTTGAACAATGGGTGATGGAAGAATGTGATTCCCATTTCAGTCAAATTAAAGTAGCCATATAAAAAATTAAAAAGTAGTAATGAAAGAATTTCAAAGCGCAAATATCCCTGGTTGAACTTAAGTATTTAGTTACTCAGTTCATGAAATGTTGTTTCGAAACGCCATTCCCGCAAAGATAATTTATTGCACGGGAAGCTTATCAATTATTTTTTGTTTTCACTTGGCCTTCACATTACATTAACGAAGGTTGTAGCTCTACGTTTGAGGGGAAAAGGGATGGGGTGGGAAGGGGCAAGAAAGGGAAAAGGGGGGAGCAATGGGTGGGTAAACAAAGGAAGGGAAAGACAAGGGAAGAGGATAGGGGAAGAACTGGGGAGTGGTTGGATGCTTAGATTAAGCTCAATGCCGTCTTGGGAACTTGCTAATTTCTGATTCAAATTGACCAAATCCACTGACGTTTGAGCCTTTGCTCCAGATATGAAACAGGGGAGGGTCAAGTATCAAAAAACAAACAGGATTTTGTTTTGATATTTCAAAGCAGGCCTTTTATATTCTTCTCTCAAAGGGGTTAGTACATTTTCTCCTACTGTTTTGTGGGAAAATTCCAAGTTTGTCCTAAACATCTTGCCTAACTCTAAACTCTTTGACATTGTCAAATCACTCAAGTTGGGATTTGCAGTGCTTCGATTGTAATCCAGGAGTCTATAATTCATCCAGTTATTTCTTCCCACAATTTGGCACTCACTAACAAAATGACACACTCCACCAAAAGAAAATGAACGGCAGTGCTGCTGGGAGACGTGGGACTGCGCACAGATCGCCACATGCCAATAATCACATTCATGTTTCAACAGTCAGTCATCCTGATTAGACCCAGTGGCATGTTACAAACCACCAAGTCCAGTCGACACGTTCACTCAATCATCAGCCAGACCCACACTGCCTACCAGGGCTTTGTGGCAACCAGGTTGGCAGCCAAGCCGGCTGCAGCAAAGCCGGCACCACAGGCGTAAATAAAGCCTGCAGGCGATATTAATGTAAGAGAGAAATCGACCCAAACTAATGGAGAGTGGACACCAAGAAAAGGAAACACCGAAGAGAATCATCTCTCAGCCCTTTTCTCAATTTCATTTGAATGCATTCTTTCTTCCAACTCAAACCCTACTCCCTCTCAAATCCATCCAGTTGAGAGCTTCCATCCCCTTCAACCCCACAAAAAACACTAACCATCAAGCCTACCTAAAGGTAGGGTCTTACTTTGGCAATGATCCCCCCCCCCAAAAAAATGTGTAATTTCTGTTCGCAAGTGTACTTGTTATAAAGATGGTAATGTAATAAGCATCCTGTGAAGTTTCTTCCTACGTGCCCCCGCTGATGTCACCTCACATTATTTATGAAAATACCATAACTCTTTTTTGCTGTTTTCTCACTAAGTAGATACTGTTTTAAACTGAAGCTTTCAAGGGTGACTTTTGATCTGTCTTGATTATTCTGCCTATAAATCAGCATTCCGTTGACAAAAACCAAGCGATGATCCTACCTTTAATTCCTTAACCCAACAGCTCAATATTGAACCATTGAACCATCTTCCCCACCCAGCCGTATCTCATACTTGCTCCAATTATTCCCCTCCTCCACTGACCCAGCTAGCTGGGAACCACACCAACTCTAAGAGACTCATGGAGGCATTTATAGGATCACAGATAAAGGAAGCATTCAGGATTGCTGTTTTACAGATAGTTTCTACCTTGCCGATAGCCGACACCTTTTGTACTAAATGCAGCCCACGTCTGTCTACATGAACCAAAGAGGGTCATGGCTTGGTGAGAATCTTAGGAGCAGGTCGGCCCGGAAATTACCTTAAATAGCAGTTTTTCAAACTGGATTACTTTAACAAGAGCATTGGTAACAGTGCCAACTGTGTACAAAACGGTACAAAGAAATCTTTGAAGTGAATAGCCATTATCTTTCTGCTAAACACCCAACCTCAACTCTGCGAGTTGCAGTACTCAACACTCAATACTCACAATGACTGCAATACTCGCAGGAAAAACTTTCTTAAGTAGAGGGGATTGTATCATTGACAAAAGTGCAAAGTGCATCCTACCATCCTACCAATACTCAATACATGTGTCTTTTAACTTTATCTCATTGATAGCAATTGAGTATTGTTCTTGTCTCACTAAGTGTTTTGTAAATGTTGGATAAACGATAACTAACACAATTCCAGAAAATTGCATGAGTTGGGGGACAAAAATTGTTGAAAAAAAATACATGGAACCAATCGAAAGCCTCCTCTAGAACAGAATCAGAGCATTTTTAATTCATTGAAATATCAAGTTTTTACAACAGCACATTTTTGGAAAAGCCAATGCAACATATTTCCACCACGCAATGGACACACCTCTCAGGATTATCCTAAAAAAAAGACCATGAAAAGCAGCAGAGCGGAAAAATAAAACCGCACCGAAGAGGTCACACTTCACCGATCAACGCGTGGGGGTAGTTGACTTACACCACTTTTCTTTGCTTACCCCATACAAAACAAGACTAAATAATAAAAGGTGCTAAACAAAATTTCTGACAAATCTACAGACCACAACTTTGACACTCCTCTATATATCCACCCACAAAAAAGTATTTAATATATATTTAATATAGAAATAGCGTGTAACCTATTTCATTAGGCCTAACAAAAAAAATTGTTTCCTGTAACATAATTGGGGGGAAAAGAGGTTCGGTAGGTAAGGGTCACGTGTACACCGAGAAATTAAGATAAACATATGTGGGATGGAGATATGAAGGGATTCTTAAATTTTTATGCAAACAGATATGATAAAATACAAGTCGTCAATTCTGGTGTAGTAGCAGTGAAACTTGCAGTCGGTCGGGACACTTTTTAAAAGTACTGCTTTACTTTTAAAAAATTATTGCTTTAATAACATGTTTTTTGGGTCGGCAGGTATTTGGTCGGTCAGGCTACAGGAAATAAACCTAAAATTTGGCCCTGTGCTGAAGGAAAGTTTTTTCACAGCAAAAACTCTAGTTTGTAAACTCGCGGGTGCAACCGTGTATTAAACTCTATTGGGAGAGGTGTTAGCACTGAGAAAAGCCAACAAAAGAAATTTATATTGTCGGCTTAAAGCTAGGGTCTCTAACTGCAATTTCAAATCCGTAATGATCAAAAGGTCCTTAGGTGAAAGATGTTTTTTTCTTTGAAACTTAGCATTTTGTTCTGCCAAAATAGTTTTCAGAGATCACTTTTGATATATAAACTCCATTTACCAGGAGCTCCAAAATATGCAAAACCAATTTCATAAAATCCATACAAACTGCACTAACGACCTTATAGCCCTGAGCTGACAATGATTGGTTGTACCCGCGCGTTTACTAAATGTTTCTTTTATATCCACACCGTGCAAAGCTTCAAACATCACTTAAGGTTTTTTTCACATTGATGATGTGTCTTCTCAGGAAAAAATACATTAATGGATTGGTCACATAAGTCCCTGCTTCCCTCAACATGATCATCCGAATGTTCCCTTATCAAAATCAACATACTTTTTTTAGTATGGATTCATGATTAATGGACCTTAATTAAAATAACCGACAGTCCAGGAACAGTTTGATTAAGAGAATTCAAAATGATTCAGGCCTGGAATTACAGAGAGGCCGTGGACTGTGTTGCCCTTGGAGCCCCATTCAAAAGTTTCCCCCAGACAGGAAAAAAAAAGATTTTCCACTGGAAGCGCCATTTGCCAAATGAAAATGGCCTCTCAAAGATGAAATCACAGGCCTTCGTTTCATGATTTTTTTTCACAGAAAGTTAATTTGGGATGGGAGACTATTGAAGTAGAGATGGCAGCAGACCTATACCAGGTAAAATTCCATTGTTTACGTGGTAGTTCTAAGCATGCGCACATTGCCGAGAACAATGGATTTACCTCATGGTAAGTCTGCTGCCACATAGCGTCCCAAAAGTCCCCCAGTGAACCAAAGTGCAACACTTCTGTATTCTAATTAAGTAACTGCCGCTGTTGCCCTAATCTTGGCCTCTGTGTCTGTCATTACATGTTGAAGGAAAAGTAGACAGAGGTGTCAATTTCAGAACAGGGTGTCAAAAAGACACAAGAACGTCCCTCTGGGTAGCCCGCAAGCCCCCATGTGAAACAAGATTGGTTTGACTAGTAAACGGAACTGACGCCATCAAACTGGGCAAAAAAAAAACCTGGAGAATTTTTGAGGATTTGGGCTTCGAATGGAAGCCTTCAATATGTCTTAGACTTGACAAGAAAAGCAACACTTGCACTAATATACAGATAAATGGAACCGGAACGATTCCAATATTAACCAATCATTCACCAGATCAACCTTTCACCTCTTCCAATCAACCTAATTTATCACGATGGAACTGTTACATATCAGATACAGCAAGCTGAGTAGACACTAGGGGTTGATGTCTCTCCAAAAATGTTGCACAGTATCCTCTACGGAAGAAAGCAAACCTGAGTGCCTCCGATGGGATGTGAACCCTGGACCTCCAAGTCCTTTTAACTTGTGACCCCCACTGACCTCTTTCAAACTCTCAAGATATAACGGACTGGAGTCACTCTTGTGAGTCCACGGGGGGGCGTTGAAGGATTGGCAAGTGAAGTCCCTAAAAATACTGCACGGTATCCTCTATGGGGCAAGCTAACCCAAGAATGCCTCCAGTGGAATGTGAACCTTGGACCTCCTCATAGCTTGTGAAGCCTACTGACCCCTTTTAAACTCTCAGATACAACATTATCGTCATCATAGTCAATGGAACTATCTCATTACCATCCTCCCCTGAAGTTAAAGTGGATAAAAACCAATCTAAGCAGCCACAATTCTACCACCATGATCTCACCTGATGCCGAAACCCAAAACATGTTAGAGCTTAAAATAGAGTCAAATCGAAAAAGAAATTGCAGTAGCTAGGGAAGTATTATTCTTTAAATCTTAAAGATTGTTTTCACTTACTTGGGAAGGTTTCTTGCCTGCCAGATCCTCATCTACAAAACAAACAAAAGAAAAAGTGTATTTGTTATTGGCGGTTTCAAGACTTGCAGAGTTTGGCGAAAAAAAACATTCAGACTTCTTAAATCTCCCAAATAATTCTGAACTTTTCTGCTTTCAAAAGAAACTTTTGAACTAAAGCCGCTAATTTCTCAAACTGTTAGCCTATACTGGCCCAAAGTTTTGACTCCAGCAGAGTCTTTCTCTTTTTTAGCCTTTGAAGAAACATCAGGCAATTAATGATTTTTGCCAGGCCATCAAAAAATGTTGAGTTTATAACACAGGTAATTTTGATCAGTAAGCAGTTTGCAACTGCCAGAAGTAATTCTTATTTTGCATTTCTGAAATGAAATGAATTATTATTTTGACCATGAATAATCAACACAACATCTGTCTGGGGGAAGAAAAAAACCTGTGACGCTAATGAAATGTAAACGTTCACAATATAAAAAAAAACTGTTAACCACAAGCAATCCGAAAAACAAACTGCTATAAATTTCTCATCAGCTGCGGGAGGAAAATGTACAGGGTTGATCAGGGAATGAGTCAAATTGAACAGGGCGTCCCTGGCTATTATGATTTAATTGGGTGTCTGTAACATCAGACGCAGCTCCTCAGGGCTTGAACACCCATGAGATGAGGTTACCGCATGAAGGACAGTCAAGCTGCTACAAGGACAGTCAAGAAGCAGCGTGTACTGAAGCTGCTCCATGAAAGACAGTCAAGAAAGACAGTCAAGAGTTGCCTGATTAGAAGACAGTCAAGAGTTGCCTGATAAGAAGACAGTCAATACTGCGGCAAGGAGGACAGTCAAGAAGCAGTGTGTACTGAAGCTGCTCCATGAAAGACAGCCAAGAAAGACAGTAAAGAGTTGCCTGATAAGAAGACAGTCAATACTGCGGCAAGGAGGACAGTCAAGAAGCAGTGTGTACTGAAGCTGCTCCATGAAAGACAGCCAAGAAAGACAGTCAAGAGTTGCCTGATAAGAAGACAGTCAATACTGCGGCAAGGAGGACAGTCAAGAAGCAGTGTGTACTGAAGCTGCTCCATGAAAGACAGCCAAGAAAAACAGTCAAGAGTTGCCTGATAAGAAAGACAGTTGTTACTGCTGCAAGGAGGACAATCAAGGAGCAGCGTGAACCTCTGGAACTACCAGAGAAGCGGTCTCAAACTTACTGAGGCTTTCTACACAAGATTGTCAGACAAGAAAGTTAATAAATACTCAGACGATAGACTATAGAGCTACCAAGGAGAGAGGTAACATCGGGCTGGCATTACTTCCAAAGCTAAAAGAGTTGCAGTCAAAAAGCAATGTACTTCTCTGTTGCGCATAGAGGCTTCTGCATTATGCGCTATATAAATATCTTGTATTATTATTATTACTTCTGAGGCTGCTGCACAAGCAAAACAGTCAAGAGCAATCACGTCATGTTTATCATCCAAGAACCAGGTTGCTTCCTCTTTTTTATCGAAGGAGAAAAGGCAGGCAAGGGCACAATGTGTAGCAAGAAGCTGGGAGGATATGTGACAGAGGTTTCCTGTACGTAAAAAAAAGTCCAGAGGCAGCAGCGTGGCCTTCAGGTCATATCTTTCATCCTGGCATTAATTATTTAATACCCTTGAATAGAGAAACCCCTTTTTGCAGCCATCTTGTGTCTGAGTTCAGTGACTTTGGCCTGCTGGTTTTTAAAAGCAATGCTTAAACTTAAAGAATCAACAGGTAAAGGCAATAATCTAGCCACAGCCGTAGCCAACATAATTTAGAAATTGTCAAATTTTTACATGGGGGTTAAGTGCGAATTGCTCCGTTTTGAACACAAGTACATAAAAAGACTGTTTCTATTTTAAGAGATATCAGTCAACGAGTACGACTTTTGGTTAGTGATGTAAAAAGGTCAATGGGGTCATTTGTCACACTCTTGTAAAAGATAGAGATTTGGGAGGGAAGGAAGAAGGTGACATTTTTACGTCCCAAACTTAGCACCATTCTAACTACATGTATAGTTGGGACCAGTCGCAACTTCAGAATCATCCCAACTATAGTTGGGACCCCAGACAACTTTCACTGTGCAAGGGGATGGGACCAGCCTGTGGAACTTTGGGTGGTCCTATGGGTGGTTCCAATATTTCTACCTCCATGTTCCAACACTACTAAGCTGCTGGCATGCCACAAGGGTGCATCATTGAGCGTGGACACAGACTGATGGATGGTTATCAATCTTTCTCCAGTTTGGTCCCTGATAAGTATACCTAATGATCACGTCTGGGCCCCATTCAAAGTTGAGAAGAGAAACTTGAGAGACGCAATCAGGCATCCCAGCAATAGTTGGGCCATCCCAACTGTATCACTCAAGTTGGGACTGGAACAAAAACCACTGAGTGAAGGAATCCAACTGAGTGAAGGAATCCAACCTACCCCATGCTCTACAATCCTACACACTTCCCTATACATGGGTCCACATACAGGGTGGGATCTAGAATTGAAAGACCCCCCCCCCCCTGGGAGGGGACTTTCTAGCAATTACTGGCCTTCAGCTCAAATTCCACCATAGTGCTGGAGGGCTGATGGGAGTTAGCTTTATCAGGTAACTGGTGTAAAGGTTCAGATCTCCCACTGTTAATTGCATAATTACAACTCCTAGTGTTCTTAAAATCAATTTCATGTGCAGTAATATTGTTTGATTTCTTCATGGACTCTAAAGCTCTGGAATGGTTTTCCACAACCTCCCACCCAGCATGCTCCCAAGAGCTCCCTCTCCATTTGTCCAGTTCAGAAAGAACTTTTAAAAACACCTCTTCGCTCATTTAGTTTTCTTCTTGTAATGTGCTTTGAATCCAAGGCCAAAAGCGCTTCATCAAATTGTCCATTATTATTAGTATCATATTAATATTACTATTGTTATCATATCAATGCCATTTCGTAATACATTTGGCTATAATTGGTTGACTTCACCGCGATCGTTTTCATAACAAGTTGAAAAATATATACTTGAAAGCTCAGAATTTAACAAAAAGAAACACCTACAGTCAGAGCTAGTTGTAAATACTTGGATGCACGAACGTTCAACAGAAGGGCATATGGTCACCCCGAGAAACATATTTGTACAAGAATATTGTAAGTGGACAGTCCACTTTAAATTTTTCCAGCAAGTTTGCCAGCCTTGGTACAATATCAGACTTGTTGCACCCAAGATGTGTTAATGAACTTGAAGAAGTGCAGGGTCCCCGGTGAAAGCTATTCAAGTCAAGTCAACCATTGCATCCAGACAGCTGGGATTACACCCAAAGACAATGAAACCGCTGATTCCCTCTTTATTAGCCTTTAGGATTTTCAGTTCACCAGGAATGGGGACACACGTGATATCATCCGGCGAGCGTCTGTAAACTGCATGGTGCGACTGGGATTGCCCAGTCAGACTCTCTTGGCTTACTGGTGGAGTGAGTGTCAATGCACTTTGAGCAGCGAAAAAGATAAAACTGTCAGTTAAACTTCATAGCAACTGTTGTCATTCAATCTCAATGACAATTTGCCAGTAAGAGACACACGTCCCAGTCATACATCATCCTTTACAGCCTGAATATAAAGGATTCCTTTGTACTTTTTTTACTTCCTTAGAATTAGTCTTTGCCACATCGGTTTTTAATTTCGAGGGTTTTAACCAATTAAAAATGTTAAAGGGGTACACTGACATTGTGCATGAAGGGTAGACTGGGGCCACTTCACAGAGATGTTGGAGCAGAAAACATGCATCTGCTTAGCAAGTGTAGCCAGGAAACCAGACGTGCATGAACTAAATGAACGTAAACTTGCATCAGGGAAAAAGAATATTACTTGTGTTTTACCCGTACAATTGTTGCGGTACCCGCATCCAAAAATATAGGATTTGAACTGCCTCTGGCTACTGGCAAGCTCGGTGGTCTAGTGGTAAGACATCTGCTCTAGAATGGCAAAAGTCATGGGTTCAGTTTCCGACCCGAGTTATATGCCTGTGAATTTTTTTTCCAGGAAAAGTGCTGAGTAGACAGTGCTTAACACACAACAGTGTATGTGTAAAACAAAAATAATATAGACCATATAATAATATAACCTGTGACATGTTGACAAAAGTGCCACAGAGCCTTGATTTCTTGAAGGCACAACATGTACACAACCCAATTGAAGGAAAATACAAATCTTTAATTTCATGGAGATATGTGGAAAGGGAGCACAACATAAAACTTGTTCAGATGGGGAAATTATGACACCCCCCCCCAAAAAAAAAATATATATATATATTTCCCATCTGACCAGTGTGATATCTTGTCTGCCAGAAAGACCCTTGAATGTACGAGGTCACTGTTTTTTGTAAACAAAGATTATGGTCTATATGTAATACTTGATACTCTAGCTGGTAACTTGTTTCTGGTTCCCGGGCCAGTAAGTATTTTGTGTGCTCTAGTAAAAGTTGTGCTTCTGGCGAGTAGCAGAGTCTCTACATAATCAGACCCTGGGCATCCTTACTACCCACTCTTAGTACAAGTACCAGGTCTCCCCCCTATCAGAGGCTGTTAGTTTACACCATGCCTTGCGAGATCCAGCGGTGCCAAAGAGTCAAATGACGTCAATGCTGGAACTCAAAGAATTAACGGTTCCTTCCCTTGTAGTATCAGATTGTTGATGTTATTCCTGGTATAATTTATCAGCGTTGGGGGGTCTCTGTTATTCCATACTGATCGACAGACTGATAGTTGCTCAACATTTGTCGCCGCATTTCGTAGATGCTTTGAGATCAACGGAGCGGTGGGTAAACACACAGGTGACTAAGGTGGGGGTTGAACTTCAGTTGACCCGAGGACCGAAGACAGTATATATGCTAAACTTACTTTGACAAGCATGAATTATCTAGTGCTCTTTCTGTCATTTCCAAACTAAAAAAGGTCAGATATGAATAAGAGGAACTGCACACTACACTTGCACAGCAAAATGAACACACGTTTTTATTTATATTACAACTGAATCAGTAACAATTGTAAGCAACAACTAAATGTTGATGATGGGCCATTAATTAGTTGTTTTTTTTTGTCCAAAGCTCTGTGCAAATATTTTTTTATATCTCTCCACTTTAATGTGTGTCCAACAACATGGATTGTTGCTGTCCCTCTTCAATTCTCCTACTCCTTGTAATCTTTGTACAATATGTTTTGTTATCAGTACCGCTCCCTATCAGTACCCACTAATGCTAGCAAAAGAACCCCAGTACCCAGATCTCAATTGAAGCGGCCTATTTCACTAATGTGTGCATGCACAGTACATGTCCAAGCATGTTTGCTTGCTTTGTACTGACACTTACTATACTACTGCGGTTCTGCACGCAGATGCGGTGATCGCGTAAGTGGTGGAAAGTTTGTCTGACATAGGTGTATTTTGAGCAAAGTGGCATCATTGGTGCGGAGTGCTATGGTGTTTTTTTCTTGCATTTGAAGTATTGTCCGAAATATTTTGTGTTTTTGTGCTGGGAGCCATGGAGACTTGTGGATTCTACTTAAATAAGAACTAAATCATTTTTTAAAAAGTAAAAATAATAACATTATAATTGTACTGAGGGTTTGTCCAAAGTTCAACGCTCTTAGAGTACTACTTTTGAGGACCACCCTCCCTCCCCCAAAGTAGTACTTATCAACATTTTCTTTCAAAATTGATGCATATTGTACAAAAATCAACATTTCACACACCTTTTTAATTCGTATGTGGTCTTTGACCCCCCCCCCCCCCCCATGGAAGAATATGTTGAAAACTTTGGACACCCCTTTATTAATATATAAAGAGTACAACAAAATAAAATGGAAAACTAAAGTTGATGACAAATGAGTCTGGGAGTCAGAATGTTTGGCCGGCCATTGTCTTCAGCTGTCTCTATATCTTTCATCTATCAGAGAAATTAACACCAGTGAAAAAGGGGCAGGTAGCAATGAGGTTTGCACCTTTAAAATACACCCCGAAGAGATGATATGATCACTGAGTGTACATAGGAATGGATAGGTTAGCGCGCATGCTGGTTATTGTCTGCAGTCGGGGAATGTAGTCCTTGGTCAAATTTCGTTAACAAATCAGTATTGTTTCTTGTAACAGTCTATTACCTGACTCTCAAATCAGTAAATAACAACGAATTTCAACACTCAGTGGTGAGACTGATCACTCGTTCACCCATCGATGTTCACATCACACTAATATTACGTAATTTACATTGGCTTGTAGTCCGGCTCGTAGTGATTACAAGATTTTGTTGCTAACTTGTAACTGTCTTTATGGTACTGCCCTAACTTATCTCCAGGGTTTAGTCCAGCAGTATCAGCCAGTTAGAAACCTATGTTCTAAGAATGAATTTCTGTTGTTGGCGTGTCATGGCCGAGCGGTCAAGCGCATGGGACTCAAGCTCTAGTGTTTCTGACCAGCAGAGGGTGGGTTCGAGTCCCAGTCTTCACCCTTGTGTTGTTACGTGAACCATCTAACCATTACTGCTTCGTCCTTCAGGTGGGACGTTTCAAAGCCGTAGGTCCCGTGTGAATGCACATAAAAGAACCCAGCACACTTATCGTTAATTGGCTGGCTGCAGATTGGATTGCGCTAGAGCAACTTCTGAACCATTACATGGAGCTATGTAAATAAATGGATCTGGTAATTCAAACGTGGCTCTGCATACCTTGTAGAAAAAAATGTGCATTTTGAGACGCCATTGGCTGTGATAAAGCGCTATATAAAAACTGCATATTATTATTGTCTCTCCCAGTGATCACCAGTGATCTGATGGTTCTTGCTCTTCAAGCTTCCACTGTGAAGCTCTGGAAAGACTTACCTGCACATGCCAAGCTAGCTGAAACTACTGACCAGTTCAAAATACTGGTCAAAACACAGTTGTTCCAACTTGATAGTTTCATTTGTTCAACTGTAGTTTTCATTGATCGTTTTTCCTTTCTTAAAAAAAAAACCCTGTCTAATTATTATTATTAGGAAATCCTCATCACTGAACGTGGATGGAAGAATCAATTCAGCAAGCTTTAATGAGGGCTAAACCATAGACCCTCTACCTATTTCCTAGCCTAAAATTGCTCGAAACTATTACAGAAAGTTACATGGGCAGATAACATTGTTCGCTTACACCAGAACTGTAACACTTTGGGACAATATTCCCCCTATGTCCAGCCGAGTTCATACAATGCAATATACTTCCAAGCTTCCACCGCTGAAGAACTTTAAACCCGTAGTTATTAACAAGTTTTCAATACCACCAGAAAAAGGGAAAAAAATCAGCAAGCTGACAATTGGCTTACTGTTTTCAAGAAACCGGATAAAGCAGTCTGGTCTGGGGTTTGTATAGTATCTACAGATAGATCTTTAATCACATTTCATGGTAGATGGAACCCCAGCAGGTTCAGCAACCCAATACCTCCGGTAGGGCTACCTGTAATTCTCTCCGCTCTTAACCCACCCTCCCCCTTCACCAGGAGAGGGTGCAAGAGCTATCGATACCATAACACCTTCCTGTGTGAGACCTTGCTACGGAAATATTAATGCATAAGACAAGCGCTACATGCCCTACTGTTCATATACCTGCCAAATATATATCACAAGTTGTGTCATTTCGATGAATACACAGTCATTTGCTCGGCTGTGTGATTTTAACCCCCCCCCCCAAAAAAAGAAATCTGCAACTCCACAGAGAGGTAATAAAACTCTGTAATACCAAACAAGACTTGTTTGAGGCGACCTATGCGTGACCCAGGTTGTAAATTGCACCATATGCCAAAGGAATCTTGTAAACCCTTCCAATCTGATGAATTTAACGCATCATCAACGACACCGATTTCCAATCCGGCACAGTTCTGTGCGCCGTGATTTAATCCATCCCGTTGAAGTTTTTCTCCAAATGTTAACGATCGTCAAATATTGAACGAGACTTTTTTATAAGGCAACTTATGACTGACCCGAGAAAATGCAAAGTCGTAAATTGTCCTGTCTGGCAAACATATTGTGTGTGTGCCCCCACCCCCCCCCCCAAACTTCAGTTTGATGAATTTAAACATATTGCTGGTGTTCTGGTTGCATGCTTGGCCCATAATTCAGTTGATTTATGTTGAGCTATTAATACAGATTATGATCTGACAGATTGCATGAGGCTGGGTTTTCTCCTTACTCTGTAGGTTTCCATGTGTGTGACATTTAGTGACATCCATCTTTAAGTCATACAAGGAATCTACTCGGGTTTAATTTTGTGAAGAGCCAGATTGTACAGGTCCTTGATTATAGGGTAAATTTGTATAAAGTACAGCTTAATTCCTGCTTTAATATGAGTGAGCAGGGCCCAATATTGCTTCACCATTTTGTGCTCTGCAACAATGAGCAGGAAACCAGTCACTGATGGTAAACATGACATGGCAATCTGGCTGGTAACCTTATTCGGGTGAGAATAATTCTGTGTGCTTAGCTACTTTTTGGTTTCTATGAACTTGAGCCCTGGTGATACCTCTCGGATGATACCAACCCAACGTTTTCTGACCTCATAAGTTGTAATAATCTTATCCATTATTAATATTGCTGTCCAAAATCTTTGTCAGTGCAGAGCAATACTTTGTCACTTTGATTATCAAAAAAGCAAATTCTGATAGGATATTGAAGTTACTTTTTTTACCTCCTGATATATTGCAACTGATGTGGAAGAAATGTTTTTGGTAGGTCTTCGTCTTTACTGATACTATTTTCAAATGAAGGTCCAACAAAACAATGTACACGCACTTTTGTTTGGGAAGGGAGGTTGAGGGGTGGGTGGGAATGATGGGGTGGGTGTCAAAGATCATTTTTCTGGCTTGTGTTACTGGTGTCTTTGTATACAAAGTTGCTATCTTCACAATGGCTTCAATCCTAAGTACTTTCAGATTTCTGTTCTTCACCCCCTTACATTTTATCCTCCCCGCTTGTCTTCCCAGAAACAAACATTCAATGTCTCCGATCCTGTTCAGGTTTGTTTGTTCTTGCTCTCTGTACTGTCTTTCTTTATCTTCAAGAACATCTTATCAGAAGCTTCAAGTGGCTCCCCAAGCATGTGAACCAAATTTTCTTGGAGAGTTCACAGCACCGAAACTAACTTCTCCACGCACACAGGAAGCCTGCAGATCAACACTGAACGAATTGGAGCACTGAGAGCAGATGACCTCAAGCTGTTTTCCAGGGTAGCCTTAATACCTCTGCAGCACTAGTCTTCTTCCCAAGCCGCTCTACAGATATTTGTGAGCTTGCTGTCCATGCATTGATAGAGTGTACATTCCATCAAGAATTTTGACATGTAACGCTGGGTCATGAGCAGAAAAAAAAACTGAAAATAAAGTGATGGAAAGCCCAAAGGAACTGAAGGTAGAAATTGAAATTCCTCTGGAAATTAGAAAGATTATGAACCAGGGTTTGAAGGGCAGCCGTGGGCTGAGCCAGCTGGTTGTTTTGAGTAGGAGTGGCTTGTGAGAAAGACTAGCTAAACCATGCGCCAATAACCACAGAGCTCTATGAGTCCACGATGTAGAGTTATCTGGACATTGGATTTATAGCTGATGTACAGATTGTAGTAAACCCATAGAGCTATAAACCTCTGTGGTTGGTCCAGGCTCCTTACTCAATCGTCCAGGAATCCTTTTGGTCTACCCTGTGGTCAATGGTCTGACAACTGTAGTACCACCTAGGAAACATTCCTGCTTGGCATGAGGGATTGCCAGATATTATCAAACCATGGCCATGGCACATAGCACGTGGTAAGAATCACTGCATTACGTGGTATCAAACTCGCAGCACAAAAGGGTGTAAAGAATATCGACTACAAAATGCACAGTTCACATTTCCAGATACTCTACCCCAGGTTTTCACAGAATCCCACTCAAAATCCAGATGAGAAATGACAAAAATTTCTAAAATCCAAAAAAATACAACTACTCTTGTAGAAGCAAACTAACTGTTAAATGCAAGTTGCAGTCTGTTCTAAAAAAAAAAAAAAAAAAAAACCCAGACAACACATAATCTGAATATACTGATGATAATGATATAAACAGTGCAGCATGTTCCTCATTGAGTTACCACCAACGACCACAGGAAATCAATCCACAATGATTTCCATATTCCGCCAGTTTAAATACTGAGAAATATTTGATAACACCATTAAGGCATTATCCTGATCACACACACACCTTGCCTAGATGTACATTACATTTGCACATCAGCCAGTTCATGGACAGAGTCTGTCGGGCCATGTGGACTTCATTACCAGAAGGCTTTGTTACTGAAATCTGAAACAATATGGCAAGGTAAAACTTTCAGGGTCTTGTGACTCAAACTACCCCCAACTCGGATGCAACAATACTACCCTGAATGGAAACTTTTATCCCATTTGAGGTGTCAGTTATACCCACTTGAGGGGTACAACACTAGCAGCAGTAGTGACATTAGGATTATTCCTATCCCCTGATTTGAATTCCTTTCTCTGATTGAGGTATCAACGGTTAGGAAACGAGGTACATTTTGGTTCATACAACCACAAAACTTATTTACCTTACTCCATGGTTGCTTGAACAAATTATTCCACTGTAGCTCTGCACTGCACTTCGCACGAGGCAAGATTCCTGGGAAACTTGGGTTGACCATTTCACACTTTAAAAAAAATAACCCTGGCAAAACAGACTCCTGGGAAAAAATGGCTAACCCCTGATTGGGAAGTAGGGTTTTAGCAAGAAGTGAAAAGTTGAAATAAATTTTCTCTGGATTTTTCCACGGAAATTCATCCAGCGTGAGAACGGGGCTATTAACCTTACCCACGGAATCATTTTTCCCCCGGAAAATTGCACCAAGTGTGAAACAAACATGGAGTGGCGATGGGGTTAAACTTCCCCAGGACTTTCCTGGGGATCGGTTCGGTAGTGCGAGGATAACAAGTATGACAACTTTAGTGACGTCCTCATCACTTTGTACTTAATTTGGTATAACATTGAAGAAAAAAAGCTCCTTTAAAAATAAGATTAATGGGGGAGAGGTAGATGTTGTATGCCAATCTCCGCTCGACCGTTCACAAGTTCGGAAACTTTTGTTAAAAAACAAAACAAACTTTGGAAGACGGCTGAATAATAAATTCTGACTCAATACGTTCCATGTTCACCCGTAGGTGCACCTACCAGCTGTTCAGACAGGTTCAACTAGAAAAGCAAGGCGAATAGTCTCGTAATTTGTCCCTTGATGTTTCAGATTTCAGCGGGCCAGTTTATTACAACATTGCCTGCAGGCCGGTAACTTGTTATATCCCACACACCGGCTGTCCAACAGCTGTGATTACAACACGCATTATATTGGGAAACGCTATACGTATATATAAAGGCTATGCTGTTGGATTCCTGTATAGACATCTTTGGTGAATCCATCTGGAACATTGGAACTGACTTTTATGGATCGCCATTTCCTAAATAGATCCTTTGTTGCATTTTTCCCTGATTTTTTTGCGCACTTTCCTGATGATATACTATGCAACTATCAAGTGGCAGCCATCTTTGTCCTTCTCATTGTTAGAGACAATGACTTGTTCTTTTCATTTCATAAAAATGAACAAGTCTACAATCCTGGTCAAAACTCATTGGGCACCCTGGCCCTCTGACCCCAGGTTAATGTTGCATCCCATCGCGCGGTCTGCGCTCCAGCCAGGGTGAACAACATTGAGCGACGAGCAGCGGGGGGTGGGGGGTGCGAGCATACGAGGAGGGTTCTTAGGCGCCCCCCCCCCCAAGCCAAAGTTAGTTCCAATTATTTATAATCCATGGTTTATTGCATAAATATCCCCCCGTTCACCTTCAGCAATTTCAAAGATATTCAGCTGTGACAAAAAGTCGGTTAAATTCTACTTTTTAACAAACAAACAGCATTTTTTCATACCATGACAATACTTTATCAAGTCCAAAAAGTGGATATGCTCCTTTTCCTTCTGTTTTTTTAATAGCTCAGAGAAAGACTCTGCTGGGGGTCAAAGCATGAGGCCATTGCCACTTGTTTGCACTTACATATACACCCTCCTTACCCATTCCCCAACCTTCCATACCCCCTTCCCCACCCTTCCTTACCCCCTGTCCCACCCCCCTCCATACCCATTCCCCACCCCCTCCTTACCCCCTTCCTTAACCCCAACAACAACAACGACACCTTCTCCTTTCCCAGAAAACAAGGTAATTTATCTGTAACTCTACAGCTTCCTGTAGTATGAGAAAAAGTTTATAACAATGTGCAATCCAACCAAATTGAACACGTCTGTATTTTTGTTGGGAGTCTTCGCACATGAGTCAGAGTTAACAGATGTGCAGAATGCTGTATGGATACTGGAGGAAGCTGCCCGAATTCATGACAACAATAACACATTTTCACAATCGGGGGGAAAAACTGTTAGGAACCATGGCGTGTTTGCTTAAGAACATTATGACTGTCTGCGCCAGTGCTAGGGCAGGGCCGTACTTTAATACAGGGGGAAAAAAGAGTACAATCACTGTCATAACAGAAACATCAAGGCTGCATCACATCGATGGTTAACCCATACCATGGTTTGCCAAATAATGCAATCAGCATGTTATTATGTTATTCCATGGACATTGAATTGCAGTGCTTTATTAAACATCCAGAGAACATGTGCACCGTACCATAAAGAACACCAATTGTACAAATTTGTTCGAAAACGTCAAGTTTCGTAGAAAAAAGCCACAAGAAATAAAATCCTAAACTATGAGCTTGAATACAAAGTTCACTATTTGTTAACCAGTTTTTGACAACTTTGATTCAACATTGTTCCATTAATCACAATGTCTGACATGTTGTAATGCATGGTTACTTGAGCATAAAATTGAGTATAGATGTAAGGTACATGCACACACACAACTTCTCAGATTTTGTATATTTCTGTTACAAGTTTTTCTCTGAAAACATAGTGTACAGCAAAAAGATGCTTGATAGACAGAAATATTTGCCTTATTTCTTCAAGTTGCATCACTCTTGAGTAAAAGAAAACTTTAAGTAACTTGAAGCTAATATCAAAATGGTCCATAGCAGTGACCATAAGTATTTCAGTACATGCAGTTCTTTTTATTAAAAGCAAGAAAACGACAGCTCTCATATGACTTCATACTATCCTATCCCCTACAGAACCTTAGTTGGCTGTACACTGTACCTACCCGATCATGAGACTACAAGAGCAGTAAAGAGGGCAAAAAGGGTCAACGGTATACTCTGCCGGCAAGTGTCTTCAGACTAGAAAGTCTTAGGAACAGAGAGGAACTGTGAAGCTTTCAGGTTTCTTCACACTCAGAAAACAGTGGGTAGTCCCAATGAAATGCCGGGGCTGGATCTCCATGCCCTTTGACCTCTATCAGAGTCACACCAATGCTTCAGAAAATGTAGGTCATAGGTCACCAGACAGATGACACAACATTCGGAAGCCAAAACTGGGAGACATTGGGAAGAACATATTGGGGGACAGTCTTCTTTGTGTCTTGGGAATCTGTCCCCTTTTAAAGAAAGAAAAAGGGCAAGTTCAGTTTTTACTCTAGTATTTTAGTTCAAAGGCAAACTGTTTCCACAGTAAAGCATGACACCTTGTTAAAATAAAGTCCCTGACCACCTTTCAATTCACCATAAATATCAGCAACACATCCACAAATAAAACCACAAGTACAATATTATCACTAGCAATTTCAGAGCTATCAAAATCCTTGATTTGCGGTCGCCACACAATCTCAATGGATAGCACCCTCCAGACGCCAGACTAATAATCCTTGTGAATAGATAGCCACTCGCGCCACTGCTTTACACGCTTCTCCAGATTCAGTTGCCAGACTCTACTGCTGGGCCCCCTGTATACATCCAAACTTAAAGGCACAGTTCACCATCGATCACACTATACCGTCAGGGAAAGCTGAAGCTCTCCACAACCAGTGTGTTTCCTCGAGTCTTGTTTGAGATTAGGGACTGAGATTCAGTGAGAATGGAGCTATGAGTGCACACGCTTTGAGCTTGCAGTTTTAAGATCTTCAATCTTTATTTTATTTCAGCAAATTTCATGTAGGCCTATAGAGGTTAGGGCCTAAGTGTCCATATACCTGGTTTGAATTTTTTTTTGCTGAAAGTTTAGAAGACAGTTTAGAAGAAATACAAACAATTTAAAAATAAAGTAAAGAAGTGGTGACTTTACTTCTTTTTTTTATTAGTTTAATCTGCATGCCCATGATGATCAAGTTCACACCAGAATGAATCCTCCAAATAAAATTTATGTTTAAATCTGAAATACTGTCTAAGTCAAGGAAACCGCATTCTAAAACCCCATAAATCACTGACTGCTTATTTCGATTGCCACAATCCAAATAAGCCTGGCCTGTATGTGCACAAAAATCTGCAGCAAAACATTCACAACTTTTCTTTCTTCTGTTCGATCATGATGAGATTTTCATAGGTTGTATCATTGGGAGTTCATCGGAAACTAGAGAGAGTATAATAGTTTACTCTGCCAGACGCCAATGATGTACATGTATTCTGCCTTTAAGCCTGCATGATGTTCTCCAAATAATCCAAGGGTAATACATTTCAATTTCAGTTGCCACCATTTCTGTCATGTTGCTTTTCTAATGTAAAAGAGTTCAGAAGTGCTCATCAGAAGGCAGCATTCTCTCCCTAATCAGCCGCTCGTTAAAACACCTGAGGACCAGTAAAAAATTCTCTCTAAAGTGGTCCGACTGGCGAATTCAGTGTTGAAACAGCATCCCTATTTAAAACGAAATACAGACTAGTGGAACAACACGCTAACTGGTCCTGCTGGCTTGTCGCAGAAGAAGTTAAGGCAAACTAACCATTTAGCCTCAGTTTGAGTTACACTGATTTGAATGGTAGGGGGGAAAATGGCTGCTCTTTGGTTAAGACCTTGCTCTATAGATGAGAGGTCTCTGTTTACTTCTCCAGCATTCACCTCAACACAGAAACTTGAGAAATAAATCGACTTCATTCACTCCATCAATCACACCTTCTGATTAACCTGTTAATACGCCATAAAATTAGATAATTTACTATAAATTTCCTGCTCCACACAAAGTAAAGTGATGCCCTTTCAAATCAAAAGGCATTCCTTTCCATGCTTCACAGGTTCCAACTCCATACACAATCTGACATTCAATATTTTGACAGACGCCAGGGCTTTTAGCCCCTAAAATAAATCCCAGAATAATCATTCCATAGAGGAGCGCACTTAGGAGTGCACCAGCTCAAGCGTGTCCAATCCAATGCTAGACTGCGATACCAGTCTGGAATCAGTGGGGATTAACCCATACAAAACACTCAGCTTTATCACATCCGATTCAGCAATTTTCAAAGCTATACGGCTTGTGTGTGACCCGGCAAACGATATCATGAGTGGGGGATTCTGAAGACTGGAAGCTTTGAATGACCTGGTTTAACCCCGACCGCTCCGCATGGGATATAGCCTTGAAGTATTTAAACATTATGTGGGACATTCTAGGAACTAAAGTAACACCTATAGATATTGCATGGAAAAGAGCATCACACCATCTTCACGACATCACTTTTGTCGAGTTCCCTGTGCGCATTTACATTGATGGTTACTGATTCTCAATATACCAAAACAGGAACTGACTATTTTTCTTCCCAGCCTCAGTTTGGCTCCATTAATTTGAATGGGTGGAGACAAGATATCTTTTAGGAGTAAATGTCAGGCAAGGCTTGTTTTCTTCAACTGAATGAATGACCTTCAAGAAAAGTTGACAGTCTGCGTGTCAATAAGTTATATTCTTAATTGTTACAGGACTGCAGGTCATGTTTGTTCCAGATTGAATTCTATGAAGTAACCTCAAATCTTAATAAATTAAAGACTTGATGCTCATGCAAGTCAAGGACCTTCAGATTTGGGCATGTGTACGTACATCACATACATATGGGAACAAGTACATGTCGTCAGCATCTCACAAAAAAACAGTACAATTCTTCCCTCCAAGAAAGAGAGTACTTTCTCACCCTTAGAGGCCAATAACAATTAGTAGGAATAAGATCTCTAAACAACATAAAGACCATGTAATCTTTGTATACAAAAAGGTTGACCGTGTACATTCCAGGGCCTTTCTGGCAGGCAAGACACCACACAAGTCATACAGGAAATTTGCCATTTTGTGTTATAATTTCAACGTAAAATCAAGTGTTGTAAAAAATAACAGCTGAACAAGTTTTGAGATGTGCCTCTTGTCTTCATATCGAAAGTGGATAAAAATCAGACATTGCAATCTCCACTTCCACTGGGCTGTGTATAAATTGTGTCTGGAAGAAGTCAAGGCTCTCTGGCTCTTTTGTAAACATGTGATGTCACAGGTTACATGGTCTCTACAGGATGTACTTCTATATTTTCTTTTTTTTTTTCTAACATCAAATCTTATGAGAGCAAAAATTAACTTCCCTGATTCACAAAAAAAAATAAGAACAAATCTTCCAACCCGCCCAAAAATTGAAATGACTCTTCGCTATGAAATTAAATATCAAAATCTCGGTTGGGCATATGTTAAAAAAAAATACCACACATTTCAAGTCGCCAGTGTACCACAGCCAGCATGCATTCTTCAGCATGGTGTGGTTTAGATCAGGGTAATGTCAAACGTCAAAAATTGGGACACGTCACTACGGATCTCGTAATGTGTGGAAAAGAGCAATAATCAAAATGGGATTCCATCGTCTCTTTCAATAACTGCACAACTGTCTGGATCTGGATGTTGGGCGTACGAATGTGATGTCAATTTTTCTGAAGTTCTTTTCACATTACCGAGCCATTTCCAAGGAAATAAAACCCCAGGAAATAAAACCCCAGGAAATAAAACCCCAGGGCCCAATTTCATAGAGCTGCTTCAGCAGAAAATATCGCTTCAAAAATGTTCTGCTAAGCAAAAAAAAAAAGCAGGATACCAGTCACAGATTGTACACGTGAAATAGCATTTTGGCTGGTAACCTTATTCTGGTAAGCATAATTTTGTTGTGCTTAGCTACTTTTAGTGCTTAAGCAGCTCTATGAAATTGTGCCCAGGAAATAAAACCCAAGAAACTCCTCGGGAATTTTAACACCCTTACCACCCCAAGTTTGTTTCACACTTGATTTCCTGGGGGAAAAAATGCCCACTCAAGATGCTACTACTTGGGTTATCAGGCTTAACCCTACTCCCAAAGCAGGGGAATCTATTTCCCAGAAAAAAAAAGAATTTCCAGGAGGGTTAGAAATGTAAGTGTGAACAGATCAACAAAAATCCCTGGTAATTTCCCAGGAATTTTGTGTATTGTAAAAGGGGCACGTAAGTGTTTACCTCAAACCAGGCCTGGAATTTCATCTTGGAGAGGGCAAGGCCATTTTCATTTTGTAAAGGCCACTTCCATTGGGAAATCTTAAAGTCTATGGGGAAGTTTTGAAGGGGCACCAAGGCCAAGACCAGGGCCACGGAGGCCATGGCCTCCGTGGCTTTCGTGTAATTCCAGGCCTGCAAAACTATTAATTTTTTAAAATGAATGACTGATGGGGCAGTACGTCAAAATTCAGAAATGACTGGGATTTTAACCTGCGACCTCCAAACTATTAAGCCATCTAGCCCTAATGTTGGCAGTCTCCTTAATATATCAATATATTGGATGTTAGGGGGTGCTACTCAGAAGCCATTCAACCTGTGACTGCCGTGTATAAACCAGGGACTACACCCAAGATTACGATACAACCTGGGAAGCTGCAGAAGTAGGAACACTTTTTGTCCAAATGTCCTGACTCTAATCAAGGAACAGTCTGTTCTACTCGATACATTCACTTCAACATTTTAAGTTTAGTATCTTTTACAATTCTTGTTGTAAGGGCTGTGGATGTTATAAATTGCGAAAACCCAAATTGTGCATTTTGGCGGGTTTTAATGTTGTTGATGTTTGTTATTTTTGTTTCGATTTCTTCGAGGGCCAGTGATTAATTCTCAGACATGGAATTACATGAAAGCTACAGAGTTGCCATGGCCCCAGTTGCCCTAGTTTTGGTATCCCTTAAAAGTTGTTTGCAAGCAGACATTTTGGCACCTACAGGGGAGTACAAGAGGCTTTGCCCTTACATTATAAAAATCCACTGTGTTCTTCTTAACAGTGCTCCGCTGACCACACTTAACATAAAACACCCAAGAACCAGTAAACAATCAACTGATATTTCATTGCTTTCCATTGCTATACGTAAACCACTTATAGTTCAACTTTCTGCAATTTACAAAAATTCGACACAAATTACAGTATTGGTTTTTAGAAACAAAATCAAAATGTGGCTTAATGAAAAAGTTTGCAAACCAGTAATATGACAAGCTAAACTGGTCCTAGTTGCTAGTCACTGGAAAACATCTGAGGGTAAACTCCGACTGTCCATACATGTACTGTACGCATGTTTGATTCACTAAAGAACAAAAAGAATCATCACTTTCAGTCGCCAGTCTGATTGGGTTGACCAATTCAGTCCAATGCCACACCGAGCACAGTACCAGAACCGAAGAGACACACAATACTAATTCATACACCACTGCCCCATTATAATTCATTTAGTGATCGGCAACAGATACTCCGACTTTACAGTGCAGGGTACTTATTACTTATTGTGTTTCCGTGCGTGTTTTTTGGTGCATGGTCACTGACAATTCTGAAATCTCTGCCTCATGACCACCTACACCTTGAACTAAATTTCATTTTTAGATTGATGACTCTCAACATCATCCTAATAACACGGCTCTAAAGATTTCCAAATTTGAAATGGAGCCGCCAAAAGACACCCAGACACCCTCTCTAGGGCTCCAATTTTAAGACTATCTTGACTAGACCACAGTCTTGTAAGTTTAATAGTTCTTTTTTGTATATGCAGGGAAATTTCGTAATTGTTGTGGAAGACACTTACTTTCGCATTAACAGTAAAAAAAGACGAAGGTCTTCTCATGTCTTGTGTACAAACCTTGCGCTGCCAGCGTCCCAGCAATGGAGCAAGGTTTTGTACCGCTCGCACGTACGGATTGTTCTAATAATAATAATAATAATACGCAGTTCTTATATAGCGCTTTATCACGTCCGATGGGCATCTCAAAGCGCTCAGTATTTTTCCTGCAAGGTATAATGTGGAGCTACGTTTTAAAGTATTAGACATGTTCCTTTACATAGCACCAAGTAATTGTTTACACGGTGCTGTGGCGCAATATGCTGCCAATCAAACCAGGAACACCGGGGCGAATCCCTTCTCTTAGCGATAACTGTAACTGGGTTCTTTTACGTGCATTACACAACACACGGGACCTACGGCTTTACGTCCCATCCGAAGGACGAAGCAATAATGGTGAAGTGTCTTGCTTACGGACACAAGTGTCACGACCGGGACTCGAACCCACACTCTGCCGATCAGAAACATCAGAGCTTGAGTCCGGTGTTCTTATCCGCTCGGCCACGACACGTCAACAAGCAAGAAATTATTTGAGAGACTTTACAAGTCTGTAGAGGGTGATCATGAAAAATTCATAAATAACACAAGGGTTTCTGGATGACCCTTCATTGCACTGGGATATTTGATTCTTATAATATTTATTGAGGTATCTTCGAGGGGTTTCCATGAGTTGTCTTGCAGCCCGTCTAGAACAGAAGCAAACGGCGTAACGACTACAGAGACGGAGAGAGTGAGGCTACAGCAGTGTTCCAACTGTCAGAATGGATTGGGTTTTTCTCAATCTCCAGATTCAATTATTCAACTGTTATGGTTTTTTGCTTTTATTTTCATTCAATTAGAGGCTATCATGCCATCAAATTATCAGTGGCAATGAAGCAGGTTCATTCGGTTAAATGTGTATCGCCACATTCATCATGTCTGGTGAAATTTGGAGGGAGGTCAAATTCCTTTTCTTTCGTTTTATTGGAGTGTGAGACTTCATTAGTTGACAATAACCCCTGCTTCACCTGGATTAGGCTGACAAGCATACCACCAAATTGGCCTCATCAACCAACAACACTGTTTGAACACAGGCTCAAAGGCGTCCTGCGACCTTCTTTACACGCCAGAGAACAACGCAAATGGCTGAGCCAAGCCAACCGAAAAACAATAACCGTTTGATGTCCTGCCGACTCCCCTCTTTGATCTTTTTACATGTACCTGGAGTGAAATGGATACAGGGGCGATCCCCCCCAGACGATGGCAAACAGACCTGCTTGTACACAATCCCAGGTGAGGAATGGGAGGCTGTGTACATAGCATTAGCACCATCCAGTTATAACAATACTACATGTGTGGTCAGGAAGAGTAAAGCAAAGAGGGTCTTGCAGACAGATTTTATTGCTCTCGGTTTTTCTTCTTCTTCTGTTTACCTGATAGGATCCTCATTAGCGGCTGGAGCCAGAAACAGGGAAAATGTTTTTCTCTTCTCTGGTTGTTCGGCTCTTAAAAGCATGGAAGAAAAAAAGATGACAAAGGAGTGGACAGCAGCCTGGAACATTCTTTCTCTAATCTTCTCTTATAATCGGCCATTTGTAATGCGCCATGTCTGTCTAAAAGACACTCCTGGACCAGGAGATATGCAGAAAAAAAAATAAGTGGGCGTACAATGAAATACAAAGATGATATTCAAACACACTTAATTAAGTCTTCAAATGAGTTTTGAGGCTGGAATATGTTGTGACTTGCCGGAGATTGGGAGGGAGTTCATTCCATAGTGATAGGCAAACACAAATAGACATTTAGGTTGGCTCAGTTGGCTCTTCCCTGCCTTTCACGTACCCCTCTAGACCTCGGTTCACTATCCCAAACTGGCACCTTGCATATTGGACTGGGTTTGCAGTCCCTACCTGATTGCATGGGTTTTCCCTATTTAAGGATTTCTTCCCAGCATCTAAAACTGAGATTTCTTCCACATCTTAAATACACAGGTATCTTCAGGCCTACAGGTCAAAGTGCTAGTGACCAACCGGCCAATGCGTGTGCACCCATTTAGCGAGCAAAAAAAGTGCAAAATGCCGCTAAATAGTACCAAAATGCCGCTAAATAGTACCAAATTAAGAAATGTACTAATGCAAGTTTCATGACCTTAGCCAAGAATGGTGTGAATAATGAATGCCGCGTGACCTCCACAAATGACAACGATGTACTTGGGTGTTACATGATACAAATTATGCAACTCTGCCATCACAACTTGAACACAAAACTCGCTCAGACTTTTTCCTTACCCCTTTCTATGTGTCATTGAACAACGAACAGATGTGCCCACAGAGTGACAAACGAAGGACATTTTGGGAGAAAAAATGTTCAACTGATAAACAAATATTAAGATGATTTCTACCTCACTTTCTTTTTTAAGAACACAATGCCCACAGCATTCTATGGAGACCAAGAAAGGGTACCAAAGGCTTTTGAGCATTGGACATAGTTGCCAGTCTGACGAAGCTCCTACACCTAGCTTAGGAGCGGACCGTAACTAAAATAATATGTAAGTAACACCTACAAATAATTGGATTTGGGAAAAAAAAACAAGCCTCCTCATCAAAGCATTCACTATACCTATATGTAAAAATGGAAGAGGAGCTGCAGTAGAAAACAGCATACAATAAACCACACCAGGGGCTCTTCTTCTGCAAAACATAATACCTATTAATCCACCTGTTCCTCTAGATCTTGTCCCATTTCCACAAACACAGTTTTGTGGGCGGGCGGGAGGGACCATTGAAACCCAAAGCTATTATCTCGTACCAGGTCATTCTCTGAATCAACTACTGCTTGAATCCTCGGTCTCCTATGGTCATATTATTATGGCCATGTGTTTACCATTAAGCCCCTGTTACACAGGAAATAGCCAGTCAAAGTGTGATCGTGAATGTTCAATGTTGCTATGTAGGGTGTACAGTTTATGGCATCTTTCCGGCTTTCAAATTACGAGTCATTCACTTTGACAGTTAAGGAGTATCTCCAAAACAACAAGAAGTTTAATAGAAAAGGGTTTGCGGTGCACCATAACGTCTTTTCAGAACCACCCAACTCATAAGAGACAGTATTACATGTTGTCACGAAACCTTTCCATACGTTCCCCATCAAGTTTCAATCTACTTAGATTTATGGTAATCTTTGAGTGTGTTTTTCTTTTTTGAGTAATGATGATTTTTTTTTTGAAGTTTCAGCAAACTTTTAAGTTGCCCACTGAGATCCCACAGGTGTGCTGGCATGGATTGACCCTTCCCGGTCTTACATAACCTGGTAAAACCTATAAAGATTAAGTTGAATTATGAAATGCCAGATATAGAGGTATAGCTCCTTCCTTGGTGCCCCTGACCTCTGCTTTGGTCCCCCTTGAAGTATTAAGGTCAGAATTAAGTCAAAAGTAAAGCTTCCCATTCTGAAAAATGTTCACAGGTTATTGTTTGAATCCTTTTTTTTAAGGGGGGGGGGGGTACCATAACCAATGTGTGATGAGCACTGTATACTCAGTGTTTCCCTGAGTCCTGCAAACAAACAATTAAAAAAATCGACAGGCTTACTACACAGTGGGATTTGAACCCAAGACCCTGCATTCTGTCTCAACCACTAGACTACCAAGCATGCCCAGTGTCCGACGGTGAGGAGAGGCTAGTTTGAACCCCTGCTTGAGAGTAGGGTTAAGTGAGATAACCCATGGTTAGCATACAGAGTGCCAATTTCTCCCAAGGAAAACTGTGAAAGGTAACTCGGTGGTGTGGGGTTCAAATTTCCCAGGAATTTCCCTGGGTTTTATTTCCTGAGAATTTGGCTCTGCAATGTGAAAAAGGGCCAATAATAGACCTTGCAAGTCTTGCGCATATTCAAACATTTTGGAAACCACTTTAGTCCAAGGTACATTTCCTTTAACGCGTGAAGGAAACGAACTTTAACTAGTCCCAATATTCGAGTACATGCCAGAATTGCATGGCCTATTAATGACGTCTCAATCTGGAAAGCATGCAGTAATTCTCACACTTTAAAGTGAGATATAACAGGATTACAAATCTGAAATATAAACAAATCTTGGCAAGTCAAAGTCCACCACGCTGATTAAAGTCTGGACAAGGGTCAAAAACCTATTGACATATATTTAAAGGGGAACATGCATCACTCATTATACCCTGTCTCTACGATTACACCCGTAAATTTTGAAAGCCTTGGTATAGAAAATGTATTTATCCTTTCCAATTAACAGCAAATATGGACACTACATTTGAACACAAAATTGATTGAATGTCCTGCTGATAGACACTTTTCAAGTACAAGATGAACAGGGCCCAATTTAAAGGCTCTGCTTACGGCTGAATTCCGCACTTCGTGGAGTACGCAAGCGCACAAGCCAAAATTCCCTGCTAACCTGTGAAACACGCTTGACGTAAGCGCGGAATTCCCTGCTTCCGTAAGCACCGATTTTTTGCTTACGGTAAGCAGAGCCATGATAAATTGGACCCTGTTCCTTTAATAATGGATGTATTCAATAGCAATACGAAGAGCAAATAAAACGATCAAAACAGCCTTAAAGACAAGATAAAACCTCACTCTACATACATGTAATTTTTTATCACAGCCTTTACATGAGTATCTCATATTAATCCTCTTCAACAAATAAACTTGGACAACTTTATGACTTTTTAACCTGGGTCCTTGTTGACTTAGTGGTACAGAGCTTTTTTAATTTGCAGATAAGAAATAATTTATGGTCCATGAGATCAGAGAGGTATTAGGCTATTTAAAAATTAACATATTATTTCATGTCGTAATCTTTGTGTGGCGAATTACATCAGCTGTGCCGACAGTGCTCGATGACATATCGATATTAATATCATAACAGTGATAGCTGGAATAAAAATGCTTCACTGAGTTTGTATCTTTTGACATGGTTATAAAGTAGCAACCAGCCGGACTTTGTGTGCCTCCGTGTAGGCCTTCGTGGGCGGTGGCTCTGCGCAGTAAGAATACTGACAGCAGCTTAGCTTAGTTTCAAGACAACCAAAGGATTACAAAAACTACACAACAAATAAAGAAACAAATCTGACAAATCTGGCATTAAATGTGAAAACTTTCCTGGTGTATCCCCCGAACATTAAACATCAATATCCTCACGTCACTTTCAGGTATACTCAGCGAAAAGAAGCAGAAAAAGCCAAAGACAACAGGGGTTTTGTTTAATCCAGACTAGTGCATGGGATTTAAAGCTTAACACAAGGGATTAAGTGTGGGATTATCCTACAGAGATGTGCTATCCTTTGAGGTAGGGGATGAGCTTCAAGCTTTTAAGACCACCCATAATATAAAACAACTGTGTTTCATTTTGGCTTAAAGGTGAGTGGGATTAGGATTTGAGATGGGGAGGGGTTGGCAGCGTTACTACAACTACACATCAGAAGTTGACAGATATCAAATGCGGTCGACACAGGTGCACTGTGTGCACTGGTGAGAGGTGAGCAAGGAAGGGGTGCCGGCACTGAGGGCAGTGGCTTGGGAAGGGGTGTGGATTGGGAGGGAAGTGGCTCGGGAAAGGGGAGGGTTGTGGATAGGGAGGGAAGTGGCTCGGGAAAGGGGAGGGTTGTGGATAGGGAGGGAAGTGGCTTGGGAATGAGGAGGGTTGTGGATACGGAGGGAAGTGGCTTGGGAATTGGGCGGGGGTGGATAGGGATGAAAATAACTTGGGGAGGGGTGTGGATAGGGAGGGGTGTGGATAGGGAAGAAAGTGGCTAGGGAGGAGGAGGGGTTTGGATAGGGAGGGAAGTAGCTTGAGGAGGGATGTGGATAGCAGTGTTCTCCAACTTATAGAAAAGCTGTGGCGCACCGCCACGCTTTCTGCGGCGCGCGCCACGCTTTATAATCACCGCCAAGCTTTAAAATGTTGCCGCCACGTTTACATTTCTTGACTCTGCATTGTTAATTTACAACAAAAATAGTTTAGAAACAAGAAAGACCACAGTACTTTCTATTAAAACCAAAGTTTCACGCGGCCTACCTGTCTGCCTGTTATAAAGTTATTAAAATAACTTTACATCAGGCCTGGAATTTCATCTTTGCGAGGGCAAGGCCATTTTCACTTTGCAAAGGGCACTTCTATTGGAAAATCTTAAAGTCTATGGCAACTTTTGAAGGGGCACCAAGGCCAAGAGCAGGGCAACGGAGGCCATGGCCTCCGTTGCCTCTGTGTAATTCCAGGCCTGTTTACATCCACACCGTTTGACAGAAAAATGGTTTGACAATGCTAGATTTAATGCCGCGATCGCGATTGCGATCGTATATTTCCAGTAAAACACCCATGCACATTAATAGTCTGGCTCTTTCCTCCATGTTCCGTACAATAACACGAAGGCGAGTAGGGAAACATACATGTGTACAACTCAAATTTCCAGGGGCAAAAACCGCGCGATGGAGTCTAATGTTAACCTCGTTCTTGTTATATTTTATGCAAAATTACAACCTCGTACTCATAGACACATCACTCTCACCACAACAAATCGTTTCCCAATGTGCGTCGTCGACCGATCGTTATAAATCACGAAGATTTCAGTGCAAAAGAAGTTCTTTCAAATCGATCCTCAAATTACGAACCTATGAAAATTGCTGTTGATGAAAACACTATTATTAAGGGCATAAATTATGAAAAAAGATCGCAAAACGCACTTTTACAAACTTCATTTTTATAAAAAAATTTTTACATTTCCAAAATTGTTGCATGTGGGCTAGTCAACCCAAAATTTGGGTTGATTCTTCAGGCCGGCGAGTGAAAAAACAAGTTAAGGGAAACTGATGTTGTTTAAGACAAAACCTGTTACTGCTCCCAAATATCCAGCTATTCCCAGCGGTAAGTAGTGCCTCATTTTTTAGTACAACATAAATTTTATAAGTGCAAGAAAGAACCCAAAAAATAAATTTTCTTTACAATGTTTAAAACTTTTTTATTTAGAAAACAGGAGAAGTTGCCATCAGGAATTATCTCAGAATGCATTACAGAGCATGTAGAGTCAAACATTTTACCGGGGCCCTTAAGCGTGCCCCAGACCCCACGCCGTAAGGACTTTGCGCTTCGCGCTCGCACTGGTTCCCCGCCCCAAGAACCAACCTTTAATTTTCAGAGTTGGAGAACACTGAATAGGGAGGGAAGGGGCTTGTGGAGAGGTGTGGATATGAAGGAACGTTGCTTGTGGAGAGGTGTGGATAGGGAAGGTGTATTGTAAGAGAGGTTGGGGTTCCTTCTCAGCTTGGTCCATCTCTCTGATTGCAAATGAATGACAGTTTTATTTGTATGTTTGCAGGGGTTTTTTTTCTTCCATGTCTCAGCACAAAATAATGTGTACCCAGAATTGTCAGCATTGTTTGCACTCGAATAAATTTTCAAGGATACTTACTGTGCTCGACAAGTAAAAATTAGTTTTACAAGTGTGCGCAAACTTGAGTATCTGTCCTCTTCCATTACATTGCCTCATAAAGTACAAGTTGTAAAAAACCAACAATTGCATTTCCCTTTTTCCAATCATTGATTCCAGTCCTTGATCACACAAAGTTGGACCCCGTAGTTTTACGGTTCACCTCCTCAGCCACTGCTTTGTGGTGGTGTAATTCATTGAAGTGCAGCAACTCAAGCGTGCAGCTGAGGAGAAATACAACGTTCAGTTCGTACAGTGGAGGGATGTAACAGCTTTGATCCAAGTTTACACAGTTATACTCAAGAGACTTACCCATGGGGTGCTTGCATGCTAACCTCCTTCCCCCATCCACTCTAAGAAGATTCCCCTTTAATGGGAGAGTCTTTTGACTCGTCTAACTGATCCCCTGCGAACAAGGTTTTAGCCAGGATGTGGTAAATGGGTGTCCAAATTTGCTGGAAATTTAAAAACTGTGTGTCTAAGTTGTTCGCTTACAATACAATTACATGTACATGTAAATGACAGATAAAACAGGGTGTCTAAATTTATAACAGGGTGTCCAAAAGCCACACAGGCACAGACACCCCTCTGGCTAACACTTTGCCTCCAAATTAGGGGGGTCAAGTTGGCTCAGTGGTTTTTATTCCCAGCCTCTCACCTCTGTGTACCCCAGTTCGAATCCCCTCTCAGTTGATTGGGTTTTCAGTCCCTACCTGATTGTGTGGGTTTTCCCCACTGGGGTTTTCCTCCCACATCGAGCTGGGCGTTTCTCCTGGTTTCCTATTCTTCCCGTTATCATCAATAATTGTCCTGTTGGATGTGTAATTAATTGCTACAAACTATGTTTTAAATGTAAACTTAGCCTTCCTTTTTTCATGTGTTACCTTCTCAATGTTCTCCTTTACCAAAATATGAGAAGTGTGTACCATCCACATTCCCCTGCCCCCTCCCTATCCCCCAACCCCAAGCCGAGGAAGACCAGTCAAACATAAAGCAGACCCTCTCAAGCATCAGTCTCAGTATGCAGACAGTGGTTCAGCCACAAAGTGCATCCATGAGAATTTCGGACGCACTTTAGTTTATGTACAAGTATCATGCATGATTAGTTTGGATGACCCCATTGTTTAGTTAGCAAATGTACCTACTTCTATGTCTACTGTCAAGTTAAAAACCTGATCCAGACAACTGTATAAATAGTAATACCCCCAAAATTACACATTTTGACACGCTGTTTTTTTTTAGTGCATGCTATATACGAAAACCTTTCCTCCACAAATATCACTTATCAAATGAGAATGAAATTTTGTCCCCAGATTTATACGAATATCAATTTTTTAAGTACAGGTCTTGTTTCCCAAAATATCATATCCAGTATTCTCAGGCCTGGAATTTCATCTTGGAGAGGGCAAGGCCATTTTCAATTTGCAAAGGGGTCTTCCATTGAAAAATCTTAAAGTCTATCAGAGGTCTGAAAGGGGGCACCAAGGCCAAGACTAGATCAATGGAGACCATGGACTCTATGCAATCCATGTAGTTCCAGGCCTGTATTCTGATACAGAATGTTGAGCACCTCAAATTATTATTTAGTTGGAAATTTGCTAAATCCAGAGTCTGGGTGATAAGACTAATTTTGGAATTGCTCTATAAAAGGCAACGCTCTCCAACAAAGAACAAGCATCAATGAGGAGCAGTGAAGTGCAACGGACCATGTCGAACAATATACCATTGTCTCCAATCTCCATATGGGGGTCATTGTTATTTTTATTGGGGTATCAGCCGAGCTCTAAAGGCAGGAGGAAGCCAAGAGTCCTTAGGCAAAATTTAAAAAAAAACATGTTTATCGTCCTGCCTGTTTAAAAAAGAGGAGGAGGCAGGCCCGACACGTTATTCAAGACAACCGGCCGGGCTATTTTTCAAGATGGCTGCCAGCTTTTTTCGGTGTGTTTTTTCGATGTGCTCAAGTAAAAAAAATTACGATGTAATGTATTTTAGAATTAATTTTTTTTCTTCAGAGATCTCAAAAATTGATCCTTAAAAAAAAAAAAATAAATAAATAAAAAAGGAGGCGGCCTCTAAAAAGGAAGCGGGCGGGGACGCTAAACATGTTTTGTTTTTTTAGTTGGCCTTATGGGGTTTGGGGAAACGGAAATGCACGAGTGCCTGCTCAAACAAGGTTTCACGATGAATTTTATATCAAAACCAGGGTGTGAAATGAACAAAAATTAATGAGTTGCCCCAGGGCAATTACAAACTGAATCTCCGGCGAGAGTCTGCAGGGGGCATAACTAATATTTATATCCGTTTGTCAGGCCAATGAGAAAAAAAAAACCACCAGGGATTTATTTGTTCCCCAAAAGACAACATTTTGCATGTATTTTTGCTTCATCTTGGTTCCATTCTTTCATTCAATGATTGATTATGATTTAATTCATCCATATTTTAGACTTTGCATAACCAGAAAATTCTATGTCTGACTCTTTCCTCCTTTACGTTTTTTTTTAAATAAAATAAAAGTCTACAAAAAGGGCACTCATCCTAAGTCTCAACAAAATTCTATGATCAAGGATAACCACCAGCCCTGGCCAAAATGTCCAGCTGACCCTCCCCCCCCCCAATCACAAAACTTTCACCAACAATAATAAACACATCCCCATCGCAAGAGTACTACACAACAAGTTAGTAATAAGACTATACACTACCTTGAGAAGACCACAAACCCCTCACCAGTGTGTGTATAAACATAAAAACACCAGGGTATGCCACCGATGACAGGGGTTTGCCATAACCTTTATGTTATCCTATGTGGGAGTGCTAAGGCCAGGCCAACTTATGAAAATATACAAACAGGAGGAATGAAGTGAGGTTATATAATCGGTTATACAGACATGTTTTGAAAGATGAGAGGGGGGACCACAAGAGGTGTGTCCTGGCACTGTGGTCAAACTGTGCTCCCTAACCCCTTCCTCTGTGTGAACAAGGGTCGGGGTCGGGTTTGGTAGAGAACTGGTCCTTGCTCTGTGGTTTGACAATGGTATGCCTGATCCTCTTCTGGCACTTTTTCTTCCTCCATGCTTTGACAGGCCATTTCAAGATGGCACTGTGTCAAATTGTTCATGTTTTGATGTAAAATATACATGAGCAAAGTCTCAAGCTTTTATCCCAAAGTCCAAATTGTTTCCACTTATCCACTTGACTGTCAGGTTGAGAAATTCTCTCAGTGTTTTCAGTGGATATGATACTTTTTACTTAAAATGCTCAGCACAGTAAACTTGCAATTGTGATAGCATTAATGGAAAATTAAAATTGATTCAAGCTGGTGCAAATCTTTCACGTCAATCAAAGTTTCCACCTTGCAGTTTCACATTTTCCTCGTTTGGTTGCAAAATATCAGTTGATGTTTTTGAAAACCCCAAGATGTACATGACTTTTATGAATACCACATGGACTGCATAGAGCAAGGGGGCCCCTGTAGGCTAAGAATAGGCGTGATGGCCTTGGAATGTCTGCATCAAAATGCAATCAAGAAGTCTGGGTGCCGGTTCTTTGTGAATCCTGAGGGCTTCTGTCAGTGTCAGCAAAAACTTCAAATGATCTGTTTCAATACATTCATGTACCGGTAATGTTTTTCAGGTTCCAATTTTTTCCTCCGCAAACACGTGTTCATGATTTAACTAATTGCCTTGTATGATCCAGTTGTTGGCTTCTAAATAGGGGAAGGGATGGGGTGGATCATATTCCTAGCTATAGTTGCAATTAGACGGTTGAACAATTTCTGACCTGCACCCCTACTCCCATATAATAAACAATTGATAAAATAGGGAGACCACCAATGTTGAATAAGTAACTCAGCTTGTAAAGCCTTTATCCATCCCATTGGTTCCAGGTTCAAGTCTCACTCTAGTCAATTTTTTTTGGACCAACCCAAATTTGAAAAAACATCAATAATTGAGCATGGCAAAAGACATTTCTTGAACAACAACAAAATTGTGTACATTCCAGCATTTTATTGAATATAAAGTTGAGGTTAATTTATGTGCCACAGCAACAAAGAAAAAACACAAGACTGTGATACGCACTACCAGTGTATGATCCCATCCACAGATTCCTGATCAATTTGCCTCCTGGGTGCAGGAAGTTAGCAACTGGGCCCGCGTGGGGATTCGTACCAGGGTTAGTCCTGACTCAGCATTTGGACTACCTATCAAAGGAGTAAACTCCACTGGTTTTGTTTGGGTCAAGAAAACAACATTAGACTGACTGTGGTGAAGAACCAACTGTGAAGTACATATAAAATAACAAGTATCACTTTAACGATGGTGAAAGCAAGTAGTAGCACTCCAATGCGCAATACTGATGTCCCTCTGCAAGATATTGACAGAATTTATCAAAACTTGCTACCTGGCTTTCAGGTTTGAGAAGCATGTTCATTCCTTAATTCCATACTTCACAAAGTATCAAATTCAATAAATAACAGTCTGTGACCACGTGTTCTGTCGCAGTATATGTGAATAAAACATAGGCCTAATTTCCATGCATTCTTGGTTTTTTTTTTCATTTTTATTGGGTTCAAAGTTTGATTTAAATTCTCTTTATTGAACTGCAATTTCTCCCAGAGCAGAGCCTTCCAAACTCCAACCAGAAGACAAAAGTCTCTCCAAGGAAGTCCGGACTTTAACACCAATAGCTTATTCCATCCAATTGTTAGAAGAAGGGCTTAATAAGAAAGCAGCTTGTCCTCTCACAGCTCAATCAAGAATGCCCAGTCATAAGCCGAGAGTCTAGCATAATAAAGTAAGACCGTGTCCTGTCAAAAGTTAACGGCTCCCGTTTGCTTGATCAGACTCTCCAGAGTTGCATGTACAACAAGACCAAGGCTCAACCGCCAACCCTTTTTATAAAAATATCTGACTCAGCCATTACAATGAGGGGCAAACTTTAATCACCACAGAGGATTAAAGGATCCCGATTCATGTGATAACCACATTTCGGTGATCCCATCATGTATAAGCAGTTCTTGGACAACTCAAACGAAAATGTTGGATCTCCCATTAAGCAAATTGGGTGGTGGACAATCAGTAACTTTCTTTCACAGCGTGCGTCTTAGGGATTTTCTTTTCTCCCGTCCAGTATAAGTGAGGGGGAGAAAAGGAAACAGAGACATGATAAGCCCGTCTTTCAAGAATCTGATGTGGTGATGTCCAGTCATCCGCCGCAGTGAGCACTTAACTTAAATCAGGGGTTAAATCTGAGCAGAGTTTGTCCTTGCATAAATTGCCTCGAAAAGCTTCTCAAGGGAAGATCTGGAAGAAACTTATCCAGCTGTGTCTGGTTCCCAGCAGACAGTTTTTGTAGATCTATTTATACATGTAGATCAAAACTAACTGTTTTACTCATTTCTCAATAACTATAGTGTTTCAAACTGAACTGTTTCAAGTGAAGTTTTTTTACCATGACCATCTGTATACCGTATAAGTTATGTGCAAATCTGTGAAATATGTTTTCAATCTTACCAATATTGTGCACACCCTTTAAGCTTGCAATTTTCAACATGTCATGCTAAATTTTGAAATCATCTGTAAGAATAGGATTAGAAACACATGCTTGCTGGTTGTATTATTTCTTTTCAAACTATGTTCAACTTACCGGTTAGTCCACAACCAGAGTTTTTGTTGAAGTCCTGAAGAGCTGTGGTTGGATATACAATGTGAGGTCTTGTGCTCCCTTCAGACGATGGGAAATCATCCAGAGGCTCCACGAAATATTGGGTTCCTTCGGGCGTTTGGAAAAGTCCATACTGCAAAGAGGTAGTTGTTGTAGACAACAAATTAGTTATTGATTGAACCCTTGCATCTTTCTTGGCTTTAAGCTCTCATAGGTAGATACAAGTACTTAAGGTTAAGGACACTGTGACGCCATAAGCTCAAACAGCGCCCTCACTTGGGTCAAAGGAAGAGGCCGAGAGTTGTGCATGTCATGAACACGCTTTATTTCCATTGTTTGAAATCCGAGTGATGGTGGCCTATGCAATTGCAAGGGGGGTCTATTGTGGTAGATAACAAGTAATAAATGAACCCTCACACATTTTTTTTTATATTTAAGTGTTTCAACTACAATTTTTAGAGGAAAAATTTTGTTATTTAAGTAATTAATGCAACTCTTTTTGTTAATAAAGGAACAATAAATGAGTTAGTTTCAGTGCATTCCAGTTTACAATTACTCTGTACGAATTTGCCAAAGGGCTTTAGCACTGAATTAAAATGTCAACCTTCAGGATTGATTCTTAACTACAAGCCAACCTTCAAGATTGATTCTGATATTAAGTATCTTCCATTAAACTTAATACAACAAAAATGTCCAGGACAGCAGCAATCTTACCACCTGCAACTCCAGAACGATCTGGAGGTTGAAGGGGGGAGGGGTTCAAGCTCTCCAATATCACAAGAACCCTTGGTCCATGGGCATTTTAGAGATTACCCTGGTAAAAAGAGTAAAGGTAAGGAGAGTCTCACTCATGACTCATCAACTGAAAGTGACAACTGCACACCTGTTGGTGTCAGACTGGGTTTCACCTGGGATGGAGATAAGAGCAATCGCCCCTACCCTGGCTTGCTCTATGTGCCCCTATAAAGCTCTGTTCAAACACATCCAAATTTCAAGGTTTGCTCTTGTGCCTGTGATAATAGCGGTCTAAGCCCCAGGTTACACTGGTATCATTTATCCCTGGGGTAGATTCAAGTCGGATCCAGACCAAAAATCGTTATCTCACACTGTTTTTTTACTGGAAAGGACTGCGATCAGAAAACGAGAAGATTTGGGGTGCTCTACGCAATCAGGGAATAAATCGGGTAACGCGTAAAATATCCACGGGAATAGTCACCATCCACATTGGAGTAAGTTCGCCGTGAGGTTGGATGATACAGAGGACACATAGTGTTCGCTATTACACTGTAAACCAAGGGGTAAGCGGAAATCAGAAATTGGTCGGCTGGGTCTTCACAAGTCAGGTGTGAAACTGGGCCTCGGGTTAACCAGCCTGGAGCCTCTCAAGGGCTTTCTCGTTTTGGTTTCACTACAGGTGTTACAAAGGCCTGCCGAAAATTGGTCCAAACTACTACACCAACCCCCTACCCCCCTCCCCCTCCTCCCCCCCAAAAAAAAAAAAAAATCCCTTTAAAGTACAAGAATGAGATCTGAGTAATTTTGATCAAAATTGATCCATATTTGAAGAATGCATTCAAAATATATTTTAATTTTCAACTTTAGGGTTTGACTGTCCCTTTCTTTGTTTAATTTTTGTAATAAACTCCAAGCATCAGTTTGACAGATTTGTTTGTGATTTCATCATTATTTTCTTTTAACACTGTGTTTTTATGGTTACTACATTTTTGTATATTTTGGGCAGAAGCTATAGGGTCAGACACCTGCAATGTTGACATTCCTATACCCACATCAGAGGGAGATGCATTAATAGTAACTTTTCACCAACCATTATACGGGTACTGCTCCCTGCACATTGACCGGAGCAAACTTTAGTCAATATTGACCTTAGGGAATCGTTGGTATCAAGAATGCTCACCACTTCCGGGAGTAAATATAGGTCATTATACTGGAGTATGAACATCGTATTGATGATTTACATATCCCTGTAATCTGTGTGTGTCCATTGCATTAGCACGTTCAGTCAAAGAGGTTTTTTTTTATAGAGATAAAAATGCTACCAAGAAGTGGTTCAGTCTACATGTAACTCTTCACACTCCACAGCCTGTTGGCATTCTTTGACAAATACATTCTTACAATTTGGCTTACAGTAACACTCCACAGCCTGTTGGCATTCTTTGACAAATACAGGTAATCTTACAATTTGGCTTCTAGTAACTCGGCCAGACTTTGGCACACAGTGCCAATGTGTGTGTTAATTTACAAACAAACCCCAAAATGTCCACTTCTTACCAAAATAATGGGTCAAGTTGCTGAACAACAATCATAGCAAACAGAGTTATAGCACAAGAGGGTGTTTAGAAATTGCTGAATTCATAACAGGGTGTAAAAAAGAAATTCTAACATCCTGTCACACTCTGCTTACAGTACATCTTAAGATCAATCTTAGCTCTCTCTGAAATCGAGCCCAGGACTTTAATGCATGCTGTAGGCCCTATAGTAAAAGCGTAAATTGAAAGTTAACTATTCTTTGCGCAGCTGGCATGAGTTCCCCTCAACTTGAGAAATGTTTTCCCCTTACAGTGACCTCATGTTTGAGGAGACTGAAACTGAAATTTGACAAATACGAAGAAGTTTCCTATCAAGAACCAAATTGGGTACCAATTGGCGTGTTTCACACAGCAAGAGAAAGCATTTATTACAAATCAACTGATACATGTGGCCAGCACTTGTGTTTGCGGCTCAAATAGTAATGAACAAATTTGTGAAAATTGAAAAGGGTGAGAACACATGTTTGATTTGTACGACACTCTGGTGGCAATTACTCAAGGTCAACGCTTAGCAGGTGGCTGGAGCAACTTGTAACAATTCTGGACAAAGATGACCTCAACAATACAGTCATTTCCGAAGAAAGGTAAAAAAAAAACTTGTACAGTTGTAGCAATCCATTCAGAGGGCACTTCTGGGGTTACTCAAGTTACGACGCTGACCAAAGAAATCAGAAATCTAGTTTTTAGAGATTATAAAAGTACAAGTCTCACCGCCGCAAGCTTTTCATTCAGGAAACCAAATATCCAGAGTCATGTGATTGTTTAGAGCTTCAAAAGGAATAAATGTTCGGACGGCGTTAAACATTTTGTGCCAAATTTTTTATGACATGACAAAATATTCACCTTCACTTTGACTGCTCTGAAAACTTAGGTTTAAAAATATATTCCAAATCCTTTTCTTATCTGACACTCAATTTTTGAGTTCCAAATCAAACACAGTACAAACTTAATATACTCATTGTACTGTACATAATATAAAGAATGTCATTTGAGTTCACATGTGGGCCTGGTTGTATCGTAGGATGTACAACATTTCACTTTAAGAAAATAATTCCACTTCTACTTTTTCATTTTTAGTTCAAAATCAAAGACAGCATTTAATGATATAGGACACTCTTTGTATATTACAAACCAATTTCGCTAGAGTTTTTGTATTTTGGGATCAATGAAATTTGATCTGAAATAATGGCCAGGTTACACGTGTAACACTGGTTTCCTACATACCTCACCCACCTAACCAAGCACGTTTTTTTTCATTTTTTTTTTTAAAAAAGGTTCACCCCGAATACAAACACGGTGCCACAACAGCCCCGGGGCTTGAAATGAAACAAGGTCATTGCAAGTTCACTCACAAAGCCACTCACAAAAGTCCATTACTTTACCGATTCCATGGAGGTGTGAAACTCCTGAATTACACATGGCCTTATGGCTTTATGCTGCCGACAAGCATTACGACTGAAATCCAGGAAGGTTTTGTTTCCCTGATGCAAGATTGACTAGCTCGAGAATTAAGACTGAATGAATACTGGATGGTATCTTCTGGAGGGGGATTTGAACTCCTTGACATTCTTTGTAACGAGGTGTCTAAATGGAAAGACAATATTATTTTATAATCTGGACCGGGGACAAGAATCTCAATGATAACGATCAGGAGTCAGGGAATTTCTACCTGTGTTATGACTTCATTAGATTGATATTAAACTGGCAATCTTATAAGTGACTGTGATACATTTCAATTACACCCATTTACACTTGACAAGCGTCTCACCATGTGAGTAAGATCCTTTCAACGCAGTGCAAGGTTTTGATATTAAAGGGCCGAGTGAAATTACATTTTCCACAAAAGCTGTGACATCACACCTTCTAGGTTCATCACTCCCTGAGTCCGAAGCATTCTAAGGTTAACTTATGATTCATTGAAGGGGGGGGGGGGAGTTGAACAAGTCCAGTGGATTTGAAGTATGGATGAGACACTGAGAGGAAGTTTCTGGCTTTGATGACTGAGGGTATTTTGGTTCTCGTCTGCTACTGCGTAGCTCCGGGCAGCTGGGGACTAGGGTGAGCGAAAGGTTACTCATTACTACTGTAGTGTCACTCTATAGAGTTAGTATGAACAGCATGGATTTGAACTTTGAAGGTCATTTGTACATTTGTACATTGAATGTGTTCAAAAAAATCCAAGTGAGGGAATGAACTTGTTACGTGAACTAGGCATATATCAAAGACACACAGCCGATGAAGTATTATTTGCTTTTGTATATTCAGATATAAATACAAAAGTTTAACAAAATTGTAAGTTTTGTGTTTTTTAAAGTATGAACCTTCAAACAAGATTGAAGATTAAACTCTATAATACATTTGTTTTTAATTTACAGAATGTTATATTAAAAAGTAAAGACTGCACATCTCAAAGTACAACAAAGGGTTGATAGGCATTTTTCTTGTGACATAGTTATAAATTTCTACACATTTTACACAAATAATTTATACTATCGTATGCCAAAGTGCAAACAATATAGCTGCTTTGATATAAAAACTGGCTCACTTCAAATTCAGTGGACTAAATTACAGTAGATTTAGCAAATAACAGAATTACGGTTGTTTATACATGTAAAGCAATTATTTATTCCAGTTTGTTTATAATCACAAAAGCTATTTGGAGAGTTTCCAGACCACCACTTTTTGTTTACTCATTATGACCCAAAAACATTATTTGGTTTGAACAAGTTTTAGGAGGATTAATGTATATGAGTGAAAAGGTGGTGTTTAAAAAGGAGTTTTACCCTAAACTTGTAGTTCATATTTTTATAAGTTTTTACCAATAATTAGTTATCACTCACCATTCCATCGCAGAGACTGAACACCGCCGACGACGACAGTTGACCGTTCACCGAGCCCCGGTAGAAACAGTGTAACGGTGCTGTAGTATCCAAATCGGCGACCTCGTCTTCGTTTTCATCACCCAAGAATTCCATGACGAAAGAAGGGGATAGGAAAGAATTATCACGGGATAGATTGAGCTGGAACTGCTGATGAAAAGCCCCAAGTAAGAAGGTGGCTTGGGGCTCATCTTCGCCGTCAAGTCCATCAGAGTTTGACGGGGCGACACTTCGCTTTTGAAAATGGTGAGACTTTACATCCGGGGCTAGTGGGAGTCCAGTATGGCCATCCAAACGAACAGGCGTGACAATTTCATACTCCGTTATTCCTTCCAAGCGGTCTCCTGGTAAAACAAAAATCAACAAATATATATAACAAAATTAATCTTCCCAAAGTGTTCAAGACACCCCTGCCACTTCATTTTAAAGCAAAGGTGTGTTATTTTCCACCAGAACTGAACAGCGTCAGTGGAAAATACCTACTGTACTAGGAAATTACATCGCAAAATAATTGCCAAAAACTTCAAGCGGGAGGGGGGAGGTGTTTCAATTACACGAAAAAGCAATGCTTGTGAATGAAGGAAACTTTAAATTTTTTCGAAAAAGGTCTAAATTAATCATCTTTTGCTTACAGTGCAGGGTTTTGGGTGGGTAGGTCCTGGATATTTGGTAGGAATTGGGGATAATATGAGTATTCAATCTACGGTTGATTTATATACATAGGATGGCTTCAGAATTAAAACACAGCTTTAAAATACTATGGTATCGATTGCCTTGCTGCCAGAACAAAAAGTTGCAACCCCCCCCCAACCCCTTCCTGCTACTGATGCACCACCCCACCCCCCCCCCCCCAATACTGATGCCCACTATGTTTTTGTTGACCTTTTCCAAGAAACCGGGCTGGCTCCTGGTCTATTCAAAGAACATGCATAGATAGTGTATCTCAGCTTATCTCACAGACAGTCACCTTTCAATGACCACTTATTAAACATTTCCAAAGTAAAAAAAACTTTGATTCCAAACATCACCCCCCCCCCCCTTCAAACTCCTCCCACCCCAAATTAGTTACAATTACACACACAAGTTCAAGAATATCTATATCAAATATCTCCATGGTAACCAGTGGGATTAAGATCACATCTTGCTTTTTTCACCAATAAGAGGTAATAAACGAAACATCCCCAGAAATCAGACATGAGAAACCCCAAGGATTTAATATGTTATGTAACACTAACAGGTGAACCACTCATGTGTGATAAGGTGTTCTATTGTGTGGGCCATGTCTTGAGATAAGTCATCTGCTACTGCTAAGATCACAGTCAGGCTTTGGTCATGGTGGTCAATGCATCTATGGTCAGATACAATGTTCATTTTTGACAGCTCAAAGTACGTCCATTTTAAAACGTAGAGCAAGGGTTATAAACATGCAAAGTTTTATGCTTATTAATTGAATGAGCCTAATTATCAATTTACAAATGGCCAATCGACATCGAAAAGTTTTGAAAATTGCTAAGCAGTATTGTTTAAATTAAGTACTTTGTTGTTAGTGTTAAAAAGGTACCGCAGCAGAGTGCCAATTGTGCAACATTTTGTAAACAGAACAGAATAATTGCTCACAGATTTTAAATTACAGAGAAATAATACTTACCATGAGATGTCCAGTGGAGTGATCTTAAGTTAAATCCTTGAGCAAGACGAACCGATGTCAAGTAAAGCAAAACAATTCCGGCAAAGAGAGTTGTGTTTATATTCAACGAACACATGGTGGAATCGCGGGGCCCAGGCAATCCGTTACTTTTTTTTTTATCCGTGGAACATCAGGCGAAGAGAAGGGGTGCAGGGGGGTGATGATGAACAAATGGCCGGGACAGTAACAGTTCCCAAACGCGATCAGCTGGGTGATTTGGGCCGCGAGCCAAGCCAGCGATTCCTTATAGCATGGGCACTGTTCCAAGTCAATTGACTGACTGCAATCCAAATGACCAATGCAAACTACCACGCATGTATTTTTGCGTGCTTTTGATCGGCTCGCTCTGGATGAGCAGCGGTGACACATACAGTCGATTCTGTAACCGGGCCCTCTGGGGGCGAAACAAACTATGTGTGCGCGCCGCTACACACAAGTAGTGACCAATGAGCGGTAGACCCCATGCGGTTAAATGTTTACAAACCAACGCGGTCCATTTTTTTTTACGATACACACACAAACTTGCACTAGCAACCTTCTTCCGGTAAAAACAAATCAACAATAAACATAATCATACTTTTTCTTGTTGAAAAGTAAACTTATAGTGTCTCAGAACCATGTCAAAGTGTATGAAAATGTGTCCACATTTTAAGTCAAGTTTAGCTGAATTTGTTCCCTATTTGCCGTTCACGAAATGGTGGCACCGACGAACCGTGCTGCTACTGGATTATCGATGCATGGTGCATGGAGCCCCTCTAGTATAGGGAGTACAGCAACAATCAACCAGGGTTGTGCAAAATGTTGTCACGGTAACTTTTTAAAACATATTTATCATTTATATGCAGCGTATGATTTCACTGTGTATTCGTACTCGAATTAATGCTTCATTCAAAACGATGGTCTAAAAAATGGGCTATGGCCCTATGGGTATTGAACACTAAGTCTAAACTGCTTTGGCTTAAAAGGAACATTACAGAAGTGGTTCGCTAACATTACAAAACAGTTGCTGGCAGTGTAAGCACTTTATATAATCCACCATATACATAAACTGACAAACCTGGGTCACGAGAAAATAGTGAAAAACCGATTACACGTTTGCATGAAATCATATAGATTCAACAAATAAATAAAACGCTCACTGTGACTGAGCGATAAACTCCAATCAGAAAATTAGTTTATTCATTTCTCATCAAATATGGCATTTCAGACAGATATATTTCAAGGGATGTTTTCTACTATCATCATCATTAGACCGCGTAAGTTTTATGTAAATCTGTGATCAAAAGTATATTTTACAAGTTTTTTCTTACCAATTCTGTAATGTTCCTTTAACAGAGACAATCATCTAAACAAGAATTTCCCCTGTAGATTATGTTCCTGTCGAAGGGTATTTTCAACTGTATTAACGATGATTTACCATAAACATCAAAGAGCGCAATTTAACTCAGAAATAATGATTTACTCTAAATATTAAAGAGCGCAATTTAACTAACTCAGACATAATGCATTGACAGTTAAAAAAGAATTGCTGTGTTGTTATATTGCACTGCCTGAAAAAAGGTGTCGGTTTTAAATCAACATTATCAGACTCAATTACTTTGTCATCGTATAAAACTTATTTTTTATTAGTTTTTGACATTATTTCAAGTCTGGTTGTTGGTTAGGTCTTTGTCTTAAAACAGACTGTGTATAAGATGACCTCGAGAGCGTACGAGCTTTTGCGAGAATCTGGATTCCGGGCACCTCGAGTAGCAGCTACAGCGTGTATTGTGGCAGTTGTTTTGGAAAAAACTTGTATCGCTATGTTCTTATAAACTCGAACCATTGAATATGTTTTTAGGGGTTGGAAAGTAGCACCCACGTTTAATCTCCCACAGCTGATGGTGACCTCATCGTCACAAGACTTTACACGGTCTAGCAAGTAGCTAGAGTAAGGGTCATCATGCATGTATACAGTTTTTGTCGGTATTTATAATGGTAGACCTCGTACTATACTATGCATCGTATGTCGGTCAAGAAAGTTTGGGGTTGTATGTTGGTGCTGTTAGGTCAAGAGAGGGCGCCATGCTATACAAGGCAGAGAGCCTAAAATTAGTTTACAATGTATTGTATTATTTTACTGTACCTGTGGCGTTTAAAACATACAGACATTTCAATCGCGTGTTTCTGTCTCTGTCAAATGTTTCATTTGTTTTAGATTAATTGTGTTAACGGGGCTCTGCTCATACCTTTCATAGTGACTGCAGAAAGTACAGAAATATTCATTCAAGTTTAGCAAAAATAAGTACGAATTCATTACTCATTTGGCAAATTGTCCAGTACAGCCAAGGTAAAACTTGACATGTTCTTGCCCCGTCGAAAACATTCCTCATATAAGGAATTAAGAGAGTTATATAATTTTCTGCGAAATAACCCTGTCATTTACGTTGGCCTATTCACCGTCCATGTGGTCCGAAGAAAGTAAAAACAAACCACTGTGAAAAGGAAATCCATACGGAGTTTTCGAACGTTCTAATACCACTAGAGGTCGCACTCGCACTTTTCCTGGTAGCCTGATCTTGGACCGATATCAGCTAGGGCGAGCAAGGGGAACCAGCGCTTACTACTACTAACATGTTTGTAGTCCGCATGCGCAATTTACTGTTGTCAATCGAACGTTGAGACAAGAGATGAGAAATTAGCGAGGTAAATAATGTCTTTCTTTTTTTAAACTAGGTGAATGCAAAAATCAGTGGAATTTAACTTATTATGCCTTAAGGCGTGTACCCGACTTTTATTTAAGTAATACTGGAACAAAAACAGTTTGTTTTGCTGAGAATACTGCATTTAGCTTGTCAAAAGTAGTGTATTTGTTTACAATCTGACACTCAGTCAGTCAGTTGACAGTATTACACTCACTGACTGCACTGACAGTCGGCAATTAATGTCACCCACTGTATTGTCAGTGTCACTGTGTGCAGTGCCAGGCTGTTTGTTTGTGTGTATCTTGAATGATAAACATCTTCTAAAAAAAGGACTATTCTATGGATGAATAAATAACATAGCATTACTATTATTAGCAAAAAGATGGACCTCGTTACAGTCTTTGAGTTTGTGATCAAGTGTGGAAGAGAATAAGCGAGTTCGGCATTCTGACTGCGCATGTCCGAGATTTACTGGGTGAGAGTTCATTCGGGATAAACATTGGCACACGCGTACTAGCTCAGTGCACAAACACACGTTGTTCTTATGGCGCACCTGGATAGATGGCAGGCTTTCTCGGAAAATAAGTTAGTTGTTAATATATATATATTCCTTTACATGCTTTAAGCAGGGTTTTCCAACTAAATTGTATTTTGTGAGGCATTAAACAACGAAATTTTGCTCAAATGTAGCTGAGAAAAGCGAGTATTCGGGACCCCTTTGGTTAACACTAGGCACCGGGGCCGCCGCGGCCCGGCAGGGGCCCCGTTCGTTGTCGTACACCACTAAAAACACGGAGAAGTAAATCAACTCCAGAAATCAAAGACGATTTTATTGATATTTTGACTTTAAAAAAGGAAGGAAATTTGAATGTCAACTCTTATTTTTCTGCTCGATGATGAAATTCTCTCCATTTTTGTTTTCTTGAAAGCAATTTTTTAAATGAAAAGTTAAAGTATTGTCTTGCTATTAAATCCAGAACTTATTAATAATGTTAGTTGTGAGCTGGTTTTTACTAAATATTTGGCAAGTTATTTTGATAGAACTTTTGGTTAATTTATTTTTTTAGCCAATGAGGATTTGTGCTGCATTGAATTGTGTAAATAGCACGTTTCAGCTTTGTTTTGCAACTTCGGAAGAGGACGGTGTACCTGTAGCCCACCCTTCATACTTTTCCAGGGTAAAAAAAGGTGACATCAACTAAAGTTACAAGGAGATTTAAATCATCTCCTCGCAAGTCTGGACCATGTTGAATGAGCTATAGGAAGACTCAAATGCTTCCAAATTCTCAAACATGTTTTGCCCATCACCCCCCCCCCCCCCTGATTGGTCAAATCTTCATCATTTATGCAGCAATCACTAATCTGTCACCCCCACTTGTAACATAAGTCATCCTGAGAAAAGTAAATGTTAAAGTTTCAATTTCTGTAAGATTTTGCCAAAGTATGGCATGTGCAATTTATTCATAAAAGAACAAAACAGTTATAAAAACATACAGTTCAATCTGCAGCAAAACAAGTAGGCACAAAATGCATCTAATTGCTACTTATTGCATACAACATGCACATTACCTCTTACCAAATTAAGGATTATCTCTTATGCTTCCTTATGGCCGCTCTAGTGTGTACAAAAAGTTATTTATATTGTACTATATTTTTACATTTCTATTTATATAATTATATTTAACATACACATTAAAGGAAATCATTTTCTGTAACGGCCTTCAAATGTGTGCATTATTTTCTTAAGATTTTTTCCTTGTGATAACTTTGTTGTAAACATGTACATTCACTAAACATCATGGATTTCAATGAAAAATTGTTAATATTTTTGCCAATCCCATGTCAGTATTTATCTATAGACAGTATTAACCATAATACTTAACAAAGTCAGGAAAAATAAACTTTTTTTTAACACGTAGGCCTACTACCTGAAATATATCCATTTAAAACTCAGTTTTGTATGTGTAGACAGTTTCAACCTCCGTCACACTTTTTCAAATTATGTCATGTGCAATAAAAGAGCAAGTGCATCCATTAACACGTTTATTTTTTATGTACATAAAACAGGACATTTTAAAAGTGTTTAGGTAAAAGTGTAGGCCCTATAGCAATTTGAACCTCTCTCTGGCAGTACCAAATAAATTAAATATCCTGATATGTTCATGTGAAAGACCTAGTGTTTATGTTAAAAATTAATTACCCTTCTTGGGTGTTTGTATTTCCAACTTAATCTCTTTTAATTAGCACCCTGTTATAAATAAAATTTCTGTTCGTGGTCGTGCTCCCAGAACCTCCAGCCGGTTCACCCGCTCGAACAGCTAGATTGTTTAGATGGTTGGCCAGTTCAATATAACTGCATGGTAGGTAGCAACTGAAGAATCCCCTTTGACTCCCCTAGCCTAGCCATCCATCTGTGAGGTCTTGGACAGGATCTGGCAGCATAATGTCACCATACTTTAGCAGTTCACGATATTGCTGAGCACTGCTGCCTCTTTTCCTCAGTTGCAGACGGCAGCACCGGGACCTTCAATTCTTCCTTTCTTCCCGTTCTTTTCAGTCCCCTGTCTGCTAAAAAGTTCTTCAAAGCTTAAACTTTCCATCGCATGAAGTCATCCAAACTCAAATTCTCGTAATTTTGATCACTCATAATCTAAAAAATATTTGACCAAAAATTAAAGAAAAGCAAGAAGTGTGAGCCTATTCGCGTCTGCAAGATGCTAACACACTGCGTAACACACAAGCGCGTGTGACAACGGCGATGTTTATCCCGAATTACCTTTGACCTTTACCCAGCATGCATAGCGCGCGCGAAATGCCGAACTCGCTTATTGGAAAGGGACCCTGAATATATTGTTTAGTTTTGATTCGTGAGCTGTTTTTGTTAAAATGGTACTTTAGATTAGCTAATGCTAGTTCAACGCTAAAAATAAAATCCACCATGTTTCCATTTTAAAAAATTCAGACTTTCAAACTGAAAATGAAAGACCTAAGTTATAAACTATTTTTTTGAAGTGAAACTGAAATGCTATAACTTGTAAGTTTTATCGTTATGCTCGTTATATTTCGTACACCTTTATATGATCATTTACCAAATACGAGGGCGAGGAAGGGCACAAACAATTTTTGTTTATAATTGGCATTATATTAATTATTGTTTAATGATTGATGAATTTTTGTTGGCTTTTTGTTGTGTTTATTGTTTGCTCAATATTGTCTTATTTAACTTTAAAGTTCATGTGTAGACCTAACAAAATTTTTTTTTAAATTTTGACAGCAGGTGACGGGTGACACAGTTTATATGTCATCACCATGACGACGCCAGGGACCAGTCTATTCCCAACCATGACCTCAACCGGTTTGGACGAGGTAGGCTTATCGCAGTCCATGCCAAAACTAGTCAATGAGGGGGCTCTGCAGAAGATGCTCGCAGACGAGAGAATGCGCTGCGAGACACACAAGACTAATTACCAAACGTTAAAGGCTGAACATACAAAGTGAGTAACCCCCCCCCCCATCATTGACAGCTTTGCAGTAGATGTTATCAAAAGTTAAAACAGTTACATGACTTTCCGTAACACACACACACCCCCCACGTGTAATGACCACCCCATTGTACTGACAAATGTAGACCCCATTGTTTTTCTTTGTGATAGCAATCGTGGACCTATTTGTCTCATTTGTTTTAAGCCCTCGGTTTTAAAAATTTCACTGAACTGTATGTCTAGAAAGCTACTCCAGGTGTTTTCTTGCAATATACATTTTCTGAAGGTTATGAAGGTACACACATGCACAAAATCAAAAGTAGTTATAGATTTGAACTTAACAATAATGCTCAATTTGCTTTAAAATCAGAGAAAAAGAATTCTAATTTGTACAGCACTATTTTATATGTATACGAAAACTTGATTGATTTTGTTTTCTGTGGCATTTTCATAGACTTCAGGATGACTTCCGTCGTCAGCAGCGAGACATCGAACAAACAAAGGAAGAAGGTGGCGCTATGGAGACTAGATTTCAGTCCCTCATGGCAAGGGCAAGCCGGGAACTGGCTGAGAAGATCACAGAACTAGAGGAACTTAAAACTCAGGTAGAAACCATCGGTGACATTTCACTTTTCTACTGACAGTGATATGAACACAATCCAGCAAATAAAAGCAGATTTTGAAACCCAATTTAGTGCAATTTAACTTCATTCAAAGTTTGTGCATGTTTTTTTTAATGAAAACCCTCCTGTTGATTGATCATTTGAAACCATTCAAAATGACACACTCTAGAGCTTTTCCATTGGATTAAAGTGTACGCAACCATGCATGATCAGTGAAGAGTGTAAATGGTTTCGGACGGTGAAACAATGGGCTCCACAATCTACCAGATAGCTCTATATTTACTGTATGGTGTGCTTTTTGGGGAATTTTATTTCAATTTTATTTTGTTTTCAATTTGTTTCTGTCTACTTATTCTTTGGAATGGCGTATTTGCCCAATAAACTTAGATTGTGACATGCCTGCTGCTTAGTAAATTTAAGTTCTCTAGAATTAAAGTAACGTCACCAACGACCAATTGTGACTTTGCACAGGCCATAACCCCAGAGAAACTTGAAGTTATGAAGGTACAGATCGCCGAGAATCTGGAGGAACCTTTCCGGGAACGGTTCGGCAAACTGGAGGAGGAGCTAGAGCACTACCGCAGTGAGTACAACAAGCTACGCTACGAGCACTCCTTCCTCAAGTCGGAGTACGAGCACGAGACGGCAGAACATAAACGCATCATTGAAGAGATGAAATTACAGTATGAGACGGAGGTCAGTGTTGTCCCACCTTTCATTTCAAATTTTGACTTCATTTCTTTTGGGGTTAGATGGTTTCATTTGTAAAACCGTAACATGCAAAACAGTCAAGTTTTTGTAAGAAGTAACGCTGTAACTTGCCTTTTTTCTGGACTTAGAATTTCATCTTTGAGAGGGGTAGGCCATTTTCATTTTGAAATAGGCACTTCCCTTGGAAAATCTCAAGTCTATGGGAAACTTTTGGCATGTTTGTAGCGCACAAGGCTAAAACCAGGGTAACAAGAAGCCATGGCCTCTGTGGCCTCCATGTAATTCCAGGCCTGCTTTTTCACTGCCTCATATTCAAATCCTTTCCCTCGCTTGTAATAATTAGCATATACAAAACAATTTTTGGGGGTGATTACACTTTGCAGTTTATTTTTTAATCATACCTGACTTCCATCCCCTAATCATTCTACACTTTTAACTTTTACTACATGGAGTAAATCTTGCAGGTCCAATTATTTGTAAACCTCTTTTGGAAGGAGTGTTGGCTCTGAGCCGTCACAACTTTATCAAACTGTGTGCTATGCTTATCGAACAGCAGAAGCAGAGTGCACTGTTAGAAATGTTGAAACCAACCAAAAAATTTCACATTGTTGTACATGCAAAATTTACTTTAACATTTACTTCTTATAATCCACACCATGCAAAGCTTCAGACACCACCCACTTACACTTTCTTTCTACAAAAAAAATGTGTACATTTAGAGACTAGAAGTTACCAGTCAAGGCTTTTTGAATGTAGAGGGGGAGTATAAATTAAAATTTCTTGATTTCATGACAGATTGAAAATCTACACAAAGACAAGGAGGCCATAATTGCTAAGTTCACTCAAGACAACAGCCATGATGGACAACGAGTCCGCACTCTGCAACGCGATAATGCTCAGCTTCATCTCAAGGTTAAAGGTGAGGCTGGATCAACAAGAAGGCAAACTGCAGAGTTCAAAACACCATCTTGACCCCTAGTTGAGTCCAGCAATCTTAGCATTGGTTCAGTAAACTCACAACCGAATAATAACTAACATATTTTAAACTACATACTCATTAGTAAAGGTACTGTTAATATTCTTATGAATTTACAAATCCAAACCCTTTAAAACTGCAGCAAGTATGAATGAGTAAAAACAGGTTACGGTCTTGCTCAAATAGCTTTCGATGGAGTAAACTTTCTGAGCTACAAAACAGTTGGTTTAGTGGAGATCTTGCAATTTGAGTCTAGAAATCAGGAAAGCTAGGCTCATCATCAGGACTTACAGTTTCAACATGATGATTTTAAATGCCCATCTTTGTATACAAGATCATACGTATCAACAGGCCATCCAAACCACATTTAAAAAAAAAATTCAAATCATATCATGATCACATACCGTAATAATTTACTGTCAATTTTAGAAATGTTACTGTTGCTGTTTGATTGTAGGGCTGTTGAGTGAATTAGAGGAGATCAGAGCCCAGAGGGAACAGACCGGGTTACAATCTGATCACGTATCAAGATTGCAGACACGACAACTCACTGAACACATAGCTACAATCAAGGCACTAGAGGTTAGTCTCGATTCAAGGATTGGATTGGAGGAAAATACACAAATCCTGATAAAGGAGTGGGTTCTGTCTTTGTTTTGTGGATGAAGCGCACATAAAAACAAGGGTTTTACATACAAGGGATTTACGTCCTCTCTCCATCATCAAAAGTGGAAATCTGTAGGTTTTGTTGGCTTCTTTTTTTTCTTCTTCATGTCTCTTTCAGCTTTGAGAAAAATCTTTGAAAAAATCTTGAAACCAGAAAAACAAATCCTGACAAATTCCCAGTCTGTCTTGTGGTTTTCATGAATTTCACGTATGACTTAAACAGTGTAAAAAGTTAATGGACCATTGCTTAAAAATGACCCAAATCTTTTTATATTGAATATATATATATTTTAAAATAGTTTTGACTACTGAAATCAAAACAAACTGTAAATTTCAGACGGAGAAAGAATCATTGAAACTGCACATTGAGCAGCTGGAGAAGGATCTGGCATCTACCATGGATGACCAGAGGGCGCTGTCAACCAAGGCCCACGATGCCGAGAAACGGACGATGGAACTGAGAGGTCAGCTGGAGGAGGTACTCCACCAGCGGAAGATGGAGGTGACCGAGTTGAGGATGGAGATGGTCCGCAGTAAAGGAGAACTTGAGAGGGAGAGGGATGGTTTGGCCAACGAGTTGGAAGGTCAGTGGTTCTGGTTGGTAGCACTATAGACCCCTCTTGTCATTGTCACATTTTTGTAGCAACAAAGGAAATCTGCAACGCTGGGGTGCTACACACATTGAACGACCGAAAGCGGGTAGTGCCATCCAGCGTTGTGTTGTGTAGCACATGTTCATGCACACAACCTTACGGATCCGGTTTGTGGGGTCCTGCTATTGTTCCTATTCCTTTTCTAAAGAATTCCTCTGTGGGGTCCAAGTTGAACAGAAAAAACTTTGTGGCGTTCCATTGTTTAACGAGACTCTACAAGGACCCTTCCATAAGCCCTGTTCTAGTAGTATGTGCATGACTTGCAAGTGTAAGTACTCCACTCCAGCATGGCGAGCAATAAAACAGTGGCGTCATCTGATAAGGATTTATAGGCGAGTACTTGTGGGCACTGGGGCTGAGAGTAAATGACAACCCACAGGTGTCTGTATGAGAGGGGCAGGTACATATGTCTAGTTGCTGGAAGAATGTGTTTTTTTCTTTATAGCACTATATGATAAGAAGTGCTTGTGTGTACCCCCAAGGTCGATGGCTTCAAGTCCAACAAGTGTTCCTATAGATCTTTGTGAGGTTCAATAATTTTGTTTTGCATTCCTTGTATATACAAAGTTCATTACTCTAATTATACTTATATAGCATGGACTAAAATGAGTGTACTTACCTTCAACAGGCTGCCAGTCCAATCTTGAGGTATTCAAGAAGTCGGCCGAGATGCAGACGTCCGCCATTGCTGAGAAGGAGAAAGAGGCAACACGCCGCGTCCAGTCAGCTAGAGAGGAAGAATGGGACAAGATTACTAAACTAGAACAACAAAAGTAAGTACAGGGGCTGAACAAAACTTCATGGTTTTTCTAGTTTTTTTCTGCAGATGTTCAAGAGAATTACTTTACAATACTTGTGTGTCGTAACCTTGATTGCAAGATGAAGCATTTCAATGCGTGATATTTTTTGGTGTTATTTTATCTTCAGTCTGGATCTTGAGGCGAGAATCCACGAGTTTGAGAAGCTGAAGATAGAGGAGGATTCCCAGAAGCACGCGACAAGGAAAAGTGGGAGGAGCTTTTGAAAGCAGCCAATCAGAGAAGAGATCAGACGGAGAAGGATTTGCTAACACTCAGGTAAGCCAGACGAAAAATGGAGACATATTTTTGAATTCAGAATACCACTAAACCATTCTGATGGTTTTCATCGAACCCACTGTGTGAGTTGCGAGAGAACAGCAATAACCATAAAGAGTGGTGAATAACTGCTCTGAACACAATGGGCTGAATTTACTGATCACTTTGTTGTATAACATCATACAGGGCTAAAATAGATCACCGTAACACCCTCGCTGAAGACCTAGAGAAGGAACAGTCCCAATGCAATGACCTACAACAACACCTCCAGCAGACGACCATGGAGCTCCACAGCATACAGGCCATGGAGCAAGAGCTGACCACTGAGAATGACCGCCTGAAGACCACCACCAACATGCTGAGGGATGAAGTCAGGACGGCGAGGCTGGAGACGGAGAGATCCGCCGAGATGTCAATGGCGAGGCTGGAGCAACAGAGGGCGTCCTGGGGTGATGAGAGGGGGCAGCTGGAGAGGAGGGTGGAAGAGCTAGAGGTGGAGATTAGGGCGGGGCATCAGAAGACGGAGGAAGTGGCACAAATACACCGGAAGGTAACTTGATAACCCTGCTGTTTCAAATGTGTTTTATTGACCTTCTAGCCATCTAAAGCCCAGTTCATACTTCGAGCCCTTTTCAACTTGAGCGAATTGTTCTTTGCGAATTTGTGACTCCAACAAGTTCTCAGTCTGGCTGGCGATTTGGGGGTTAGTTTCAGAATATCCAAAATGCAAACTTTGCGTCATCTTTCAGGAGCTATGTGATTATCTTACAGGGGTCAGTTCCATTGTGTGTTTCTTGGAGACTTAGGGATGTTATGAAGGACTTTTTGTGGTAACCTGTCCCTCGTTTTTGTTTTTGTTTTCTTGCAGAAAAAGAGGAAATACCAGAAGGTGGTCGACCGGCTGAGTGAAAAAGTGCAATTGTTAGAGGCTAAGAAGGAAGAGTTGAAACTTGAGAAACAGGCGCTTAAGTAAGATAATATTCTTCTGTCTAATTTTTCTCTGTTTGTTTATTTTAAACAGAGTTACAGTTTCAGAAGTTTCTATATGAAACAGAACCTACAAGTAGATTTCTCTACTTAGTTTACTAATATTCTGTTTCATATACGTCATGTACCGCACAGACCGCTATTTAACATCCCCCAAATTAATTGGCATAACAAATTTGCTTTCAACAACAGGTTACCAGCTAAAATACAATATAATGTATACTGTTTGTGACTGGTTCTCCACTGTTTGTTTCGCTAAGCACAAGAAAATTTGGTAAGCACCATTTTCTGCTCAAACAGCTCTATGATGTTACTCACTTGAACTGAAATTGTTTCCTAAACAGAAACCAAATTCCAAAACAGACTTATGCTAAGGCGGTCCAGCGATTGCGAGACCTCCAGCGACGTCACACAGAGTTCAGGAGTCTCCTAGCCGGTGCCAATGCCACTCTGCCTCTTATTGATGCCTCGGGACCCATAGAGACATCCACTCCATTTGCACCCAAGATGGCCACTGACCAGGTAAGAGATCAATTCAAATGAAATAGGTAATTAGTCAAATTAAGGCTGGATGATTGAGATGAGTTTGTTAAGAAAGTCACATCAAGTACTAATAACTCATCAAGAAAGAGACAACAATGTTTGTTTATAGGCAACAGGTAAAGGTACATTGGGTGTATTTTGGGGGTCAAATTTAGCTTTGGGACAATAAAAACAGAAAAAAAGAAAAGGATTATTGTAAATAGGCGTCTGTAAAATGTTTGAACATTTCAGACTTCTACAAATCACCACATGTCCTCCATGTTTGATGTCTAGCAAATATCTCTTTGTCCTTGTCGAAAAAACCAATATGTCATACCATCTTTGTTTTATCCCCCTCACAGTCGAGACTTCATAATGAGGACTTATCCTACCTCCGTCGCCGCTGTGGACGAGCTTGGGGAGAACCAGAAGCTCCAGATGGATGCCCTGCTTGGGGAAGCCCCACTCAGCGCCCGGACTGACATCCTGTCCCCGCGGAGTGATGAGGATAAAGAGAATTAAGACTCAGTTTTCAAGGAGACGAACTCCAACATGATCTTGCGTTGCGTCAGGACAATTCAACAATGGAGGTTTCTTGGGAAATGCCCGCTGTAGTGCCTTAGACGTTTTCAATCCTTGGAAAGAGAACTCGGAGAATGCTGTGTGTATTTGGTTATCTTTGTGTGACCGCTTTGAGGCAAATCATGACGCTGCCAATTTTAGCTTCATGGGAAACGTCAGCATTCTCATTGGTTGATCCAGGCCCAATTACGTGGAGCTGCTCACCCAAAGAATTCTGTGGTTACGGTGCCCGGTATCGCGGGGTACTTCTGTGGGTGAGCATTCAGGGAGTAAGTGCAGAATTCCACGGTAAGCAGCCCCATGAAATTGGGCCCCGGTTAATTTTTCCCAATCAGGCATGTCACATGGTATTGTTCACAACTGACATAGAGGACGTGCACAGCATTTTCTATATTCTTGGTTTCAATCATGTCAGAATGAAAGATTTTATTTTCCCTGTCCCCTTTTTAACTTTTGTAATTTTTCTGAATGAAACATGAATTTTAAATGATAAGATCTCAAATACACCGCCTTTTTAAAGTAGAAACACGTACAGTGTTCCATGGATCAATTGACATATGGGCATTAAAAGTACTCCAAGAGCAATGTGTATGTTGTTTCAATTTGAAGTAAGATGTGGTCGTACAGATAATCTGATCAAACTGATTTGGTCGTGCTTGTAGCACCCTCTGTTGACATCAAAATGTTTTTGTTACTACTGAATTATGTTGAAGATAATTGTTTCTTTCATTCATAATCGAGAGCCAAGGAAGAAAAAAAATCAGTAACGAATTTCTCGCTCTATGAGAACATTTTTTTTAACCTAGTAAAATCTACAAGCATATATGTAAATGTATTTATTTATATATTTTAAATGTAAACAAAAATCCTTTATTTGACAAGATGGTCACATTTTAACTTTCTTTCAGTTGGTCAAAAAACTTCAGGAATAAAATACAGTATATCACCTTTTTGAAGAGTGTGTACAAACATTCCATGAGTCAATTCAATGAACTTTCCAATAATATTTACTGCCCACAAAATGCTGCAGTTTCAGACATGAAATAGTCGCGAGTCATTTTGTTTTGTGTTGTTAATGTGTGTTTTATATCAATATCATGCAATATTTTTGTTTGAATTTTGTATCAGGGTCAAATTTCATAACTTTAGCTGTTTACCAGTAAGCAGATTTTTGTATGTAATACAGCAGAAAAATATGCATTAGCAAGTGTTTTTCATAAATGATCAAGAAGAATTGACATTGCTGAGTACGCCTTCAGTGCCAGTAGCAAGTTAGCGTGCCTTTTAATTTGCTTAGGGTAAGCTGTGGTTATGAAGTGGATACTATGTTAAGGGCCGTTCAGTAAGCATACATGTTTGCTCATAGGCTGTATTAAGTTGGGCCCTGGGCCCAAAATTATTGAGCTGCTTAAAGCACCTGGTGGTAGCAAACCACAATCAAATAGAGCTTATCAGAATAGGGTAACCATTCCACATGTACCATCTGCGACTGGTATCCTGCTTTTTTTTGCTGAGCAGAAAACTATTGAGCAATATGCGCTGCTTAATCAGCTCCATGAAATTGGTGTCTCCATAGAAATTGGTAGATTTGACAATTTGTAGGCTCGAATGTTCTCGTATACTAATTGAATTATGTCTGTCCCATGCATCATAAGTGTAAAAATATTCTTTAGCTTTCATTTCCAACGAGCATTCCAGGACCATGTGAAATGCATACTGCTTCCAACATGATGGCGGAGCCCGAGCCACAGCTGGAGCCTATGGCTAGGTTTTGGACAGGCCTGGGTACCAATTTACACTGGTCTGACACCCTTTCCGAAAACCTTGTAAATCAATTTTTACTTTCTCTGTTGTGAATGAAACAGCTTGATAACATATTTTGTTTTTTTTCACTTTCTTTTCATTTTCAATGTGTATGGTGAAGTTTGTCTCTCGCTTAAAAACAACAAATGTAGCCAGCAGTATTCAAAAGCAAAGCAACATTTTTCTCAGTTGTAGCTCTTTTCCTCTGTGAATATGAGCCGAGATCATCTCAATGTGAACCTAGATAACTGGTAATAAATGATTGCCTTTTCATTTAACAGAACATTGTATCATTTTTGTTTTAGAAGTTGAAGTTTCAACAAACAGTATTGACTTGCAATTGTGTCATGAAATAAATATAGTTTTGGGTTAAAAAAAAAAAGCAAACATAAAATGAACAATAAGTGTGTCACTTTCTAATGTGTTTAAGCGTTACATGATGTTACATACGAAGTGTGGAACTGAGAACAAAAGAGGTCCACATAATGACACATGTCCACACACCGATTTTACCGTGTGAAGAATAGGATTTTCCTTTAAGTGTACAGAACAAAGGAATGTCCACAGAGTGGATGAAACACAGAGCTGTGTGTCTTTTGGGGCTTACGGCAGGGCCCTTGATGGGTCTTTTACCTATTGGAACAATAGACCCCACAAAGGTTTTCTTTGTTCAACTTGGACCCCACAGAGGAATTCTTTAGAAAAGGGAACAATAGAACAATGACAGGACCCCACAAACCGGGTCCTTAAAGGTTGTGTGTGTGTGTGTGTACACACAGAAGGGCATATGTGGGGTCCTGACAACAATGGAACAATGGACCCCACAAGGTCATTTCAATAGGAACAATTGGGCCCCACAAGGGAATTCTTCAGAAAAGGGAATAATAGAACAACAATAGCAGTACCCCACAAACCGGATCCGTAAGGATGTGTGTGTGTGTGTGTGTGTGTGTGTGAAGTATGTCTACCCGATGAAACCAAGAACTTTAATAAAAGGGATACCGGTGTTATGACAAAGCCAGGACGTCCTCGCCATCCTGAATGCAGAATTCTGTGGTAAGCACTGCCATAGAAAAAGGCCAAAACTAGCTTTTGATAGGTTGGGGTGATTAACATTTTATTAGTGGGCAAAATCAGCCAAAATGATTCAACAATCAACAACTAGAAATTCAGAGGTTGTTTTACTATAAACTTTAAGTGTTCGGGTTTCTGAATTGCAGGTAAATATTACAAAAAGTATATAAATGTGAACATAGAAAACCATTAAAAAAGAGCTTGATGAGGTATACTTTGAACTTCCGGTTTGGACAGGAAGCGCGAGGTCAAGTCCGGTCAATAACAAGTATTAAGAACTTTCGTACATCAAACTTTCACAGACAATGCAAAGATTCAAATCAGTTGTGGCTCTCTAGATGTTTGTTAGTTGATGATTAACTTTAATTAAGCGTAATTTGATAAAACAATGATCGACGTCATCAGGACGTTATTAACATTTCTTTTCCTGGGCATTGAGATTTAAGTACCAATTTTTTTAACTATTTTGAACTTGGGACAGACTTTCAGCAAAAGGGCCCTATGGAACTCGGGCCTACAGAGGTACAAAGTCCAATTTAAACCTGGATTTTACAGAAACACAAGGCAGGTAAGGTACCACTACACATACCTGATCCAACTCCCTGAACAACAAACAGTTCATCAACTCCTGCAAACCTTGTGATGTATCCCAAGATTGGTGGCTCACCTTGGTAGCCCTGGATCTTCGGATCAGCAACAAACAGTGTTCTTGAGTATAGGATCATGCTGGGGAATCCCCTTTTTGCCTGTTGAGCTCTCCCCGGAATACCATGATACTGAATGGCCTCCGTGAGTCCACTCGTTCTGAAGAACTCCGGTTACTCATTAAAGATGACCAGCATGAGTGCACTCGTGTAGCTAACAATAAATAAAACGAAAAGAATTTGAATTTTATAAACAGTTGCAATTGTGAAAACATCAAAATCAAACTGACAGTGAAAAGCTAAAAAAGTCATCAGAGTTTCAAACTCAAAGCAAAGTATGATTCAATCAAGTCATGATCAAGTCAAGATTCGATTGTTATCATAAAATTCAATCAGAAATTTACCGTGACTCGGTGAGCTTTCCAAAATTGCAGATCGCAGAAACAGTGTTTGGAAAAGTTTTAAATTCATTTCTCTTGAGTCTTATTACTTTGGTCTGTTATCTGTCACTCTCCCGTCGTCATGAAATTTCCCACATGTAAACAACATGATCTTTTATTGACCATATCCCCAGACTTCTCACATGTTAACACAGCTTGATAAGAGTCCGCACATAGAGTGCACAGTCTAATAAAAGAATAACAATAATAATGTACCGCCCTCCACGGAACATGTGGTGGGTAGGTGGGCGGGGATGTTGGGTTGGTAGGCGGGGATGGTGTGGGGCATGGAGGGTGTGCCCAATAAAAGCAACTGACAACAAATAACCTCGGCCCGAACTTTAAATCAAAGTTTAATTTGTTTAAAGGTATTATACAGTATTGGTAAAGGATTGATGAAGCATAAATATTGTTTTACATGTTTTTATCGACTGAATAGTCATGAATCAATTGAAAACATGAATCTGTTAGGAAAAACATGTAGGCCTACGAGGAAAAAACTCTGATTTCGGGAAAAAATGCCTTAGTTATATAAAAAGTAAACCTAAATTGAATCCAAAGGTATTGTCATAAAAATAGTTCATATTAAGGTGAACTAGTTTGGAATTTTTTTGCGACTTTAAGATTTTCATGAAACGTAACAAATCATTGATCAACTTTTAAATTCTCCTTACCCCTTTCCCAAACAGTGTCGATCATATCTCCTAATTCATTTACCGGTAAGGTAAGGTGTGTAGTATTAACAACCTCTAAATTCTCAATACCTAAAAAACTCTGAGGCTCCTTTCCAAATATGGTCATTTAGACAAAGCGACGTCCCTGGGGCTTTGTTATGCAAATACGCCGGGGGTCGCCTGCTGACCAATGGGAGAGAGGGAGAGAGGGAGGGAGGGCGAGCTGACTCGAACTTTGCCGAAGAAAAATTGTAACGACTTTACAACTCATGGCTTTTCCTCCAAAAATTCGCGTTTTCAGCAGAGTTAGAGGATAAAAGTGCGACAAAAAGTGCAGTGGTGAGTGGAGAATTTTCTTGTCCAAAGAATTATAGTGTTCAAAAGGATTTTCATTCGCATAATGTGAACAAATTTGGGTTTTTTCGGCAGAAAGCGCCAACTTTAAAACCCACACAAGTGAGGACTTGTTCAAAGGATGTACTGTAATATTTCAACGCTCGATGACGCGGAAATCTAGCCGTATCCGTAGCTGCAGCCTACAATCCCGGCCATATCTCGCTGGGCCCCCCTGCCCCCTTTCAATGTTGAATCACATTGGGAGTCTCATTGTTGCACGGTCTTCTGCGTTCCAGTCAACATTGAGCGGGGGACGGGAGGCAACGGGGGAGAGAATGTTTATTGTGAGACAGGGAATGGTTATTGTATGGTTATTGTAACGTTAGGAACGGGTTGCCCAAGCATTTTTGCCGGGATTGTAGGCCTAATTATGACTCCTAAAGTGGCGGACAGGATAGGGACGTGTAAATGCACTGTGCATCGTGAAATGGGTCGATATACCTTTATCCTTCTGCCACCATAATTGGTCTTGTTCCCCGTATCCAATAGCAGTAATGGATGCCAATAGTCATTTTACAAAAAGGAACCAGACTATTTCTGTATCCATCCTCGGTTTGGGGAAAGTTCCTTTTGTTGTCACTTTTCACCCCTCACTTCCTCCCATTCGTAAAATAACCAGTTCCAACCATCATATTCTTCACACATCAGATCGGCTTCAGCGTGCTGTACAGGAAGAACCCATAGTTGCCTTCCGACGCCCACCCAGTCTCAGGGATCTCATCGTCCAGGCAGAAGTCCCCCCCATTAATGATGATGTTAATCCCCTTTGCCACAGGGTACTTTTAGGTGTTCCAACACATCAAAATGCATCGTTTGTAGACAACACATCAGGGAATCTGACTCCTTTACCAGCCATACAGGTGGTACCACCCATGAGACAAGGGGTCATGTCACCTGCACCACAACTAATCTAATCTATCTAATATCTTGCAGAGTTTGTGGTGTTCAATACATAGGTGAAACAAGAACTACAATGAAGAGGCGTTTCTACGGCCACAGATCAACAGTCAACACCCACAAGCTGGATACACCTGTAGGACACCACTTCAATCTTCCTAACCACTCCATTTTTGACATGAATTTACAGGGCATTGAGGCACTAGGTAACTCCAGAGAGACTGTCCGTCTGAGTAGGGAGAAATTGTGGATAAGGCGCATAAAGACCATTCAACCCCATGGTTTGAACATCCAAGAAGGAAATGACTAATAACCCTTTGTCTTTGCCTTCTCCCTTTTCCCCCACAGATATCCATATTTTTAGTCTGCCCTCTTAACTAATTATTTACTTTTCTTCCAACCTTCCATTTTGTCCTTTGTGTTTCCAACTTCTTGTGGTCTAGCCATCCCCTTCCCTCCAACCCCCCCCCCTTTGTCTTCATAATCCCTGCTTACCCCCTGCTTTTTCTGAATGCTTCTTGCTTTTCTCTCTCACTCTCTCTTTCATGTTTTTCCACTTGACTGCTTTTGTCCCCCTTGTAGGCATGTTATGTGTGTTGTCTTGTCATTTAGCCTTCGAGAAAGACTCTGCTAGGGTCGAAACGTCAGGCCACTAACTAATTTTTTGCATTTATACTACAGGTCCTTTTGGTTGGTAAGCAGTTTGCAACAGCTAATTCTAATTTCTCATCCTCGGTTTGATTACACTGATTTGAATGAGAGAAGATCAAGACGGCTGCACCATGATACAGGTTTCACGATGCAGAAACGCACCTCTTTTGTTTATTTTTCCCCTATTTTTTCCATAATGTATAGATTGTAAAAATCCACTGTGTGGTTCAGGAGTTATGATTTTGGAAAAACAGTAAACGTTGATTTAATGTTATTCGACACCTGATGACGTCATCATGACGCCATCATGACGCCATTGTTCGGGTGTCGTCAGGTCTAAAACACGCTGAGTTTCAAGGCTCAATTTAGTTTGGTTTGAGAGTAACTTTGTGAACAAGCGTATGGAAAAAAAAAGAAGAAGGTGGGGTCTCAAAAACTCGAACGAAAACAGCAGGTCTTTGGTTGGAGGCCGAACACCTGAGGGAAAAAACGAATAAAAACAAGAGGTGTTCCGGGCGGAGTGCCCGAAAACCTAACTAATAAAAACGAACAAAAACAAAAGGCCTTGCAAGTGTTGCTCAGAACACCTAAAAGACCAAACAAAAACCAAAAACAAAACAACGGAATAAAAACAAGAGGAGTTCCAAATAATGCTCAGAACAGTTAACAAATTTGGGAAAGTGCAATCAATAATAAACACCTGGGAAACACACTTGATTCAAATGATGGTACTTTTTAATTCGGATTAATTGTGGATTTGAAAAAAGAACAAGAGATTCTGACATTGTAAAGTTAGACCCGTAAAGCCCAGGCCAATTTCATAGGCCTGCTTAAGCAGACAATAGCGCTGGAAGATTTTCTGCTAAGCCGAAAAAAGGCAGGACACCAGTCACAAATAACACATGTGATACGGTGTTTTGGCTGGTAACCTTATTCTGATCTGGTGAGCCAAATGGTATGTGCTTAGTAAATGTTTGTGCATAAGCAAATTTGATCCAGGTCAAAGTTTTTACCATAAACCCAGTCATGACTGTGTTTTTACAAACCCTTTTCTAGTAAAAATGACTAGGGGAAAAAAACAATACCAAGCAGAACTTGATGTTTTGTTTTAGACGTATCGATAGTATGTGGATGTGTTAACTATGATAAATTTGTCCACTCAGGACTTGACATTATTTTCTATGACCTTTTTTGGTTGCAATAGAACAAGGTCAAATTTTTGAGCGGCTTGCGGCAACTGAAGAACAAGCTAAGGGGCACTAACGTCATGATCAAAGCAGGCCTGTGGCTGTACATAGAACTATGAACTCTCGCCCTCCATAGATATGCAATGGAGGAACAACGTGCGCATGCAGTAACTAAATAATATAACTTATGTGATGGATTCTTTTTTTGAGGGGGGGGGGTGTATTCAGCTGGGGATTGGACCTAAGCTTCCAGAGAGCTAATGTTGCAACACTCCTTTAGAATGAACAAGAAACAAAATCACAACAAAGGTTTAAATCTGAACGCTTTAATTCCAACAAGCATTTAAAACAAAACAAACACTGCTTCAGATGAAGAGCATACAAAATATATTCTGTCCAAATTATATGCAAATTTACAGCTTCAAAATTAAAAGGAATTAACAACAATTGGCTTCTAAAAGAAGAATTAAGGTGAGAAAACTACGATTGAAAACAGCATGGGAAACAGTCAAACAAACCAAAATGGAAAAACACAACAAACGTTTCCAAAACCCACATTAAATATTCAGTAATTTGTGGTACTTAAAACGGTTTTAAACACTTTTTTTAGTATCGTTGTTTGCAAAGTTATTGACAACATTTAAGTACCTTAATAGTACACTTTGGCTTGACAAAGCATGGTCAGATATAAAGACTAATTAACAGTGACTAAATACAAAAGTACAAGATCGGAAGTACCTGATCAAAGATGTACATATTGCATTGAATTACAATAACCGTAATTATAAAACACACAAGTACTTGCTACAAAAACATTCTTGTCAGAACACATGTCTGAAATGGGTTCGGACAACATTCACTTGGGGGGAATACAGCAATTCTTGAGATATTCATTACATATTTGTATACAATGGGTGTCACATTTGCTTTAAAAAAAAATGTATTATCAATATTTTAAAGTGCCTTGCAGGCCGTTATTTTATTCAGTGACATTCAATTATAATTTGTCTCAAAAAGTTGAGATCATTTGAAGTGGGTATAGTAGTCAGGGAGACAGTTAGCTCAACAATTGGGATTTGAATCTAACTCAATTCAATAAGTTTATGCCCACAAATTCTGCTTCAGATACATTATCATTGTAGGGTGTGAGAGTCATTGCTGACAATGTCCAAGTTGAAATGTCCACCTTTTACAACCCTGGAGTTACATTTCAAGGGGGCTTCTGGGAACAGTATCCTCAGCTCTAGAGAAGTAGATCAAAGAGCTGGGATTCTTCATGACTGATGAAAACAACAGCCATTTTCTTCCACCAGGCAGACATAAACAGTCTGAATTGAGATAAAAGTCTGACATTTCTATTTACTGCATTCGACAAATACATTGTTATCTTTCTTGCTGTACACTAATTTGATTGAATACAACATAAATTTTGCTGAAAATAAAAAACAATTAAAAACACAAGAGTAAAGTTCTATGAAAGCAAGCAATGAAAAAAATGAACCATTCAAAGCAAGTTTGTTGCACTGACTAAGAACACAACGATTAAATTGAAGCTCCAGCAAAGTCTTGGGCAATACGTGTAAGTACATACATGTACTTCTCAATATTCTAACATTTATTTTGAAATTATTGTTAAAAATCATTTTTTTGTACAAATTTCAAAAACAGATTTGTAAAAAATACATTTGCATGCCAAGTTTATAAAAATGTAACTCAAATTTCAGTAAGTACTGGAATTTGCTATAAAAATGCATAGTAAGTAGAAGAAAAAAATGTTACAATCAATCCGTAATGTGGAATTTGCATAATTTATAATCGCACTATACACTTATAGTTTCATCGGTAGTATTTACATCGTTAAGTAACAAGCATTTTTGTTGTTCAGTGTTTTCAAAATATCTTACAAACCCCTACAGGAATCAGTTGTGAAATTTCTCCACCAATCATCGCTCTTTTAAACAATTGAATTATCATCAATTTTTTCAAAGAAATATAATATGTACATCTCTCTATGAACAAAACAAAACCAAATTGTGTACAGACACTTTAAATTGTTCATGATTTTTTTTAAATGAAGAAATTTTGTTCAGCACCAAACCGTTTCCTCCATAATTTTCCGACCCTGCACCCCTAAATGATCAACAAAAATGGTCTGAATTTGTGCATAGAGTCTTCCATTGAAATGTCCTGCAACATTTTCCGCTAAGATTAATATTCAATTGAAACCATTCAATACAGTGCGCCCTCTACAGTTTCCCCAGGAGAGGCCATTTTCGCAGTGAATCATGAGAAAAGGGTCGACAAGCTTTAATCGTCTCCTAGCGCCCACGCAAGACACCAATATTTGTTTGAAGTTTGCAAAGCAACAAGGCTCTGTTATAGTAATAGTTTCCTTTTCAGTGTTTATGGCATAAGATGGTAGCTTTTTCTGAGTCTGGTGAATGTTTTTCACCTTCATGTAAGCCATTTAAAGGTCCCCAAATTGCCCATGCAGTGCTAAGTTGCAAGTGTGATTGTTTGCAGTCGATCACTTTTGCCTTGGGGGGAAAATGGCCCCCTGGGGTAAACTTTAGAGAGAGCACTGTATGTGAATTAAATGTACATGATATCTACTTACATGTTGATACTTAACCATGTGTCACAACTATCGATGAGATATCACCGATATCTTGAGCTGTAAACAGCTATTTAGTATTCCGTTATTTTGAAAAAGTGTACATATCAACAAGGTAGTGATATACTTAATTTGTGCTATAAACTAAACTAATAAAATATAAACGACTACGAACTCGAAAGAGTCCGAGGTTTAACTGCAACTTCCTAGGAGTAATCTGATAAGACCGAACGGACACCTCTCACACAATCTTTAATTTAATTGGATAGATTGAGTAGTTTTTGCGAGTGCACCTTGTAAGAAATCTGTTAAGTAGAAGTGGTGGCTCTGAAGAGAGCCACTTGGCTATTCCCAACATTCTGACTGGTGTGGTTTTGTCGTTGTCAGGAGCACACCACCATAATCTTTGGCATGTCATGGCCGAGCGGTCAACTGCACTGGACTCAAGCTCTGGTGTTTTTGATCAGCAGAGTGCATGCTCGAGTCCAGGTCTCAACAAATGTGCCATTAGGCAAGACACTTAACCATATTAATTCCTTTGTCCTTTGTGTTGTGTAAAAGAACCATTTACACTTACGCCAAGAGAAGGGGTTTGCTTGGTGTTTGTTGCAGTGGCTACAGAGTGCGCCGCAGCACCTTGTAAACCCTTATACAAGGTGCTACATAAATGGGCCTCATAATTCCTATAAAGTGTTTCTCTTTGTTCAAGTGCCTTGAGCACCTTATTGGTGGATCTGTGCGCTGTTTAAGACTCCAATATTATTTTTGTTGGTGTATAAAAAGCAGTACATAAAAGTCGGCAAAACAAGATTCAGGTGTCAATGTATAAGCCGCGGCTTTGTACAACGAAAATTATGGTGTTCGAAATGTTGAGAATAGTACTTAACAAATTTTTATATGGCGTACTCAAATGAACACTCGGTATCATACTCTGCAATGCACAGCCTCAAATCCTATATTTGGATATACGCAACGGTTCCGTTAAATATTTTGCACTATAAATCTACCACTGACAAATATCATGAGGACTATTTAGGGCCTGGATAGTGTTTTTACAAGTAAAATAAATAAAGTTAAAATATGATTACATATTACGGGCTAAATGTTCACACAATGTCTTCTAAAAAAATAATAAACTTAGTTTTTTTTTGGGATTTAATTTTTTTAAACCAACAATTTTTTTTGTTTTTAAATTCCTAGTGTCTTCTGTATTTCTTTTTGAAACAGATATCCAGTTTGTGAGCAAAACAAAACAAAGCTAAATTAAAACAAACAAGTCAAAAACTCTGTAACATGAGAACTCAAAAAACAACGATCTCAACAAACAATAAACAAAAACAAAAAACTTGAACTTTGGGGTTAATTTCATGAACAGAACACTATTTGGTGATTTTTCCGTACCTATATTTTATCCAAGTTTAGGGGTTCCATCTTTTACACGAGTGGACAACGGTGTGACAATAACGATCAGTTATCGCTATCACTGGGGGACTTCGCTCAGCTGTGGTCTGCCTGTTTGATGTTGGTGGTTTTTTTTTTTAGGAAGTTGAAGATTAAACCTGAGACTCTTTCAGTAATTGTCATGCAGAGTCAGCCATCAGACGGAAGATGTCCTCAAGACGGTCGCCGAGGTTCAACTTCAGGGCGTCCTTGTCCTCGTCGAGAGCTTGGAGGATCTGAGATGAAGATGAGACAAGGAAGATAATCGATGAGTAAATGCAGTTTATGAAATCATAAAAAGTTCTAAGAAAACCATAATCGTCCTGAAATCAGGAACAAATAGATAAGTTAAAGAGCTGCAGTTTTCTGTAAAACGTCAAGTCTCCAGACAGAACTCAAATTTAAAGTTGAATTTCATAATCATAATATATAAGGAAGGTGAGCCTCTTTAGCCTCACTACCAAGAGCAGTGCGGCGTATCTATACCTCTTGTCACTAACCCCTGATAGGGATGTGCTAAAAAATGACTTAATGTCTCTTTTGTGGTTTACCATTCTTGGGCGCGTGCATAGAGTGGATCAACCACTGGCCTAATTTAAATGTCTCTCATTTGAACAACATCTCACCTCGCTCTTGTAGATGCATGCGTAGCAGAAATACAACTCATTGAGAGCATTGAGCGGCTGAAACTCATTCTGGTATTTGTTGGTGTGAGCGGCCAGCATGGCACCCATGTCCTGATCGCTCACGGAGGCCATGGTGTTGATCTCCTTGTAGTAGCTGTTGGCGAAATGAAACACATCACAGTGATTGGTTGGTCAGTATCTTTCTATATCAGTAAATTCAAGTTAATTATCTTCCAGGATTCTTACTGTCAATGACAATTAATCAAACTCCACAACCAAAATCATGTTTTTTGATCAATGTAATGCCCTTAAATGCCTGGCTCTCTCTTGTGTTACTACAAAATAGGTACCACTTCAGTATGTAAGCAGTTATTTTCTGCTTATGAGGGGTCCTTAGAAGAACTTCCATTTTATAATCAGTGCTTACCGCAAGCCAGGCAAAAGGCATACTAACTCGCTGGCAGTTTTTGTAAGCAGATGAGTGATGCAATGATGCAAATCCATAGTCAAATCTTGTATAGAAAGCAAGCTCTGCTATTAGTAAACAAACAAATCTGCGTACTGGTAAACCAGCTGTATGAAATTGTGGGTGGGGGGGGTTCTCACCTGGCTACCCATTCCTTGTAGGTTGGGATATCCTTGGCATACAGTAGCTTATTAGACGGTGAGTCCTTGGTGAGTGTTTGCTCAGACACAGAGCAAGCGTCAATCAACGTCTGGCCTATGATTGACAGACAGGCATCTACTGTCCCGGACTTGTTGATGTCGAACAAGATGTCTGGGTTCTTGATGAGATTGACCCAGAACCGCAACTGAAGACTAAGAACAGAAATGAAGGGGGAAATAATAAGATAATCATGGTGATACAAACCTTCTGCTCAGGTTATCGTGGCTGAACTATGGTGAGTGAAAAACTTTATTTCATTTGTGACCGGATCTATCGAAATGAGGAATGTGTCAGACAGAACGTATTGCATGTAATTTGCGTGTAAAGTTGGTCACAATCGAAAATCATGAAAAAACACTACAAAAAACGATTCCGCGATTTTGGTGGTACTAGGTTAAATAAAACTTGATCTTTCTTGTCGTGGTCTTACCTTTAATTGAAAAGATTAATAAATCCACAAAAAGTACGTTTTCTTGAGCATGTTTTTACACAATTGATTCTCTTCAAAGTTAATTAAAACGAGCATCTAAACAAACACGTCGTAAAAAAAATGGAAGTGGCCTTGTCTTGTAGACTTTCTTCATTTCCCGATAATTTCGGACTGGAATAAGCTACGGAAAAAATAATGGTATCGCTGGAAAGCCAGTGAGTTACTTGTTAACACGGTATGCACAACTCAATTTCAATAAGGGGTCGATATATTCCTCATTTCGATAGATCGGGTCACATTCATTAAATCCACAGGTAAAAACTTAACAATTACAGTACAAAACTTTACAAAAGGCAAGATATATAAATATATAAAACAAATCAAACATATGAAACAATAAGCATAAGCATGTTAACTTGAGCATGTTTCATGAAATGGCAGAGAATTAGGCTTCACAATACAGCGTGTCACCAAGTGTCTACCTTGCATGTGTTATAGACCAGGAAGATTTTTCAAATTTGGTTCCTCAGAACATGGAAAGATTTGTTTATTTTCCAGGGAACTTTCTGCAGAATCAGGGAGAGTTGCCAGCTCCGCTGTGATAACAGAGAGAGAGAGAGAGTTGAAGGGGAGTGGCTTACCTGTTGCTCTTCCATCCATGAGTCACGTCCGGGTTAGTGATGCCTTGCAATCGTGCCTGCTCGTCCAAGAAGTCAAAGAAGTACTTGATGACCAGAGGGACCTCCGAGTCATACTTATCACATTTGAAGATGGTTTCCAGAAGCTCATCGACAAACTGCTGCAAGATTCCCTGTTAAACAAGATCAAACAAATTCGGAAAATGGAATCAAAAAATTAATAACAAAAAACAACAAAAACAACAAATCAGAACAAAGGTCAATTATGTTGTAGTAAATCCATGTTCAAATCTAAATTAATATTTCTACTGAAGACGAGCAGAGTATACTGTTCGAAACGTCAAGACCACACCGGCTCGTTTCAGAGCCAACACTCTAACAAAAGAGATTTACACATTGTTGTACCCGCAAGTTTACTATTTATTTATTTATTTATTTAAAGTTCCTTCCTAAATTAATGTCGTTTATGATTCCATGTAAGGAATCTTAATATTTCGAATGCGATTCATCGGGACAGTTCTTCACAGGAGCCGTTATTGGACAGGGCTTATATTGGATCCGCATTGTTCTTCTCAACGTTTCAACTAGTCTGTTTTACATTAAGAAAAATTTGCAGCTTTGCATGGTGTATTCTTCGGCAGGGGACTTTGACATACAGAAGGACAGGATGACAATAGTAGCAATAACACACAGTTCTTATATAGTGTACAATCAATAGGCCTCTAAAAGCACTCATTATTTTTACCACAGACATGCAGAGCTCTATTTGCATTATGAGACCCATTTATACAGCACCTTGTAAGTTAAATCTGCAGCCTAACATGCCAGAAACACAGGGGCAAATCCCTTCTCTGAAAGATAAGTGTACTGGGTTCTTATTGTGCATTACACCACACAAGGGACCAAAGGCTTTTACGTCCCATCCGAAGGATGAAGCAATTTTGGTTCAGTGTCCTGCTCAAGGACACAAGTGCCATGACTGGGAACCCGAACCCACACTCTGACAATGCCAGAACTTGAGTCCGGTGCACCAGACCGCTTCGGCAGACTGCTCACCTTGTAGTGAGTAACCTTGGCAAGTAGATCTCGGCCATCATCTTCTGGTCTCGCTCTCCTTTCCTTAGGCTTCCAGAGTCAACGTGTTTGACAAGATGCCACTGGTACGACCCCCTCTCAGGGTCAATGATGGGAGACGCTGAGGAGGCTGGACTGGTCTGTAAAGTGCCCAGACCTAGGATGGGGGGACGAATTTGTAAATGTCAGAATCGTTATAATACTTCCAAATATTACAATGTCAGCAAACACAGCTGTAACAGTACGTCATAGAGTTGGCTCAGAGCAGTGAGGTCATTATCCTACTACATTGGTTTCACCCTTCTACTCTTGTGACATCTTCAAGAGAGTTGACCAATCATTTGAAACCACTCAACTGCACGGGTTGTGTATACAACTGCGTGTAGAAGTAATTGTGTACCTGTGTACTTGTAGTGACATTCAGGATGAGGACTTATAACATAAGGGACAGTATTAGTCCATGTTTGCTATCACCAAGGGAAACAATGGGGTCCACGTTTGTCAGGACAAAGAGTTGAACGAATGAGAGTTCACGATTGGAGGTCATTACACATCTGTGTGAGTGTGGGTAGGTATACACATTCAAACCGGGGACCTATAACAAAAGAGGACAATAGGGTCCCCGTTTGGGGAAAGGTCCCCAGTTGGAAAATGTGTACAAAACCAATGAGAGCTGTTGCCAAAAAGTTAGAGTACAAACACTGTGTAGATGCATACACGACATAATATCACATTGCTGGCTGTCTATCCATCATTCAAAACCACAGTGGGTGGTACTGACTGGTCAGACAGTGGGAGGCTTAATGTGTTCATGTAGAACATATTGTAGAAATATCCAAATGAATAGAATGTTAAATCTCTGGTAATCTATCGTTGAATAAGGGGTAGATGGAGGGGGCCAGCTTACCATATTTCCTTGCTGGTGAGTTGGGTAGAGATCCTCCATTGATCTGGGCTCTTACTAGGCGAAGCGTCGCACCATCAGGAACCTATACAAAAATCCAAAGAATATCTTCAATATTTTTAGGCTTGCCCGGAACCTGAACCTCTCTCCCTTCACCACAGCTCTATGAAATTTTGCCATGCTGTGAGCCCCCACCTGGGCAAAATTTCATAAAAGCTGCGTAAGCACAAAAAGTTGCTATAAAGCATAAACAACATAATGCTAACCAGAATAAGGTTACCAGCCAAAATACCACGTCTGTGACTGGTATCCTGCTTATTTTTGCTGAGCAGAAAGTTGCTAAGCATAATTCTCTGCTTAAGCAGCTCTGTGAAATTGGTCCCTGGTCATTACCAGGCCGTGCAGACCACATCCACTGTTACTCAAAAGATGAATTTGTAAAATGGGAAATTGAATCAAACCCTGAAAACCATGCATAACGGTTTGGGTCTTCACTTTGTCTGGAGAACGATGGCCACTCAATCTCATTTTGAACAAGACCCACCCCCCTTCTACATCAACACAAATATTTGCCAAAGGCAAGAAGATTTTGCCACTTTTTTTTCTTCACTTGTTGGCAACTTTACCGCATTCAAGAAAATGTAGGGTCAAACAAAACCCTATGAAAAATTGTGAACTCAAGAAAAATCCTCACAAATCACAGAACTATATTCTATTGTAATACTACCTAAAACTGTGAAGGGCACTGATAAAAGTTGCTTTTGAAGTTTTCAAAATTGTTTTACGATGAATGAATTTCCTACCTGGTAGTGTGCTAGTGTGTTGACTCGTTTCCATTCTCCATCAAGTCTACCGCGGACTTCTTCATCCAGTAAAATCATACTACCAGAGCCCTGGGGTTTGTCACTCCACTCTGTACAGACGGACAAAGATAAAGACACTGTTCACAACTATGCCTGCTACAGTGAGGTGATTATACAACAATAACGAACACAGCTGTCTTAATGAGCAGTGATTACCCATGGTCTAGAGATAACAATACTTGGTTCTTATATAGCGCACATATCCTAGTAGCTAGATCAAGGCCCTTTACAACATTATTATCCCTGTTCATCAGACATACTTAAACCAATCCACAAACTTTCTCAACTCCCTGGGGAGCATTTACCCCCAAGCTACTTAAGTTAGCACTAAGGGGTTGAATTCAACACAATACTGTCTCAGCCCTCTCAGGTTCCCATTTACACACCTGGGTTAAGAGAAGCAATTTGTGGTCAGGTGTCATGCTCAAGTACACAAGTATCATGGCCGGGATTTGAAACCACACTCTGATAATTTTATAGCTTTATTACTAAACTGCCTCTTGTTCTCTTAAACATTCCAGTGAGCGACGGAAAATGTTCTCACCTAGATCAAGCTCATCTCGTGAGGGCCGTTTGGAGTAAGGGTACGTCTTGTAGACAGCGTCAAGAATCTTCTCTTTGGTCTGCGAGATGGTGTCACAGTCCAACACCTTCAACTCGATGGGCTCTGCAGACGCGTCTAGACCAGCTGTGGAGATGTTCTATATGGGATTGGGTTACAGTAAGAGTGATGTGAGTGTAGGACATGGTTCCTTAATCAGTTCAAATGTTAACAGTTCAAATGAACTTGTCAATAAAAAATATGTATTTTTAGCTGGACTGACTTGATGGAAATGTTGACGAATCTGGTTTAAATAACCTGGTTCAATAACATCAGTCTAATAAACTTTTTTCATATTTAAACTCGGGTTAAATAACCCTGGCTCAAAACGCCTGAACTTGCATGTTATTATTCTGTGTTTTTTAAGCTTGATGCTTTTTAACTACTTGTTTTTGTGCTGACAAAGTTTCATTTCATAAACCATAAACTATTTCAAACTCTGGTTTTCAAAATTCAGGTCGAAACTACTCTGGTTTAACAACCCTAGTTAAAACACCTTGTTTAAAGGCCCTGTACACTATTGGTAAGATCGAAAAACACAATGTTCACTGATTCACACATAACTTTACATGATTTAAAGTAAGTAATGGTAGAAAGGGTTCCTTGAAATATTTCTGCCTAAAATGCTATCGTTTCTGAGAAATGAATAAAACAATAGTTTTTATCGCGCGCGATAATAAACTCGATGTTTGAAAAACAGAAAACACATAAGGTCTATTTGCACTATTTTCTCGTGACCTCGATGACCAATTGAGCTCAAATTTTCACAGGTTTGTTATTTTATGTAAATGGTTAATCACACAAAACATGAACTTTGTTTGCGACTGTTTTGTCAGCTCTACCAATCCTGTATAATACCTTTAAATGATTAGAAACTAGCCAGGCTCGACAAACTCCTAGTGTACTGCTTTTATTTTCAAACAATGTGTCTTCCTTCTTACCAGTGTCTTGAAGTCAATCTGTTGTCTGATCACTTTCATCTCGCTGAGACCGTAGCGAGCCTCACCGGTCAGGGAGTCCACTGGGCCTTTATCAACCTAAATATTGCAAAACGGCCCCAAAGTATTGATAAATAACATTTTGCTTTTATTATGTGCCTTTTCAAGTAAAGTTACCCCTAAAAGCGCCTCACAATAATTATTATCGCTGTTCAGAGGAAGAAGAGCATCTCAACTCCTTAGGAATATGCACCATCGGAACCCACATGGGTGCATGGGGGTTGCTGATCAATCCCATTGACAATATCTACCCTCACAGTTACCCACTTGCCCCCTGATGTGTGATGAGGAGTAATTATAGTCTCAGCCCTTCCAGGTTCCTATTTATAAAGCTGGATTAAGAGAAGCAATTTATGGCCGAGTGTCTCGCTCAAGGACACAAGCGTCTCGACCAGGATTTAAACCCACTCCTTTGAGCTGGATAGTAAATCAATAACTAATATGACAGTAATTGCTGTTTACTCCTACCTGTTGTTTGATAGCATAGAACAGATGGAATAAAGGCTTGCCCATGCTCTCTCTCAGTGAGTCATACATCAGTAGCGACAACCAATGAGAAACTAGCTTCTCAACAACAGCTTCACTCCTGCATCAATAAAGATGGGGGGAAAAAATGAACAATTATTAACTGTGTCCTCAGCTCAACGATAAATTTTCTGGGAATGTATTTGTTCATCAGCTAACCCTCCTTGACTGATTAACTAGGATCCTTCCTCACTCTCTCAAACCCCAACACCATAATAACTCAATACTGTTAGACTCCTCAGTCCAACAGAATCAAACAAAATGTACAGTTGGATTTTGAAGGGTTGGGGATGGTTGGAGGATACATTGAGCTAATCAGTTATTTTTCAAGTCTGATCCCATGCAAACATGTTTTAACTTGGTAGCTGATCAAAATCATTACTTTTTCAAGGAATTTTTCACTGGTCCATAACTTAAGCATAGCTTTTTTTTCGACAGGGTCAGTTGTATGTGGCTTGAATCTAAGCAAGCAGTGGTTTACGCACAGCATTAAGAAGCAAATGAACTAGCTACAGCTAGACAAATCAAAAGGACACACTTGTCACTGGTCCTCTGACGCTTAAACTGGCAGTTAACCCCGAGGACCACTGTTAAGGGAGAACCAGTGGCATAGTGATACACCAGCCTCGCTACCATGGGCAGCACGCACGTATGCGCTTATAGGACGCTGAGTATGCGCATGTCAAAATGCAAGTCTTTTGACGCGATTCCAAGAAAACGAATCACGTTTTTACACGTTCACCCTAAACTGCATACAGTTTGACATGTCACATGATCAAAGATGAATGAGAGGGGGCCAGTTGTTCTTTGACTTGATGCCTCTCTTGCAGGCTACCATATGTGAGTGCGCTCGTAAAAGGGATCGGCCACAGACCTAATTAAAATGTGCCATATAAGGCCACATTTTATTTAACCAATACCAGGGGTTATGAGAGAGCAACTCGTGCCAGAAAAGAAACGGCACTGCACGATCGATCACCCCTGGGAAGGAGTTTGAGTGACACACACGCTCCCTCCTAGGAGGGTTGTAGGAAGCAACGCTAAGAGAAGACGTGCAAGACATACCTCCTAAGGAGAAGCTGAGGACAACCCTGGTCGACATACTTCTGGATGTGCTCCTGAAGCAGAGACTTGATGGCCTCCATCAGGAAGTCCATACGGTTGTGGAGAGCGATGACCAGCAAGGAGGCGACGTTGCTGAGGTCCTTGAGGGTCAGGGTCTTCTGGGCTTCCAGGGTGTGTAGGAAGATGGTCAGGAAAGTCTGGTTCCCGATCAGGTTGCCAAACTGGACCAAGCCCTTCTGAAGGACATCGCGTTTGATCCCTGAGATCTAAAAAACATTTACACAAAAAAAGTTGTATTAAAAAAGTCTCTTCTCCTGAAGATGGGTAGAGTATACTGTTAGAAACATTGAGACCACAACGGCTCTTTTCAGAGTCGTCACTCCTCCCAAAAGAGATTTACACACGGTGATACCCGCACGTTTACTAGTAATAATTAGTTACTTCCTCGATACAACTTTTAAAGATTTAAAATAAACTCCATTTGGGGAAAACATTCTGCAGGTGCAAATGGATATAGATGGAACATGGAAGTGGGTCTATGTGCTCACAGGGTTGTCCAAAATGTAAACATCAATCCATTAATCCTTCAGTAAGATTCATAACTACACGCACTACAAGGTGTGAACAAATCGATTTAACAGATCATCCTTACTGCTTTAGGGTATAAAAGATGAACAGAACGAATGACTAAAAAATCTTACATCGGTTCTCGGGGGGGGGGGGGGGGTTTCTTTCTTTTCAGTGAGGATATCCAATAAGTGAAGACAGATGCAGCACTTACGTTCTCTTTAATGACAGGTACCTCCCTGAAGACGGGATGGTTGGGTTCCACGGGAAGAGAATTCTAGCAGCGTAGTCTCGATAATCATGGAACGGGATTCCAGATCCCTCTACATCGTTACTCACCGTCAAAACGGTTATCTGCAGCTCGGCAAAGGCTGGAAGTACAAGATTGAAATTGTGCTGTTTTATAAACGTATACAGGATGAATGGAAAAATCCTTGAACAAAGTATCAGTACTTCCTTTATTTAACCCTGAAGAGTTTCAGCCCAATATCATAGAGCTGCTTAAGCAGAAAACACTGCTTAACAATTTCTGGCACAAAGCAGCAGGATACCAGTCACAGATGATACTTGTGACATGGTGTTTTGGCTGGTAACCTTACTGAGGTAAGCATAATTTTGTTGTGCACTTTTTTTGTGCCTAAGCAGCTCTAGAAATTGAAATCTCAGGCCATCATTCACCAAGATTATTGTGATGATGATGTTGAGTGTATTAGCTCAATAGAAAGAGTTCATAAGAGAGTCTGCCGCCCTCTACTGACCATCCTTGCATTCCTGTGCCACGCGCATCTCCATCTCATCTCTCTGTGCCTCCATCTTCTTGAAGCGTCTCTCGTTGGCGCTGATGCGCGACAGATGCAGACAACGAAGAGGATGATGATGATGAAAAAGGCTCCTCCGCACACGCCCCGATGATGATGTAGAGTGACAACTGCTGAGGGAGGTACCTCAGACTACCCACGGTCACATTCAGGTTGCCATGTTCGACCTTGGATCATCATTTAAGAAAAGTTCAGAACGGGAGACCTTTCAGTTAATGTGGAAGCAGACTAACTAGGTAAAATCCATTATAGTCTCTTCAAAAAATATGGGTGCATGCCCCAATTTTATAACAATAAAAATAATAACTAGTTTACACAGTGTTTTATCTACGGGCATCTAAAAGTGCTTATTGTTATTTTCAAGATAAGGTTTTTGAATTATGAGTCTCATTTATGTAGCACTTTATTGCAATTGTATAAAGGTTTCAAAGTGCTGCTGTGCATTCAGCAGCCTCTGCCAGAAACACGAGGGCAAACCCATTCTCCCTAGCGAAAAGTGCAACTGGGTTCTTATACATGCGTTACACAACACGACCCATGCTTTACGACCCAACCCAAGGATGAAGCGACAATGGTTATTAGTGTCTTGCTTAAGGACACAAGTGTCTTGACCTGGACTCAAACCCACAAATTGCTGATACCAGAACAGCGTCCAGTGCGCTTGACCGCTAGGCCATGACACGCCAGTATGGCCGCTGTCACTTTGCATCTTAATCAGGGGCCAGAGTCATTGCTAACGGTGCACTAGAACGCTCGACCATAACACTCCACCGTTTGATTTGGATGGGTTTGAAAGTGTAGAAGGTTTGGCAACTCACCCTGACATCATAGATCTCATCTCCTTGATCGTTTTCTGGAGCAAAACATGTCAAGTGGTTACCCTTCTGCATCAATGATACGCATTCCATACTCCCGATATAAACTTTAACGTCCTTTTCTTGGTACGTTTCCATCACATATCGACCCTTAAAATGCAAAGATGTAGAGATCAATAACATAGGTAGACAATTTCTGAGACACTGTTAGCTGTTTGCTTGTCTGTGTGTCAAGGAAGCTTCTCAACATTGGAAACTAACAGTGGATGGGAACTTGGACTGTTTTAAGAGACCCTACTGACCAATGGACGTTCTGTGAGTGTTCAAGAAAGCTCTTACTCGTGTTATCATCTGTTCTAGGCGGAGAACAGATTTTGTCTACATTTTGTTTTCATATTCATTGTAAGGAAATGGTACATAAACACTTTGAGTTTTGAACCGTTCACTTAGGTAATGGTAATTGTGGAAATTATAGAAATAAAAGCAAAAGTGCTCTTTTAAACTAGCCTCTTACTGTAAAAGATATCTGGGAGTTTTTTTAAGAAGAACTTTGTGTACCTGAATGGTGATCATCGTCCGATTTCCGTACTGCACCTTCACCTCCCCCAACTGAAAATATTCCGGATCTAAATAAACGGTCATCGTGTTGGCGTTCTTGTACTCATCATTGTTGTACTCCTCAACTCCATCTAAGATGAAGCCATATCTAACCACACCCAGCACAGATGAGGATAGTCTTGAGTTGTTGCTTCCCAGTACATCACTAAAATTCGGCGTCTTGCAAATCATCGACGTGTCTTTGACATTGAAACAGTTCTGTTTCACACAAAAAAGAATTACTTTTATGATGTAACGCTAACACATTATTGACTGCTTCAGCTAAAAACAAAAATATATGTATGCGCTAGAATGCTTCTTCTTTTTTTAATCACAGGGCACTAAAACAGAGGGCACTCAAGGTGAGGGCTAAGGGGGCAAGGGGATAAGAGAAGAGGACATCAAACAGGGGAAAGATGACCATTGATATTGCCTTTGAATTGAGACATATTATAAGAGGCAGGGAAGCAAGATACGGTAGTGAATTCATAAGTGAGGCAGTACGTTTAGGCAAACCACTAGGTATCAGCTTTGGGGACAACTACAGTATAAGGATGTGAACGAGCAGAGAAACGTATGGTGCGGCCAACGGTATGGTTAGGTGGAACAACCAGTGAGAGTCCATTGGAGCACCAGCCATTATAACACCTGTCAAGTCATGCCCAACTAAACTGCTTTTCTTATGGTGCACATTGGTTACAAATTAACTTTAGCAAACAAACATCTCCCCTCCCCCCCTCCCCCAAGAAAAAAAAACTGAGAAAACTACAAAAGGGTAGCAAATTAGAAGATAGTGGAACTGAGCGACAGATAAGCAGAATGGTTAACAGGATTTATTTTGTTTGTATATGTAAATGAAATAGCAGAATACTCGGTACTTACCGATGTTTTACGTGCCGGAGGATCGGTCCCAACATAAAACACCATCTGTGGCTCTTGAATCACTTCCAAATGGTCACCGTTCACCTCCACTAACAATCCACCACTAATAAGGAAAAGACAAATTCTTCAATAGCACTTCGCACTAATTGCTAAAGATAGAAGCTAAGTACCGGGATCTCAGACAAAAATCTCTAATTTCACTAACATGCGCACGCGTATACGTCCAAGTTTTATGTTTACTTGTGTGTACTGACTATACTAGTAGTGCTGTTTGGCACAGCAAGAATGCGGTGATCGCGTAAGTGGTGGAATGTTTGTCTGACAGCCGGGTATTTTTAGCAAAAGTGAGGTCATTGGTGCGGACTGCAATTAACATTAACCCCTCGTGTCTTTCAAATAAAGAATAAAGACAATGAAAAATCCTCCACTCTATGGTATCTCATCAAATGTTTTGAATAAGATTTGTGTTCCTGCTCTTCAGTGATGGGCAATCGACCTTACCCATGAAATATGCAAATTGCACATCATATGCGAGCGTACTAACACTACTGATGGGCAACATGAATGAACATCGTGCCTTTTTGTATGGGGCTGATGGTGGCATGATGCATGCGCATTTTGGCGACTTCCTCTTGAACAAGTCTGTGGTGTTTTCCCACCAATAGTGTCTTTGCGCATGCGTGAATGTAGTTGGCACATTTCATGGGAAGGGCTATTTGGGCCCGCAGTACCAAATCCTACAAAGTTTAGACAACTTCCTGAAAGGGGTTTTGGAGGATTCTTTAACAAACTTAGCTGAGTACAACAAAGAGAGGATAAAGAACATAACAAGATGCTGAATGTTGTAAGACATAACCCTTAGAACAACATTCTTTTGTTTCTCATTCAGAACTGTCTTCTTCTTCGCTGGGGCTAACTCACCTTAGTATAGTGCTAATCCGATTCACACCGTTTATTACAGGGTCTGCTGCGTATGAGAAATTACTCTGACTTACGACCTCACCAAGGTCATCAAAGGTCATCATGACCTTACCCATGGTGCCTTCCGTAGACTGTGATGTTATGCATTTAATCTGGGAGGACACACTGCTTTAAAATTAAACAAAACAAACAATTTTTTCAAATGCACCTTTTGTAGATAAGGTTGTTGGTGTTGGGGTAAGGGTTTGACAAGTTCACACACAAAAAGGAGGAGTTATCCTGATTTTTATAAAGGGCAAAATTTTTTAACAGCCTGATGTTTCGACCCAAGCAGAGTCTTTCTCAGGAGTCTTTCTCCGACTATTTTAGTGAGCCTGACCAGAAATTAGTTTCTGACCAAAAATTCACTAACCAAAACAATTTCCGAGAGCTGTGCACCAAAAATGTATATGGGGCGTGTTTCGGCAATCCTGACCAGAAACTAGTTTCTGACATAAAATTCACTGAGCAAAACAATTTCTGAGAGCTACGCCAAAACAGGTCGGTGACCAGAAACCAGGTACATCTCTTGAAAATGAATGTTCTCAAAGCCTACAGCCTGTTCAGCAATACATTCTGCTCTGTGGCATTGGGCCCTGGTGGTACGACTTACTTTGTGGGTCCAACAAGACTGCACGGCATGCCTGCTGCTATGATACTTTGACGGCTTCCTGCATTCAGGTCGGTTCCAGACAACGTGACCCTGGTTCCTCCAGACTTTGGTCCATCAACGGGACTGAAGGAGGTTATTACCGGAACCTTCCCGAGAGAAAAAAAAGGAATTTGAGATTGATTTATGCAATGAGATTACCTGCTAGCTGAAGATCCAAAGGAGAGGTAAAAATCATTAAGATGTCCGGACTTTGGTGTTGGTGGTAGATCGGTTTAGAGTTTGTTTTGCAATACTCCGTTCATATAGAGCAAACCGAAACCCATACCTATTTGATTATTGCTGGGAACCAGAGTGAACAAAACCATGTCACACTTGAAGCCTTACCATCCCAAATCCTTCCATATCAACTTTGCCAAAATGAATGATTCAGAAGAACCAAGGGCTGTGGGCCCAAATGACCATTGCTTACCACTGGGTCAGGCACTCCATGCTTATTTAGGTGTGGAGTGACATATAGGAGAGGAGGATATTGGAGGGTTGAGGTCACATGTTGGCAAAAAATGCCCCAAAAGTTAGTGTTCATGAGTCTCAACGGTCAAATATGCACATTACATAGGACTTGCGCAGTGTACCTCGACAATGATTCAAGTAACGAATACTCACCACATATGAAAAGATGTCTTTGGAAGTGGCCTCTACCATTGCGTTGTTTTTGCCTAACATCACTCGCACAGGTCCAGCTGTAACCTTCGAACTTTCCATGGTCAGGCAGACGATTCTGTTGTAGAAAGAGACAAAGATTTTAAGTACTGTGTCCACTTTCATACCACGGAACTCTGCTCTCACGGAGCCCTGTAAAGCACATAATTCAGCATCGGCCTAATGCCACAAAAAGCACAGCCATAAAATTTGGTCTTGATCTCCTACAAGTTTTATAATGCAAATTTGGTATTACCCGCAAGATCATTCCTAGACAGGTCTTGGACTAGATTTGTTTGGCCTTGAAGCATTACAAAACAACATTCAGTTTGACGACCTCAAAACTGATTTACAATAGAGATTAACTTGATATGACAAATTCAACAGTCACAAAATGTAACGATCTTTGTGGAATGTTTGTTTTTTCTCATGGCACCGCCAGAGGGGCCTTGAACAAGAAGTTCAGAAATAAATAAATAAGTTAAATGCTGCATGTTTCACAAAAATGTTTGGCTTCATCTTGTCACATAATGGAGGTGTAATAAATGAAAAATCCTGAGAGACGATTAGAGGTCAATCTTCGCTTGGTCCAGACAGCGTTCAGAGTGCAACATTTGACATGATTTACAGACTCTCCAACTTAAATGGAACATCAGGTTTGGACAGAAAAGGGGCTACGTCTGTCTTATTTTAAAGTCAATTCATGTCTGTAAGGAATCCACAAACAAGTCTCTGACGTAGAATTCACGAACCAAAAGAAATTCCGAGAGCTACGCCAAAATGGGTCAGTAACCACAAACAGTTCATGACATAGGTACATCTCTTGAAAATTTTCAAAATATTCAGCCTTCCTTTTTTTTTTCAAGTAATGAAACTTAGCCTGTATAATTTTATCAACATTTTGGATCGGTATGCTTCAAGGGTTATCATTTTCAAAACAACGTTTTGTTCATTTGTAAATCTGCCATCTTGAAACCAAGCCTAACTGAGCCAACAACTCAGGCCATGTTCGAATTGGCGGCTACAGCTACGGCTACAGCTGGATCATTGCATCATCATGCCTTGAAGTATAGGATTAGGACCTCCTTAGCAACACCTGAGCTTTAGCGGCCAATTCGGATGCGGCCTCAGTTATAGCTTGAAGCTAAAACAATGCCCGACATTAAAATGTTTTCTGGTCTGGGTCACCGAAAAATACCCCTGAAAACAAAGTGCAATCTACGACTGAAAATAAATAATCACAGGAAACGGGTAGAGGTCTTCTCTTGACCAAGACAGCATTCAAATTACAACATTCAAATGATATACAGACTCTCTATAGACCATGTGACCTGTGACATCACATGTTTACAAAAGAGCACCAGAGCCTGGACTTCCTCAGGCATATTTGCAAACAGCTCAATGGAAGAATACAACAAATCTTATGTTTTTATGGAGATCGCACTGTCTGAATTTTCTCAACTTTTGATATGAAGAAAGGGAAGACATCTCAAAAGCTATACAGCTGACTGCTTTTTGTAAATTTTGAATCTATGTGAAAATATGACACAAAATGCAAATTTTCCCATAGAGCCTGTCTTTGTCTCACTCCTTTTGAAATCGGTTCGTGTCTTGTAAGGAACACTGAAGACAAAGGACAATCTGTGAAAAGATTCCCTATACATAATGACTGGACCTACCTCTCCGCCTCCCTGTACTCTTTAATCTCACATATGACTCCCGCTACAGTGATCTGAATAACATCCTCTATGTTCTTCCCCAAGTTGTAACCCAAGATAGTCAGGTTGGTGTTGCCTCTTATGTGACCACTTTGAGGATGAAACTACAGAAGGGGAAAGAGTCAAGATAGAAGTTGATATATCTATTTATAAAAGGACAGAACAAAATCTGTGATGAAAATAAATCCCACAGATGAAACAAAAACTGAAGTTTTTCAATCCATTACAAAAATATCTTCAGGCCCGATAATTCAGGAACTTCAGAGGCAATAAGCCGTTCCCATAAAATATGCTATTTAGCATGCGTACAGACACTATTGGTTGGCAAATACCATAGAGTTGTGCACTAGGCAGACGCACGAATGCGTATGTGTCACGCCACCATTAGCCCATACAAAGCAGAACAATTTTCCCTCATTTTGCCAATCAGTACTCTTCCAGTAGTGTTGGTGTGCATGCGTGATGTACAATTTACATATTTCATGGGAAGGGTCAAATGTCTTCATGCCCCTGGTCATTGCCTCAGCGCCCCTGTGAAACGTTTCCATTTCCATCATGGAGAAGCCCTGGAAAAACTGCTTTGCCTGTGTGTTTTAGGTTACAAATCAACATAAATACCAGACCTGTTTGGACTAAGTTTCCTACGCACAACAAGACCGCTACAACAGCACTCCACACTAATCACGTCATTTGCTCAAAATACCCGGATGTCAGACAAATTTTCAACTCTCGCGATCACCACATCGGTGCGCCCCAAAACAATACACGCAAATAAACATAAAACAAACATATAACACTGACAATTTCTTGGACATGTGTACTTTGACAATTGACATGTGTACTTTACGCAACGTCACCATTTAGAGCTTCTTTTTTTAGCTTGAATGTGGAGTTCTTTTGTGAAAATGGCTCACAGTCGCTTATTTCTTAAGATGTGTTGAAAAAATATTAGTGGAAAACATGCATTTCTAAAAACCAACCAGTAGACTTTTATCACTCGCGGACATCTTGTTTTTCACTCATTCAAACCAATGTAACCAAACTGAGGCTGGAAAGAAAAAAAACATCTGGTTCCTTTTTTTATAAAACACATACAAGAACTCTCATCTTTATTGTGTATTCAGGAAACGTGGCAATGATGGCCACATCGATCTAACGAGGGCATGTCACAGAATTGATCATTCAAAAACAATGACACCAAACTGAAGGAAATAACCTTGCTAGTCAGCGTGATTAATTTGACACCTGTACACAAATCCCGAGGCGATATAATCCATGACAACACTAGGTTAGGGTCATGTGGAAGTCCTTAATTCCTGGAGAGATTTAGGGATTTGTAACAAGAGTTACAGAGAAACTTAATCCATGGAGAAACAAACAAAACTAGAACTGGCTTCATGAAACTCATCTCACGAGCAGGCAAGGTGCCAAGGCAAAACAACCTAATCCGTAATTTTAGTTCGCCAGATCTTGAAAATATCTTTGAATCCCAACAGATTTGTTATCTTTCAACCAATCTTCTAAAATTTTCAAAACAAAAGAAGAACTACTGATCACATTCAAGGATTCTAATCATACCCCTGTCCTACAGATCCACCACAAGATAAAGAAGTTATTATTAAAGTAAATCTTTGACAAAGGTCACTTTTAAATTGTTTGACTGTTAATACTGTCAGCCCACAATCCCTAACCTAAGACAGAAAGACAGAAAGACAGACAAACAAACATACCCAAGCCAGCAGGATCAGGACATAAGTGTGTCCAACTACTGGCCATAATCACACGGCGACTCCATGGAAAACACTTGGGAACTCTCACACCAAGACATGTTTAGTAGAAACAGACAGACAGAGAGACAGACAACCTACCGAGCTGACAGCAGGATCAGAACATAAGTCTGTCCCATTCAACCACACCCCCTGCTGGCCAACACCACACAGTGACTCCATGGAACACATGTTGCAGCTCTCACACCAACCACAAGCAAACAAAAAGTCTATGAACAACAATGTTTAGTAGAGCGACATTGTGGGCTTTCCCCATGTGTTTTCTACTGTTCCTTTTCTTTAATCTTTCCTGTTAAAAAACATTGTGGGGTTAAACCCACAATGTCAAAACACCCCACAAGTACAGTTCCTAATAAAAAACACCCTACATACAATGTTATATCCTGTAAGCACAGACAGACAGACAAACAGACAACCTACCGAGCTGACAGCAGGATCAGGACATAATTCCGTCCCATTCAGCCATGTCCCCTGCTGGCCAATGTCACAACGTGACTCCATGGAACACACTTTGGAGCTCTCGCACCAACCACAAGCAAACTTGGTATCCAGCATAAGGCATTTGCCACAGTTAGTTCTAGACACTGCACACTTGTAGAGGGTAACTACAACAAGAAAAAAGGAAAAAGACAAACCAATTCTCAATGCAATTCAAAGACATTTTTTTTTAGAGGCCATTAAGAATTTTTGATGTTTTGAAATTGTTTAGGTTTTCTCCTCCCGAAATTGTGAATGGGTTGGCCAAAGAAAGTAATAAGAAATCAAGTACAATTTTTTATTCACACACAAAAACTTAAGGAAAGAAAAACAGTTTAAAAAAAACAAAAAATTGTAAATTGAAAATCAAATACTTCTCAATGGCCTTTTAAAGACAAATCCATTGCAGGTGTCCTGTGCCTGTGTTTTCTGCCATTACTGGGGTGAAATATGCCAAGCATTCTTTTTTGTAAACGTATCACAGGCATCTTCGACCAATGGTTTTGACGTAAAACTACAGAAAATGCCAGCGGGAATTAAAGCCTTCTCGCTCTGCATACACGAGCAAAAAGGCATCCCTGTACAGTGGAAAACACTGGTAGAACACATAGGAAATTGAACTAAAATCTATTAGTCTAAATGCACAGTAATAAATTTGAAAACAAGGAAATGGATTTTGAAATAGATTTTCCCAGAAAAAACAAAGAACTGAACTATTTGTCTTTCACCCCCCCCCCCCATGTTGACCCAGGGCCCCCAGATGTCCGAGATCCCTTTGGCAGCCAGAGTTGCCAGTGAAAGAGCGTTTTAATGTCCTGCCATTTCAGGAAAAAAAACTCGTTCAACAATTCTTACCTTCTAAAAATAAAATGAAGTGTAAAGACCGCCCAATGTTGTTCACTTCACAGAACTTCATTTCGCATTGATTTGATAAACACGTCATAGTCTGCGATCAACCCCCATAAGGCACTCTTTTTTGGGTCACTTACAAATGCCAAAGGCCTTTTACACCAGACAGCCTGGCATCAAGCTCAAGGACATTTCACATTTCACAGAATTTTGACTCCAACATTGCCACTGGAATACTCACCACTTTCTCTTTATATGATTTTTAATTTTTTTTTATTTCCGCATCTGAAAGAACATACATTATGTTCTCTTAAATAGTACAATGATTTTCCAAGCCGAGTGGCCACTGTGGCATGGTTAAGAGGAGGGCTTGCCTGGTGTTTCTGGCATGGTTAAGAGAAGGGCTTGTCCTGTTGTTTCTGGCATGGTTAAGAGAAGGGGCTTGCCCTACTGTTTCTGGCATGGTTTGCAGCAGATTTTAGCAGCAGCACCTTGTAAACCCTTACAAGATGCTATAAAATAGATCTCATAACGAGCGCTTTGAGACGCCCTCAGACAAAAGACTGTTCTTATTATAAAAGGCTAAAGTTATTATGATTATCACTTATTGAGAGTCTTGAAGGATTTGAGAGTCTTACCCTCTATGTTGGATGGGTTGTCCAAGAGAAACTTTCCTTCATTCCATCTCACGCTGAACTCAGCTTTTATGAAGCTTTCATTAGAAGTGTAGTTGTACTGTGTGAATCAAACAATTCCATCAATTTGAAAAAAGAAGACAACTTTAGATAACATTTTACAAATACAGATTTTCTTAAAGATGTTTAAAGATCTTCATCATTAAAGATTTTTGAATGAAAATTCTATTAGGAATACTTTATATCTCTGCATCAGTGCAACAACAGCGTATCTTGATTGCACAATGTCATATCCTGCACGAAATGCTCCCTGCAAAAACATATACTGGTTTTGTACGTACATCCGGATTATTTAAAGCAAGATACAATCATTTTAAGCGAAATATATGTTTTTCCACTTTCTAAACTCACGTGTAACGTAAATACTATTTTAAAAGATACAATGCTTTTGCACTGGCACGCCAATATCATGCTTTCAATGTGTGATATTATTAAAGTAAAAGACATTTTAAAAACCATCAATATTTCTCGTCTTTCAGTGAAATAAAAAATAGCGAACTGACAATCAAAAAATACTTATTCTACTTTCTGAACTGAAGGACCAAGCGAGTAAGTGTAAAACTGCCCTGTTGGCTTTTTGTATTTCAACCAAGCAGATTCATTAAAAGAGGCAAAAAATGAGTTACCCCAGAGAAACAATTTTTTTTAAAGGAAGGGGGGAAAAAGGGAGAGGGGGAGGGAAGTCAATCTGTGAGGTCCAAAATGTTCTACCATGAATTTCTAATTTTATTTTATTTTTTTACACTCCTTGTAATGTTAATGGTAAGTTTGTTACGTTTCAAAATTTAACTGCCGATTGCTGTTCGAAAAAAATTCACATTAAATATCAATATACAGTCGAGTTTGTTTATTTTCAAATAAAGGAAAACATGGAGCAATACCTTGAATACAAACCACTATAAGAATGATAAAAAATCAACTGGTACAAAAGTCATTTTACAAACCATATCAAAAGGACATCAACGAACGTAAGAAATCAACGATTTGGGGGAAATAGTTTCAGTCTGGCGACAGACATGTAAGTACATTTTCTTGTCCATCCTCCTCTACGCAATACAAGATTAACCCGACCGACCAATTAAAGGATGGCGCCACTTCTAAAGCAGAGTTGGGGACTGGAGTCTGAGACTAAGACTTGAGTCGCACTTGAATCCCATCTTTCAGAGTCTTGGGACTTGCCTTGAGAGACTTCAGACTTGAGCTCAATGGCTTGTTGACAGTGAACACTCGGAAGTGAACACCGCCTTAGTTTTCTTCTTTTTTTAAATATCTTAAATTTTACTTGAAAATTGACTCGAGACTAAAATATTTCTGTTTTTTCTTAAGTTCTCCAAAGTATACACTATTTTTTCACTTGTCGAAAAAGTGACTTAAAAAAACTGAACTTATCAATCAGTTCAGAATATAATGATTAAGGACATGCTTTTAGGCTTGTATTTTTAAAAGTGTATTTGAATGACACTATGAAGACTAGAGACTTGATCCCAAAGATTTGGGACTTGACACTAACTGCTAGACTTGACGAGAACTCTGCTTTAAAGTACCTTCTTTGCCGTGCATTTGATGGCATTATCTCCCGTCTTTGTGGCCGGCGTTGTGATCTCTCTGCCTTCATACCTCAAGACGCACTCGTACCCATCCTGTAATAAACAAAATATGGTATCGTCATCAGGTAAAAAAAAAACCAGGCATTAAGAGTTTAAGCCATGGCGGGTTCGTTTCTTGGGCACGGCGTCCGGATGAGGAGAGCAGATGTAGTTAATGAGACAGAGAAGTACAGGGAGGTAAACATCATCTTTAGAACTAATTCTGGTTGCTGATAGAATATAACAAAAAACTCAGCATAGAAAAAGGTCTGTCGATGCATTTATACTTTCAGACCTTGAACTTGGTTCATACGGAAATAAAATTGTTCTTACCCAAACAAAAGACATCTTTTCGGAACAGGGCCCAATTTCATGGAGCTGCTTAAGCAAAAAATTTGCTTAAGCACGAAAATAGCTTGCTTATTTTACACATGTTACTGGCCAAAATTCCATGCCTTATACATTGCTTGTGACTGGTATTAGCTGTTGTTTACTTGGCATAACAATTGAGTGTAGTCTTGGCCGGTAGTCTGATTTTACTAAGCAAGGATTTTTTTGCTTAAGCAAAATTTTGTGCTTAAGCAGCTCCATGAAATTGGGCCCAGATCTTTATTCAATGTTGATAAACGCTTTTTTTTTTTTGCATTTTGTAAAAACATGAATTCTGTACTTGAAAACCAATTTAGTGGAAACAATGAACAAAAGAGAGAACTGACTTTTGCGAAGTTCAAGGCTTCTTTTTCGCAGTACATTACTGTACATTTTGCAAACTTATTGATTTTCATCAGCTGTGCTTTTCCCAGAAAAATAATCAATGTGCTACACATGTTATTAATTCGCACAGCAGGCACAAGTTCACATTATTACAAATCAATCCATGTTCTATCTACATGTAGATCAAGTATCCAGTGGTCATTAAAACAACAATTCACTTCGGAGGACAAAGAATAACCTGTCATCCAATACTTTCAAGGATTTTTAACAGCAAAGTTTACAACACTTTTTTCAGAAAGCGTCAATGCCACTCATGCGTGTGAATATTTAAGCCAGCTGCAATGTCATTTTTAATGACTTCCCATTCACATGAAATTCCTTGCCCAAACACCAAAGCCAGGAAAAAAACCAAACCACATTTCCTGACCATTGTCTAAATGAGCCGGATTCATATTCGAGGGTACCATCAAAACAGAGATCAAAACTTGTTTTGGTTACACTTGTCATTACTCTTTGGATAGTGAGAAGGAATTTAATCTCAAATATCGCCAGTATTTTCTCAACAAGTGCAGGAAATGAACCTGCCTAAATAGCTTAATAACACAAACACCGGGGAAAAAGTGGTCTTAAGTATGTAAACAAAACTTCTGTATTATATAAAATTACTAGATAGCTAATGTTTTAAAAAAAACATAAGTTTAAAAACAAATACAGAAAATAGAGGGGTGCTCTTGAAATGTTGACTTTTGTGAATATAAACTATGAGTCAATCGGTTATTTATACATTGAAAAGTCATTATTCGGGTGTAGGGTCTTGAACAATGGTCTCTGTTTAACCTAGAAAATGTTGACAAATCTGGACGATCCCCCCACTCCCCCCAAAGGCAGTGGAGAAATAAATACTGCCGCTTATTCACATTTTATTGAGGGGAAAAAAAGGGACTGCCTGGGACAGGGGTGTTTCTTTGCTTAGCAGAAAGAGGATTGATCCGGCACCAAGTTTCCTCAGCCACCGGTGAATATAAACATACAAGTATTCTTCGATGGGTAGTTCTATACAATTTCTTTTTGTGAAGTAGACTTAAAGGCACAGTACACGTTTGGTAATGACTCTGAAAATTAATGGCAATAAAAACTTACTTGGTAAGAAGTACAGCAGCGTTGGGTAGTATAATGAATTTTGAGAAACTTGTTAACTTCGAAGTACTACGGTTATGGAAAATATATCACTTTTTATTCCCCAAAATTTGAATCTGAGAACGTTTCTATCAGAAACACTTCTCAGACTGTGTATTCCAATGTGGAGAATATTCTTCCTGCGTGGAAATATTCGCTCCGGTTTTTTCGGTGATATCTCAAAACCGCGACCTTTTGAAGTGAAATTTTCACAGGTTAGTTTTATTGTATGTATCTACATTTATATATGATTAACACAATCAGTAGGCTTCAACTACCAAACGTGTACTGTGCCTTTAAGGAGACTTAAAGGGACTCGCAAATCCTGACGTACTAAGCTTACCTCACAGGAAGTTGGTAGGCATTCAGACTAAACTCGCTGGTCTCACTGGCAGGGATAAGAACTTCCACACCACTGCCAAGCTCAATCCTCGGGCAAAACTCCTTACCTGATTTCATAGTGTTTCCCTATAATGAATTCAATGAAAACCAAAAGTCACAGTTTAAAGCACACCTATAGCATTGGTAATTGTCAAAGACCAGTATCTGCTCTTTATGTGACCCAACATATACATGAAATAACAAACTTGTGAAAGTTTAAGCTCAACCGGTCATCAGAGTCACGAGAAATTAGTGAAAAACCCCATTGCATGTTTTCACTGTTTTCAAACATCGGGTTTTGGACAGGCGAGATAAAAACCAATTGTTTTACACATTGCTTAAAAACTACAGCATTTTCAAGCAAAACTATTTCAAGGGAAGTTTTCCACCATGACTATCTTTCTACCATGTAAGGTATGTGCAAATCTGTGAACATTTATATTTTCAATCTTACCAATGCTGTGTGCACACCCTTTAAAGATACTACATCCGATTTTTGGCCGGTTCGACCCCAACATTTAGATTCTTATTGATTTGAGAAAGTTATGAGCTTTCATTTAAGAAATTTAAGGAAAAGATCTGCCAATGAAAAGTGGTAGGTAATTACTAAAAAATGAATCATTGTTGGGCTCCCAACATTATCGCATGATGTCCGTTAGCCATGAATAAATAGTTGTGCGCATGTTACATGTATTTTGCGCATGTGCGAAAGCTTTTGTATGTTTACAGTTTTGAAACAGCATCATCTGTCTAAATGCGTTCAGAGGAAACCTTTTTTTTAGCGACAGTCATTCCACGAACTCTGAAGAACAATTTAATTCATTCATTGATTTGCCGAAACTCTGTCTGTGAAATGAAGTCATATTCTCTTTAAACAGTGGGAAGAGTATCTTTTCCTGTGAACTTCCTCAAATTTAAAACATCTGAATTTAATTTCACCTTTTTCTTTCAGTATTCTGAAGCTGTCACAGCTTGGTTATTCTGAAACATTTAAAGGTTTTGCTCTAAAAAGTTTCAAGGTTGGTACTGAAACTTTCAGGGGTTGGTGATTTAACTTTCACAAATTTAGACTTGCATGAAGTCTGGTACCATGCATTCTTTGGTCACAAGTGAATGCTCAATTTGAATTCTTCAGACTACACTAACTCCAATGTTGCTATGTCACATGACTCGGGGCAAAAATTTTGCAGTGCAACCTCTAGATCACATAAAAATTGTATCCTTGTGCCACACATTTCCTTGAGAATTGCATACAGGTGTTTGTCGCCTCTTGTTAGCTTGCCCCAAACCATAGCAACACTGGATATAGTCTGAGGAATTCAAATTGAGCATTCACTTGCGACTGAACAAGCCAGTGTACCAGACGTCTCATTCAAGTCTTTCACACAATTGGCACATTGTTTCAAATAAAATCTGACACAAAGCAAACATCCTTGTTATTAAAGTGGTACACTCTACTTTTGTCATGACCAAGATAAACACAGATTGTAGCAAAGATACATCTGCAAATGACATTACTTGTTATGAACTTGTACATTCTTTCAAAGGAAAATTATGTAAATATTATCTTTTTTAATCCAGAACCCTTTTCATCTAGCCATACTATGATAACTTCAAACAAAAATCATACTATAAGGGAAAACACAACAATCGTTATAAGATTATTTCCCACAACATAAACGTAGCCAAAGAAAACTTAATAAAAACCAGCCGATCAAATATTCTTCTGTGGCATTTAATCTAAAAGATGCAATTTCAAATTTAAAGTTACATTTTTTCTCAATTTTCAAATTTCAAATCAATCTCAAACTTTTAATGAAAAAGAATTCTGATGATGAAACTACGGTAATTTCATTATATTTTTTCAACAACCAATCATTAATTCACCTCCCGATATCCAACAACACCACTTGCGTTGCAGCTGCTGGCATCGCCCATACACCAGTTCTCATTGACACACCAGTTACACACGAACGCATTGTCTACACATTTGGAACAGCTATCAAATGCGCTACAGTTGTACAGGTCAAAGGTTGTGTTAACGATGAGCTTATCAGTCTTCATGTATCGGATGGACAGCGGTATGGAAAAAAAGCCTGGCAATTAAATACAAAATTAGATTATGAGGGTAGTTAAGTAGTTTAGCTGTTTGGGGGTCGTACAAAGTGAAGCAGACAGCACTATTTTCAAAAGATCGTCTGTTCAATCCAAGTTTCATATGAACATCAATAATTTTATGGTTTTTTCCGTCCTTATTCAATCTATTCTAAATTACATTTGGTATACAGGGTCCTTTGAGGATAGCGGTTGCTTTACTAATATGGTCTACTCTATCTGAACAAAACTGCGACTAATTAACAAACAGGGTGTGAAAGTAATGCAATCTTGGGAGGTTTGCAGTATGAGTGCTGTTGCTTTAGGATTACATACAGTACCTTGTTGAGACAACTGCTTTAAGATTACATACAGTACCTTGTTGAGGCACCTGCTTTAAGATTACATACAGTACCTTGTTGAGGCAACTGCTTTAAGATTACATACAGTGCCTTGTTGAGGCAACTGCTTTAAGATTACATGATACAGTGCCTTGTTGAGGCAACTGCTTTAAGATTACATACAGTGCCTTGTTGAGGCAACTGCTTTAAGATTACATGATACAGTACCTTGTTGAGGCAACTGCTTTAAGATTACATGATACAGTGCCTTGTTGAGGCACCTGCTTTAAGATTACATACAGTACCTTGTTGAGGCAACTGCTTTAAGATTACATACAGTGCCTTGTTGAGGCAACTGCTTTAAGATTACATGATACAGTGCCTTGTTGAGGCAACTGCTTTAAGATTACATGATACAGTACCTTGTTGAGGCAACTGCTTTAAGATTACATGATACAGTGCCTTGTTGAGGCACCTGCTTTAAGATTACATACAGTGCCTTGTTGAGGCAACTGCTTTAAGATTATATACAGTGCCTTGGTGAGGCAACTGCTTTAAGATTACATGATACAGTGCCTCGTTGACGCAGCTGTACATTAGAGACTTGAATTAATCAGAAAAGTCATTTGTCTTGTTGTTGGTGTTGTTGTTGTTGTTGTTATTGTTGTGTTGTTGCTTCTAGATTACATACTCGTACCTTGATCAAACAGCTGTACATTGCTTGTACCAGGGGATTGGCAAAAGACTGTGGAATTCCCATTGCTTTTAGTCAGACTGGCATTCAGAGGCGTTGAGCCAAGATCTTCAAAGACACACTCATAGGAAGAATTCAAGCTGCTGTGGAGTACCGGAAGACTTGTCACCTGGATCTCAAGCTGTGACAAAGAATAAAGACAGACCATTGATATGATTGAGTTTTATTAGCATGGTAGATCAAAGGAGATGGATGAACACAAAACATCTACCAATAAACCATTATTCATGGAGTTAGATACAACCTTGGAGGTGATAAACTCTTGTTTGAACTCTGCCTCCACCTTAGCCTTGTCCACGGCTCTTTACACAGGCACCCCGCTTTGAATTCACCAGGTAGCATAACAATACTGGCACGGTACTGCAGTACTTGATACACAGTATATCGTGGGGTCGAAGTATGGTTTTTCAACCCCGTATCAAAAACGAAGTCGAAACAGAGCCTTGTTCATACTGTAAAAAGGTCAGATTGTGGGCGGGGTTGCTTTATGCTAATATTTCCCGAAGGTGTATGCTCATCGGTTAATGTATAGTGGCAAACACACATCAATATGTCACAACAAGAGTTTATGATTGGACGATTATCCGCCCAGTACAGGAAATGAATATTCAATATCCGATTCCAGCATACGTAATTGCGCTGGAATCCCTGCACAATGATAAATAAAAACATAAGCTGCCGCCTACAGAATGAACAAGGCTCTGTTTCAGCTTCGTCTTTGATACGAGGTTGAAAAACCATACTTCGACCCCACGTTATACTGTATTATATCAAGTACCGCAGCACCGTGCCACTATTGTTATGCTGGTGAGTTCAAAGCAGGGTGCTTGCATAAAGAGCCTTGGACAAGGCTACCTCCACCACAGCTTATTCATTTCCTTGTATTGTCAAAACATGCAAATATTCAAATAATTCCGTTAAACTACTATAAATGTCCATGCAAACTATAAACTCCAGCAATGGCTCATCTTCAAGTAGTGTCACGTGTTGTGCCTTCTTTACATATGTACAAATTTCTAGCAACTTACAATGCATTCGCAAGAATGATTAATACAGGTGATTTCCCGTCGTTTCAAGGGTGCGCACATCAGTAAGGTTGAAAACATAAATGTTTACAGACTTGCACACGGTGGAAATATTCCCTAGAAGAATTTTTGCTTGAAATGCTATGGCTTTTAAAAAAATCGGTAAAACAATTAGTTTTGATGTCGCGAGTCCCAAAACCCGATGATTTAAAAACAGTGGAAAGATTTAAGTGGTTTAAAAAAAATTTATTAAAAAATCTTGGACTTGAAACTTGAACACTTAGATTTGAAACTTTGACAGGTTTGTTGTTTCATGTATATGTTGGGTCACATGTAGTGAGGATATTGGTATTTGACAATTACCGATGTTGGCCGTGTGCTCAAACTTTGATGCAATCGTATTAAAGCGATTTTGGCTCTTCAGTTGAAACTGTCATTCAATGTTACTTTGAGGCATGTGAATTTATAGTAGATCCGTGTAGCAGCATATTCAATTAAACTTATTAATGCGTGCAAAATTGGCATTCAATTCATGGCAAGAACAGGTGCTACTAGAGATTTCTGCCAAAAAAAAGCTGCAGTGAATTTGGATGAATGTTTGAGCAGATTGTTAAATTGAACGGTTATCTTGTTTAATCGTACGATGCAAAAGAACAGTTGCTTTAATACACAAGTCAAGTCAAAAAATAATATTCTTGTGATTGGTGCAGTGTACCGGCCACATTTTAAAACCAAGTAGTGTTTATAGATGACCCCCTAAAAAAAATCATCGCTTAAATTGTCAAATAATCCCCCCCAAATTTTGCAATCTCTTTCAAGTTTCATCAAGTATGGACTATAAAGAATAGAAGAGCTCATCAACATGACAGGAAACTGTTCATATGTAAAGAGAAAGTCTGCCGTCAGGAAATATTGGCTTAGCTTTCCCGTCACATTACGGTTGGTTTCCCATGTGAGTTACCACACTATATTACCATTTCAAGAGATCCATGGGCAAATTCCTGAGGAAATGAAAATTTCTGCTGAGGGACAACTAAGGCCGTGTCCGACTTTGGCTGTGGCTGTTGCTAAGGGTGTTGCTATGGGCATCCTATGCTTCAATGCATGTCAACATGGTGTCCAAGGTGCAGCTGCAGCCCTAGCCCCAGTTGCCAATTTGTGCGCAGCCTAAAAAACAGAGCTTAAATGCTTAATTTTATAGAGCTGCTTAAGCAGAAAAAATTTGCTTAAATAATTTTTGCTAAGCAAAAGTAAGCAGGATACCAGTCAGAAATGGTACACAGGAATTGGTGTTTTAGCTTGTAACCTTGTTTTGGAAAGCAAAATTTGGTTAATTAAGCTATCTAGTTTTTGGGCTAGAGCGGCTCTATGAAAATGGGCCCGTCGGCAAACAAATTTGCCAGGCAAAGCAAAACCCTTGCTTAGCAAAACAGGTAACAAACCAAAGTGTCACATACTTAACCTTTGGATGACTGGTAGTTAAGCAAATGTTTTTCTCAGTGAAGAAATTTGCTCAACAATATTTTCTGCTTCACGGTTTTAAGGAATTGGGAACTTGTTCCAAGCAAAAGTTTTAGAAAATGTAACCATTTTGTGACTGGTCTTCTGAAATAAATGAATTTATTAAACAGTTTTTCCGCAAATAAGGTCTATGAAAAAAGATCCATGGGCCGAATTTCAAAAATCTTAGACAAGAGAAAAAAAATGCCATGAAATTTATTTGCTTGCAAAATAACAGTTAGGCACTAGTTATACCAATGTGAATGGCACAGCATTTTTGCTGCTATCCTGTTTCAGCTAAGCAAAATTTTGGATGCTAAGCAAGTCTAGTTGCAGTCGGGCCATTATTCCAGACACTGAAATTTTCTTATCATGCAGGAAAATAACTTTGTGTCAGAAACAATCGACATCCTGTTACATGAATAGCTGGCTGTGCCCAATTTCATGGAGCTGCTTAATTAAGCAGAAGCAACATTTTCTGCTGAGCAAAAATGGGCAGGAAACCAGTCACAGATGGTACATGGGGAATGGTATTCCGGCTGGTGACCTTATTCAAATAAGCAAAATTGTCTCTATGAAATTGGGCCCTGGATATGTTTCTTTAAATAGGGAAGGTCTACTCTGCAATCCAGTAATTTCTCTTCTTAGTTCCGCTTGATGAATATTTTGAGAAGACTTGAACCTTTCAGAGACCATAGCGACTGCGGGCAGCTTGTACAAAGAAAAGATGCCCACAGCCGTTACAAACGGCTGCAAGATTTGACCTACTTCAATTCCACCAATTACGCCAAAATACATGGACATTTTCTAACAAACCCCATGTCAATGAACTACATTTCTAAAACAAAACAGACTGTCTGTTTCGTACCATTTTTCCAGACAATTTACTGTGAAAATTGTGTCAACTAAAAACTAACAATACTAGTCATGTCTGGATGTATGGTGATGATTAATACAAAAATGAATAGTCATTTATTTTTTAAGGTTTAATCATGGTGAGCAGTCTCATTTTTGCTTTCAGTATGGGAAGCAGTTAAGCAAAAAAATTGTTCCGCTGATTCGGGTTACCAGCTACACTAACATTTATAGTATAGAACTTGTCACTGGTTCCCTGCTTATTTGGCTAAGTAAATGCATTTGTTCAGCAACTTCATGAACTGTTGGTTTGTGGTTTCATCCAGGAATCTAGGTTACCTTTGTTGGTGGGGAGTTGCTGGGAATGCTGGACGGAGTCACTGATTGGATCTTGATGCACATTTTTTTTTCTCCTATCCAGTGATTGGCCAGTGAAGAGGCACCGGGACACTCTGCATCAAGACGTCTCGTGCAGCTGAGAGAAGGGAACAAGTGAAGCATTAAGTTTATGTCAATTCAGAAGCAGCCCTTTGAGAGACCACAATGACCGCTTATACCAAAATGACCATAGTGGCCACAAACAACTCCAAGATTCAACCTACTTCCATTCAACCAAGAAGGTCACAGCAAAGGCCGTGTCCTGTATTGACAACTTCCCATATTTCCCAAGTTATCACACAGTCTATGTCTAAAACCAAACTAAATTTCAACTGGAAAAGAATAAGGTCAACAATCAGCGAAATCAGATATGTCTGGGCGACTTGTGATATTTTATACAGAAATGCAGGATCCTCAAAGGATTCAAATTCACAGAGGCCATGGACAAAACGTTCTTCATCTTATTTGTGGATCTCTGTCTGCTTTCTGTTTGGAGAACATTTCAAGCAATTTTCAACAAAGTGACTATGAATTGTGCATGTGTATCTGCCCTCAGTGCCCTTCCAACTGAACTGATAAAGGAAACACTATGCAGAGGTGCAAACTCCATTCAATTGTGAGGCCTGTAAGAAAGGCCTCATTTTAAATTGTGTGAAAGTTCATCCAAATACCACATTGTGAAGTAAAAATGCATCGAAAGAAAGGAGAAGAAAGTGCAAGTAAAGTCAAGCTGAATCGTGGAAAGAAGCTTCAATTCCAATGTTTGAAAAGTATCAATTGAAAAGTTTCAAGAGTCAAAACTTCCTGCAAGAAAGTATGCAAGAGAAATCACTCTATCATTGTAGACAATTGTAGACCTGAAACCACAACTGAAAATACACTTCTTACTAATATGATTTTTGTTTCAGCACTTCAACTTCAAGTAGCTATAATGTGCTTTTGCAACCTATGAAACTAAATGTATCAGCACTTTACACAATGCTTTCAGTGTAATGACAAGTGATTTGCTTATATGTTTTTTAAAATCAATCCCGAGAACAGAAGTGGAGTTTAAAGTTTCTGTTACCAAATACAAACAGGACTTTCATTAGTGCAAAGCGGTCTGCCATCTGGCTTGCAATATGCTGCCAGTTTCGCTGAACAATTCCACGGTCATCTTGTTTTTCTCCCACACAAATCAATGTAACCAAACCGAGGCTGGAAAGGGACCAATAGTCTGGTCCAGGGCTAATCCTTAGCACTAGCCCGGCGTACGTTGTCTAGTAAAAACTGCTATGGGCTAGTAACCACCTCTTTTCAACTTGCCCTGTGGGCTACTACAATAATGCTCAATATTTCTTCCTTTAACAATTTTTAAAAGTGTTACATGATCTTTGATTGTGTGAATGTAGCTTCAATTACCCTATAAACTGGTTGCGATGGCTACCATTACTCAGAAAAGTACATTGATGACAATACATTCTTTAAATATGGGTTACTATAACTTCCTTGGGGCAAGTCAATCCCACAGTTGACTAGCCTGGTGGGCTATACTTTACAAAAAGCTTAAGTGCAAGGCCTGTGGTCCCTTTAAGGTAAGAAGAGAATCTATATTCTTGCCTGCTTTTGTATGAGTAACATTATTAGCAATGGCAGCATGCAAAACAACCAACAGTTGGCCCCAATTTCAAAGGGTTACTTAAGCACACACATTTGCTAAGCACAACAAAATTATGCTTACCAACCTATCATTAAGGTTACCAGCCAAAGTGGCATTTCCAATTTACCAATTGTGACTGGTGTCCTGATCATTTGCTGCTTAAAAAGCTTTAGTAAAATAATTGGGCCTCGATTTTAAACAGGAAGATTTACCACCCGATGTCGTTGCTGTTAAACTATTTGAACTCTTCAAAAACATGACATAGTAAAAGTTAAGTAGGGAGGTTTGCAAAAGAAAAAAAACACCAACACCAAACAAACAAAAAACATAAAACAATTCTGACTAAAGGAAAAGAAATTTTGAGAGAGGAAAACAAAAAGTATTCTTTTCAGATCTTGACCTTGTTCTTCCTTGTTTGACCACAGGGGCTGTGGGTCTTCCTCTTTGGTTTGACTTAAGTACCGCATTTTGGGGCATTGAGTGTGAGTACAGAGTGCTTTGTGGTTTCGGCTAAATGTCATACATGGCGCACGGCTTACCTTGTTAGCAGCGGGCACCAGCCACAGTGTGGATCGCCCACGTTCCCGCCAGCTGACAGGCATTCTTCACAGGTTGTCATTGTCTCGCAAGTCTGTATCGGGACCTTGCTGATCTGCACACATTACAAAGGAACACTGTTACATTCAATTCATTTCAACTTTGGAAAAGTCTTCCCGCAAATCCTTAAGGGGGAACCTTGCATTACAGAAATAGATGAAACCAAAATTTGTAAGACCTCAGTTATTACAGAATGATGAAAGATGGATACAAAATGTAAAGTAACTCTTAACGTTTTGAGTTTTATTAAAATACAGGGAAATGTTACCATGAGGATTATACTATATTAAGAATACCAATGCCAAGCACGTACAACTGATGACATTTTTGAACATGTAGTTGATGTCTCTCATAGGAATGCAGCCCTCATAAACTACACGATAAATTAATAGACCGATCCATTAAGTCTAACCCACTGCACACTTGAGTAACAACATATGAACATGTTAACCTATGTGACATTTCAAAGCTTTGCAGCATGCTTTTGTAATATTTGTATTCCAAGTTTGTGGATGTCATTGAAATTATGTTTAAATTTGTTTGAAGAAGTACCGCCTTAATGCTGATTTCGTGTGAGCAGGTCACCCATATCACGTTAGCTGGCCCTTATAAAAAAATAGAATCCAATTTCACAAATGCGTTCCGTTTTCTAATCAGGCATTGATCCCAACATGTAGTCTGATCAATCACTTGGTTTCAATCAGCACCTATCGACTCTTTCATCAATGAGCATGCTGGATTAACCAGGTTTCCACGGTCCCCCGCAGGTGAGATGATAATCTCGCCGCAATCTGTACTGATACAGATCGAAGCTTTGCTCGGGTGATACTTGTAATGAATTCGGCCGGTGGTACAGTTTGGCAACTGTAACTGAACAGTCTGTTTCATTTTCACCTAGAAGCGACGTGTCGTACATCATACATGATCCACGTACAAGTACACTGTCTGTTGTGTCACATACAGAAAGGCATAATTCTTAAGCCTTATTCACCTTGCCTTCAGATAAGTCATATTTTTTGATGAATCTGCCCCAGGGTCAAGTTTAGTCGTTCTTTTGAATATCTAAGTACTGATTTATATGAGGGGAAGTGCACTTTGCATAATCCAAGATCAAAATTTAAACAACTTCAACCCCTCCCAAGACCTGTATAATTAAAGATGTGCTACATGTTGACCAGAGTTTGAGAGAACTTCAAAAAAATCTCCATTAGTCCACAGTTCTTGTAGGCCCAAACTTTCACATGACCAGAGCTATAATTTTTACAAGACCTCGCAAAAAATCCTTTTGGTTTTATATTAGCTGAACTTTTAAGAGGAGATTCAGAACTTAAAAGCTTTTTTACATATATTCGAAAGTATGTGTTTTTGTAAAAAAATATATACTGGACTGCTGGACTTGTTCGTTTAATAGGCCCCTAGCCAAGTGCTAAAATGACTCCACTCTGACTCAAGGTGCAGTGGATTTTCCAAGCCCTGTGGGTGTATCTAAAATGCCAGCATCAGTTTTCAAAAAAAAAAGGTTTTAATCCTAAGTATTATTTCTTGCCTCACATTATTACACATTTAAAAACATCAACACTCAACAGAAGTTTGCTAGCTCTTTTCTCAGAGACTCTACTCGGAACCGTTTTTCAGTAAACATTTCATGGATTGATTTGATGGGGTTGATGATGCTTCTTGGAAACTAGAGAACCGTAATGACTCATTTATAAAAAAAAAAGAGGTGATGTACTATCCCTCTTACCATCGTCATCGGTCAAGCCCTGAATGCCTCAAGACACTTGCCCTCTTCTGAATTCCATTAGGCTAAGAAATGCCACAAGAGACACAGTGCTTTAAAAGCACTGCATTATTTAAGTACATGTTCATCATGCATATCTTTGTTTTTCAAGTGCCCTACTGAGAGATCCTACGTGTGAGTACTATAGACACATAATCCTCACGCTTGACTTACAATAATATTCCAACATAATTTAGAATATATGTATGAAACAGCAATAAGAATTTCCAAAGTACAAGTATACATATATACAGCACAAAATTAATAACAGACAATTGTTTAAATAAAACAAGAATATAATCATTAAAATTACAACAGAACTCTTTATCATGCTGCCACCATGTTTCCTATGTGCAACAACAACAAACAATTTTGTTATTACTAATTTTTGCATTAAAAAATGGGACCATAACATAACCCTTTTCAGCCTCAGTTTGGTCAGCCTCTCAGCCTCAGTTTGGATTTATAAAGGACAATGATAAAATGGTAGTGCCATAATCGAGGTGGAGCATTGTGGGCGAGTGGTCTAGTGCATTCTGTTCTGTCATTCACAGAGTGGGGGTTCAAACCTCAGCAGGGCTGGTCACAAAGCTTGTTTTCTTGGGCAAGTCCTTTGGAAATTGGATGGGAAATAAAGCTCCAGTGCACTAGAATTAGAGTGCATGAAAAAAAGAACCCAGAACACTCATCCTGGAAGGGTAAGGGTCTACCTCAGTTTTCTGGTTCATTGTGAGCAACCTTGTCTACAGGTTTCGTCAGGCTTCCGAGTTACAGTGATTAAGCTCGCTTTTCAGGCAACTTTTCAGGGTATCTGCACACTTTAACAAGTCAAGACCCTTTTAAGGCTACCCTTAACAAAATTTCAAACCAAAATAAGTGAATAAAGCAGGGAGAGAAACTGCTACTCCCCGCTCACACTTTGTTACTTTTTTTACGCGCAGTGCATTTCGGTTCTTTTCGAGCTGATAAGAAAATTCATTGCACGCTTCATAAATATTTTTAAGATCTCAATAACTGACTTTAATACTCTTTAATGCGTTTTAAGACCTTAAATTTGGATAGCTCAATTAATTTGTAATACTTTTTAAGGATCGGCAGAAACCCGGTGGATTTCATTACCAGAAAATAATTATAATAATAACAATCAAAAGGTCTCTTAGATTGTTCCCTTCAATGCATCTGATGAAGTACTACTAGTTGTTGCTACAAAAGCTCATGTATGTTTATGTATTTTAGCAATACACTGTAGTATTAATGCCGGTTTATAGTCGATCGGGCGATGATAATCATCAAACGCTCATGATCGCCAGTGTCTTCAGTGACTAGTCACTGAAGCCTATAGCAATAACTATAAACTGCATTTTTTATAATTGCGCATCAATATTTTCAGTCGCGTGACAGTAGAAACTGGCCTTTAAAGTGCTACCACTACCATTTATTGGTATCTGTATAATCATACATAATATTTAATAACAAACACAGTTGAAACTGAGAGATGAAACATGAATGTAGCTATAGACAGATGAACCAGAGATGAGACACATGGAAGGAAGGTTTTTTTACACGGTAAACATCTCAAATGGAAAAATAGAAAAGTCACAAAACAAATCCTTCCCTCCAACCCCCCCCCCTTTGTCTTCATAATCCCTGCTTACCCCCTGCTTTTTCTGAATGCTTCTTGCTTTTCTCTCTCCACTCTCTCTATTCATGTTTTTCCACTTGACTGCTTTTGTCCCCCTTGTATGCTTGTACGTGTGTTGTCTTGTCATTTAGCCTTCGAGAAAGACTCTGCTAGGGTCGAAACATCAGGCCACTAACTAATTTTTTGCATTTATACTACAGGTCCTTTTGGTTGGTAAGCAGTTTGCAACAGCTAATTCTAATTTCTCAAAACAAATCAGTAATCAGACTGTCATCACAACATACAGTCAGAAAATTAAATAAGACAACAGAAAGGTTGAGATGCTTGTGTTAATCAAACAAGGTTTACGGCCCTTGAGCAAACTAAACAAATCTGACAGTTCTGCTGAGAACTCTCCTGGGAGCAGAAAGTTAAAGGCCTTGTCTTGTCTTCTAGTCTGATCTCTACGAGGTTTTCAGGCCATTGGCCGAAGTGGGAAAAAATACATCAACAGAGTCTCAGTCTAAGTGTAGGAATTCAAATCTTTGTCAAGTTCTTCATTTTCATTTTGGAAACTTTGTTTGTTCTATCCCAGGGTGACCATAAGGCCTTTTCGCCAAAAGACAGGCCTACAGAATTTTTGCAAGATGTAAGATTAAGAACTTAATAGTTCAATGTTTCTGCCGTCGGCCACAGCATCATGTGGGTTTAAACCATACGGAAATTGATGAGATGGAAGAAATTTATAGAAGGATAGATGAAAATATTGTTATTAAGAAATAATCAAATTAAAAAGGTCATTAGCCATCTGTACAAATTGTCTACGCCTACTTCAAAGAGTATCAATCACTGGGAGGAAATTGTATCAACTGAAATTATATTGAAGTGTATTAAAGGAAAGACATATCTTTTTATTTTTTGACACTGGATCACAAACAACTTTGTTGCTGTGCAGGAGAAAAAAAGGAAATCTTCATTTATTTAATCTGGAAAAACACTAATTACCGAAATATGATGAATGATATTAAATTTAATACACTATCAGACCTGTTTATTGAAAGAGAGAAGCTCTGAATGTTGTCTCTTTAACATGGGTGAATGAAAGTGGAACAGATGGCAAACACCTTTCATGCTTTACGAAGCAAATCTGTCCACTACTGAAGAGACATATGTTGAGAATTATTCAAACGCTAGCCCAAGCGTGAAGTAACACAAGAAACAAATGGAGATCAATTAAATTTGTTTCCCCCTTCCCGCAGAAAGTATTTCATGTAGTGGCATGCATCACTGCAGAGTTGGATGTTTTCTACGAAATCAGTAAAATGGGCAAAGTGATAAGTAACGATGTTAATTATTTGTAGCCCCCCAAGGTGCTTGATATGATCACCCCCTAGGTAGCGAGCTCATTTACATCATCCCTTAAACTGTATCAACTCTCCAGGGAGACTGCAGGACCAGCTGTTTGTTAAGTCCATATAACCCATCTATCTACATCTATACACCAATCGTTTGATCAAGAATGGCAATTAACAAGTCTTGAGTTTTGTACTCCAAGGAAGAGTGGAGCAATTATTGGTTTTATGTGACTTAATGATTTCAGCAAAAAAACAAATTTGTACATGGCTTAGAAGTCACATATCAACCATCTATCAAAACCATTAATTGTTCGATCAAGAACTGCAATTAACAAGTCTTGAGTTTGATACTCCGTGGAAGAGTGAAGCAATTAACGGTTTATGTAGAGAGTCAGGGTTCTTCCCAGGGTTTTTCCAAACTGTGGGGCACTCTGACCTAAGCATGCTGAATTGAAACAAAGTCTTTGGAACGTTTTTTTACTTGGTATTTATCTTTGGAAAGCCTTACTGTGCAGTCTGGGGGATCTTAACAAATTTAGAATTAGATCTGAAGTAACAAAAAAGTTTGCGTATTGGCTGCAATTGACACATATCGCCCCATAATTCATGCGCATTGGCCCGACACACTAGCATGTGCATGAGGAATACCCTGAAAGTGACTTTATGATTTCACCAAAAACAAATGCCAAAATGGTATGGAAAGCACATACCATCCACCTATCTAACTATTGCAATAAACAAGTCTTGAATTTTGTACTCCAAGGAAGAGTGAAGCAATAATGGTTAATCTAGAAAGTGACTCGCTTTACATACATTGTACCTGAAGCATTTCCATGTCCAAAAGTTTTAGAAGGCATCCATCAACCATCTATGAAACACCTCTATAAAGATTTATAGAAGGCAAGGGGAAATCACTTTTGGTTGGAAAAGGGTCTCCACTTATTTTAGCAATAATTGCAATAAGGATTCAAGCTCTAATTGTGACGACTTGCATGTAGCCATCAAAAACAGGACTTGAAAAGAAAGGACTTTGTTTACAATTTATAAAAGATATACTAAAGTTAAGCAGTAAACCTAATATACTGAAATCAATTTTAAACACAGATTTCCATGTTGAATGATAAATCATAACCCTTTTTCAAAAAAAGAGAAGAAATTTAAAAGGATGATTACTTGTGTTCAGCCAAATGCTATAAGACCCACAGGGAAAATGATCAAACAGTGAAACTACTATGCAGTCCAATAATAAACGTTTCTCAAGATACTGTTCAAGTGAATTTGTATGACCATGACACGGCACAGCTAGCTCTGATCAGAGTTGGCCACTGATCAGAACATTGCTGACAGGTTTTCCACACTATCAGCAACTTTATCATATACAAAGTTATCTATTGGTTTTTAGATTGAAAGTGTGTTCAACAAGTCTAATCCGTTGTAACGTGAACATAATTATGATTGGCTTTTATTTGACTAGAAGATAAAAAACCTGTGTCCCAGTGATACTTTACCTACATATTTACAAATGGGCAAGCTCTAAAAATAACAGCAGCTAGCAGTAGGTTCCCGAAAAACAGTTCACTCCATAAGAAAGAGAGGCAGCAAGGTAAAATTCAGTTTTGTGATCCACTCATTTTGCAAGAGATAGTGTCCTTATGGAAATGGGAACAGTCTCTAATCTCACATTAAAATGGTGAAAAATGCCACTGTGTTTGATACCATTCAAGTGCAATTTTTGTCAAAATCCAAAATGTTTTCGATGTCCCCTTTTAAGTATATGGTTTCTACATTTTTGTAAAGAGAATTTCTGTTCATTCCTGAATTTTGATGAGAGTCATTCAATCAAAACGGCATTGAAATTGACTGACGCAAAAATTACTCTTTGGAATTGCACAGACCCATTTGTTTTTGATGTCCGATGACCTCATGTTTCAAATTTTGCTCTGAAAGGGTATCGAATAAAATGACATTTTACACCATTTATAAGGTAACAGAGACTTGTAATTTTTTTCCCACCTTCATAAGACTCTTTCTATTGGAAAAGGACTGCATCACAAAATTGAATTTGACCTTGGAACCCCTCGATAAACAGAAAATGGAACAATATATGGACTGTGAAAAGTTTAAAACCAACTTCCTATCTCAGTATGTTTCCTGTGTTCATTTAACTCTGACACTGTTACATAACCTTAAGTCCTTGGTCAATGACCATTTTTTTAATTCTCACCCTGAGAAAATGGTATGTCATAGGTACCTCATGAGAATGTCAATTGTTATCACTATAATTCCTTATTCTTATTCTTTATAAGTTCCTTTACTTTTTTGGGGGGAGGGGGACACTTAAATCATACTCTATACATGTACATGATTTTGAAACCATGTAAAATAATTAGCACATTACATTAACAGACTTGGAAGGGGCAAGGCCATTTTCATTTTTGCAAAAGACACTTCTGTTGGCAAATCTTGAAGTCTGTTGGAATAATCTGAAACTGGAACCTGGAGAAACAGAGGTCATGGCCCCCTGTGGCCTCCTGTTACTCCACGCCTGATTTATTGCAACTTTCTTTACCCCTATTCCATTCACTCCAATCACCGAAACAACTTCAACAACAAGAACAAAGACTTTGTAATTTAATCGAAAGCATTAATGTCTTTCCCATATATGCACATCCTACATATCAATTAATTCTCCCCCAATATCAATAACTTGGGTATCAGCACACCAGCACTGGACACTGTGTGGACAGGTCGTTCTTAGCGTCAATGCTTCCAACAGGTGTCCTGTATAATGGATGACTGCCAGGGTTGGGGTATTGGGTAACAAATTTCATATGGGTGGGAAATACATTTTATGGTTATGGGACCAGAATAAAGGTGGTATTCCCATGGACTGGAATTTCAAGGGCATTGACGGTCAGACGGCATTGTTTGGGAACTGGTCTGTTATTATTATTTTGTTCATCAGTTCAAGAAATACCCAGCTGATTAGTAAGAGATGTTACCTCACATTTGATAGTATTTATTTAAAAAAATCCCCATTGGTGTTTTGAAATTCACTTTAATTTTTGTTCATTAATTTCTGACAGGTAAATCTCAATGTTCTCCTGGTTCCACCATGCAATGACTATAATCCCATACTTACACACTTCACATAATGTAACGCTCCATGCCCCCAAAACAGGTACTTTCTAATTTCGCTTGCTCATCAAACAGACGAGAATGAGAGCTTACAATTAACACCTAATTACACGTACTGCCTATAATGTAAGTGTTGATCACCATGTACATGTGGAATGTTTACGAGGGCCTTAGTCATCACATCCCATCGACAAGTAATACCAAGGGTGATATTTCAATCATGTCTTCAATTCTAATGCCACATCACTAATTCTGAGAAGTGCTTGACGTTGGCATGGGACATCACAAGTTTAAAAAATGTCAAGTAATGAACCACAAGGGAAATTGACTGGGAAATTTCAAAGGTTTGGGGTGTTGAACAAAGAAAAATTGAAGTTGAAAAAATAATCACCAGTTTATCGTCCCACTCTCATCCATTTTTGAAACCGCATCCCTTTCCCCCCGAAAAACAACAACATTTTTCATGTATTTTTGCTGTTTTTTCAATTGATTTAATTTACCCATATTTTAGACTTTTTTACAAAGCCAACAAATTTTAAGTCTGGCTCTTTCCTCCTTGAAAAACAAAACAAAACAAAACAAATAAAAAGGCCCTTATCCTCCTCTCTCTGAAAAACCCAGGATGATCAACTGTTTGTTTGTTTTATTTGGCAAGTTTGTCAGATTTGTTTATACAGTTATCAATATTCAATTTCAGGTGCTATATACAATCTCCAAACAATTTGAAATTTACAGTATTGTATGCTAAACGGTCCATTTTATGATACTGTAGCCTTACAAATTACTACTGCACAATAATATAATTTACGGTTTATAACAAAAAATTATTGCCAGAAGTTGAGATGTGCAGAATGTTGAAAGTAAAGTACAATATGAAAAGATGTTGGTTTTGGGGCATTGCATGGTGAGATACAAAATGGCAGTTTAGTTTGCGGTAACACCCATGTGAAATCTACTCCGCGGCAGTAGAATACACAGCAAGACAAGATCTCAGAGAACAAAGCTACATGGCAAAGTATGTACCGCAAACCAAGTATACAATATTGAAAGAATTGTCCAATTGGGAAATAAATTCTATTCAATTTATACATTCCTGATGTATGATATCCCAAATTCTTTAAAAAGAATGTTATTGTTAACATTTATATACTTTCATTGTGGCTGACTGTTTGCCCCCCCCCACAACTAAACAGAAAGGAACGTCAGCAACCCTACATGGGATCCTAGTATCACTGACGATCCCAAACAATGCATGATTATTGATCACTCTCTGACCTACATGTCATGACTAGTTGATTCCTATGACCTCATCAAGCCATGGCCGATTTTTTCCCACCTTCCCTGACCTCATTAAGGTAAAAGTTTCCCATCATTCCAACGCCTACCAGACACAATACATGCTTAACTGTGCACAGCACTACAAGTACCCAGAGCTGTGTGCCTGTCTACCCACCTCTGTTAACAGGATTTAATCAACAGGTGTTCCGCACCACTGGGATTCCTCAATACTTCCTCCCTTAGGTTCCATTATAGTCCCTCTATTGATCCGCTACCTGAGAGCTGAAAACGATTTTCTTTATCCCCTTTTTTATATTAATGATGTTGAAGAAAAGGATTTTAGCAATGGTAGCACTTATAACTATGAGTCATCGTGGGAATTGAAAAGGTTTTTTATTCCAAAGGTGGAAAGTGGCCACTGAAAGGCAGAAAGTTACTAAATTATTGTGGAGCATTATCAAACTGACTGAAGTGTGAAGTAGAATGTTATTCCAAAGGGTGTGTTTTTTTTATTTCGTTGCTACATATTATTTTTTTTTGTAATTGAATAATAATTTCAACTAAAGGGCAAGTCCAAGAAAAGGTCCTGTTGCGGTCCCATACCTAAGTAAAGGTAAGTGAAGACTGTCCTGAGCCAATATGGCTCATCAGGCCGGTGTTTAAATCCGGTTTCATTGGCATTAAACGACTGAGAGTATTTTTTTTTCCCCTGGACAAGATGCCAGTCCACTGCAGGCTACTCCCCGGCTCTCACCAGTACCCATTTGTACTCATGGGTGGAGAGAAGCAATTATGATAAAGTGCCATGCTCAAGGACACAAGTGTGCCACTGACCAGGCCATGATTCGAACCCACATTCTGTAAATTACAGAAATCCACCGTCCTACAGCCCTTGGCTACTACACCCCATACCTAAGTACCATTTTATCTGCAAGGACTAATCAATTCTTGTTGGGTACTCTCCTGGCAGATGCCCAACATTAGAATAAACATTGTTGAAATCAATGACCATCCCAATTGCTTTCCAGAGGGTTTAACTTTCCAAATGGCCCATACATGTACGGAACTACATGTATGAGAACTCTTGGAGTCGCCCTAAAACATGTTTTTAAAAAGCAGTTAAAAAATAAGCTGCAAAGTATTTTCTTAAAGTTACTTTGATGAAAGAGTGTATGGTACAAATAATCCGATAGGGATGTTCTGCCTGCAGCATATATTTTTATGGGAATTTTAAAAACATTCATTTCATTTTATACTAATGAGCGAAATGGCAAAAAAACTTGCTTCTAAAATTGATAAGTTCCAATGTGATAAGCATAGTAATGTTTTTTCAGAGGTGTGATTCCTGTACATTTAAGTTCATTATGCCGGCACGATACTTCACAGAGGCAATCCATGCCCCAGGTCATTGCCTTGGTGCCCCTTAATATAGTATGCTATAGTAGCAATTTAAATTTCTCTCATTGAGGTGCATCTTACTATATAGATAAACTGATAAGCCCTTACAGGAATGAAGTACCAGGCCAGATTATTTATTGTACAGTACAAATATGAAGGACTTGAAATATCAGTCTCCCTAAATTACACTACAGCGGTCCGCTGGCCAAATGCTAGTTAAAACACCTGAGGACCAGTCAAAATTCACTGCCAAGTGGTCCGTCTGGCTAGTTCAGTGTTGAAAAGCATCCCTATTTAAAACGAATTATGGACAAGAGCAAAAGCTGCCAGACCAGTGAAACGAAAATCTATCTGGTCCTGCTGGCTAGTCACAGAAAAAGTTAAGGACAAACCCTAAATATCTGTGTGGTCAGTGTACACAGTGTCAGTTGTAAAGTCTATGTAGTGTTCTTGGATTTATCATCTAATGTATGCACATCATTTACAATTCCATAGAGTCTCGTTCTTGCTCTTTGAGTGTAAATATACTAGAGACCCCAAAACTGCACAGGATCGTTTGGACACAATCATGCCTTTTTTTCATTGAACATTAAAAAAAGTGTTCTCTTTCAAAAAAAGTGTAGAGTCTGCTGGGAACAAACACAAGACAACACAATGTACCTCCCTCAGATTTCCATTCTATCATGTGGGGTTTATGAACATTCAATCTGTACTCCATTGCACATGTACATTGGTTGTCTGAATACATTTAAAGCACCCCACCACTCTTTTACACCATGCACAAACACTAGGTGTACACTTGAGTTCAAGTACATGAACACAGGTCCACAACTAAATACAGGTATGGATCACTCAACAGCTTTACTGCATTATTTCTTGTTAGCTTGATCAAGGCCACATCCCTCCAAACTACCGGATTATAAATCTGGCAGGTTTTATCAATAATGCCGCACCTGATGCTGATCAAATTTGTTACTGAAGGGGAATGGGTAATGTCAACACTGAGCCTGTTGCAACAAAAACAAGTTCTTAAGGATGCTGCGATGTGGCAAGCACTGGTCTGCTCTGCTCTATTTCTCCCCGTACGAATCAATGAGTGAAAGGGCAGAAACATCTCATAATAAAAAAAAAATTAAGTTTTAAGATCTTTATTAAAGGGTGTTTACAACATTGGTAAGATTGAAAATATAAATGTTCACAGATTTGCACATAACTTACATGGTATAAAGATGGTCATGGTGGAAAACTTCCCTTGAAATAGTTTTGCTTGAAATGCTATAGTTTTTAGGAAATGAGTAAAACAATTAGTCTTTATCGCGCGTGTCCAAAACCCGATGTTTGAAAACAGTGAAAACATATGATGGATTTGTTCACTGTTTTCTCATGACTCAAAAGACCGATTGAGCTTAACACTTCACAGGTTTGTTATTTCATGTGTATGTTGGGTCACATACAAATGCTGATGCTAGTCTTTGAAAATTACAAATGTTGTCAGGTGCTTTTTAAAAGGAGTATGATTGCACAAAAATGAAAAAGCGTGAGAGCTGGGTGGAGTTGAAACCACCTTAACTTCCATTACATTGTACATGATTACAGATTCTCTAAATGTATATATTTTTCCTCCCAGCTTCAATTTGGATAAGAGAAGAACAAATAACGCTACAATAAAAAAGGTCCGCTCAATATAATTTGCATAGCATGAAATATTCCTCTCATTCTGGGTCCAAATACTATTAAGTATAAAATAGTGCTTAACAAGTTTATACGCTAAGCAAAATACTTAGTGGGACACTAGAGTGAAGCACATGCCATTCTGGTTGGCCATCTATTTCTGCTGAGCAAGGTATTCCAGTACTAAGCAAGTTTAGTTGCTTACAAGCGTTATGACATTACTCATCCCTTAAACCAACAATAAATAGAAGCGATGCAGAGTGTTCACTAAATCAAAGCGCCCTCATCAATTTGCTTTTGCGTTTCATAGAGAGGATTTCTGATCATGGAATTTGACTCACCTTTTTCTCGGTCATGAAGTAGACGTAGTTCTTATCCTTGTCAAACATCAATCCGTTCTGGACGACGGGGCTATCTTCTACAATGGGAAGCTCTTCATAAAGCCGGGCTTCAGTCAATGATTCAAGACGCAGCTGGAGAATACAAAGGAAAATAATGACTTACTTTCCTTGTTTAGAAATAAAATATAACTGCTGATGAGGCGAGCTTGAGAAGACATCGTAGTGTGTAAACTAACGAATGATCTTCCAGAAGGGTGTTTAAACTACAAGCTATTGAAATACATTATTAACATTTTCAGCAACAGTAAACACACAGCAAGTAATTTTAGTTTTGCCTTTAAATTATTTAAGATTTTGAAAATTGAAGCACTGTATACTCAGTGCTTTACCAGTCATGTGGGGAAAAGACACACCTCTGGTGGGAATCCTACTCAGAACCATCCACATTCTAGAATAATAATAGTAAACCATTTTTTTTATAAAGCATTTTATCTACAGGCGACTCAAAGAACTTTTATTTTTAAAGACAGGTTTGTTTAAGTTTTTTAATTATGAAACCCATTTATGTAAGATAACACCATGTAAGGGTCTACAAGGTGCTGTGTTGCATTCAGCATCCACTGCCAAAAACACCACGGCAAACCCTTTCTCTTAGCGATAAGTGTAACCGGGTTCTTTTCCATGCAATACACAACACAAGGGACCTACAGCTTCGCGTCCCATCTGAAGGACGAAGAAATAATGATTAAGTGTCTTGCTTGGGAGCGCAAGTGTCAAGATCAGGACTCGAACCCACACTCTGCTGATCATAAAACACCAGAGCTTGAGTCCAGTGCACTTGTCCACTCGGCCACGACACGCCACAGAACAGATGCAGGCCTGGAATTACACGGAGGCCATGGCCTCTGTGGCCCTTGTCTTGAACTTGGTGCCCCTTCTAAAGTTACCCATAGAATTTAAGATTTTCCAATGGAAGTGCCCTTTACAAAATGAAAATGGCCTTGCCGTCTCCAAGGTGAAAGTCCAGGCATGCAGATGTCTACGATGCTAGACCATGCCAGGCAGTAAGAGGTCATCTCAATTTCAATAATTAATAGATGGTGCTGTTGTCTATTCTGAAGTTTATCTACACACCCTAAAAAGAGTCCACTTATTTGTTAGGGGCTGGGAAAAATTGTTCATACATGTAGTAACGTCCGTCGATGTCAGTTTTTTTTTAATAATCGATATATCGGAAATTCATATCGAGTATACTCGATATATCGAGTATTTCCCATGTTCAAGATGAAGCCTATAAACAGTGCTCAATATACTGAAGACCGACAGTTTAATAGGGTTGCATATACACCAGTTTTCAGCTTGATCCTCCGCGCATGTTGTCGGTACGAATAATATCAAATTGTGCCAGCCCACGTGTTTATGTTTTTACAAGGAAAATAAGAAATGACTACGGTTGCTGCTTCTGTTTGCTAGGCGAAAAAGTACCGCGGAACGCAGACCACATCGCGATCACGATGTACACAACGTGCAACCCGTGCAATACACATGCAGTCACATGTTTCCAATTTCAGGCTTGTAGTCTTTGTTATCACGTGACTTTGCGTGCTACAATAAAGCTAAGAAACATTGAACGCTAGAGGGCATTTCAAAACAATACGATAGTATGAGAAATATACCAGTGCATTACACGATGGCATACAGTTATGTACTTTACCTTCTATTAAAATCAAATATTCTTCTTCGTGTTATGTTTTTTCCATTCAAAGGATTTTTAACTTCCACAGACCATTCAATATATTGGTTGGCAACCAGGTGTTCAACATTTGTAAACGATGTTTTTCTTATGTAAATGACGTCAAGTAATTGAGTGTGCTGCGGCAGGTATTACTCACTGAAGGAAACTTTGGACCCCATGTGTGCGTCTTCCCATCTAGCCATGGTTGTCTTTCTTCATGGTATCGCCGAAGCAGCACGAACGTGATTGGCACAGGCTGATTGGCTAATTTCTGACTGGCCGCTTTCCAATTGGCCGAAACGCACTCTATTGGTGTGAATAATTATGACGTAATACTTCTCGCAACGCTACCGTCCCATAGTACTTATCACCTCGATCCCACGGATTTGCTTGCTCCTAACGTGGTAAACTTTATAGTTAGGGGGTGAAGGAAGGGCGTGTAGACGTGGGAACGTAAAGGCAAGGGAAATTCCCTCGGTGAGAAATCACCTCGCGGTCAGGAAACGTTGGGCAAACCTTTTTACGCAACATGGGGATCGGAATAAACACCGAGGCACAAGCTTGTAAATGATGTAGAGATCGCAACGTTCAATCGTTGAGGTAGAAACCATGAATTAATTGTGTCGGAACCAGTGATAAAAAGCACACCAAAATATGCCGTTCTGTTTTCATGGAATATGGATATTAAATTCAGTGATTTTATCTGAGCGGTTTATGGTTTATCCATACAGTCAAGTCTTGTTTGTTTATTTTATTGCTCATGTCCTCCCCCTGCATGCGGCGAAACCCCTTTTCCGTGTTCACATTTTTTTTTTACGGATACACGTATTGACATATCGGCGATATTTACCCGACGATTTATCACCAGTCAAAATTTACGATATCGTCCAGGGCTAATCTGCTACCATGGAGCAATGTGTTTTACTGGAAGACGGCATGATCGATGTCGTTATTTGACAGACAGGTCAATAAATTACTCGGAAGCGACTTGGTCGGAAGCGACTAAATGAAGTCTATGATCACGATCTGGCTCCTCACGTTAAATGTGTGCATTGGAAGACCAACGATTTTTACCAAAACGTATACCAGACTAAGGCCGCACATCACGCTCTCTCCATCATGATCGCGATCTGAGTTCGTTCGAATCCACTCTCGTTAGTGTATAATGCACAGTGTCACGGCTGCGTCGACGTGCGGGCTCAATCAAATTTAGATTCGAAAAGAAGAAGGAAAACTGGTAAAACAAAATCTCAGCTTTACTATCTGCAGTTTTTAAACTTTTCCACAAAAAAAATAAATAAATAAAGTTTAGTAACTTTTCACTAAAATTATAAAATTTGACAACACGGCTTCAACCAACATGACCAAGCCGTGCATCAAAATTTTGCCCGTGTTTTCGTTGACACGGTCTGACCAAAGGAGGGTTACGCTGGGGTGTCATGGCCGGTTTCTTTGGAGATGTTACTGTGCAAGCGGTCGTGAACTGTAGCGGCGGGCCGAGGGTGAAAAACAGAGAACAAGTTCACAACCGCAGTTGGTCGCCGAATGTATTTTATTTAATAGGCCTACTCAAATGTTTAAAGCTACAAATAAAGACGGCAGCTTTTCTAATACTGAAGCCCTGAGGTTTTCTAGATAATCTGACACTCTTTTGGTGTTTTCAAAATTATTTAGGAAAATCAAAATTTAGATACTTCAAAATTTTTGATACATCAACGATATCGATGTCAAAATAGTATCGAGTATTCGAGTAATATGGATATATCGAGGGACGTTAGTTCATGTAAAATTTTCAATTTGCATGTGTTTTACCCATGCACCGACATGTGTTGAGCACTGCACACACAGGCTGAGTACTCCTCCTCCCCCCCCCCCCAACCGAGTCCTGTGAAAAAACCAATGGATTTCTTTTAATTTACTTCTTTCTCCATAATAATTTCTTTAATTCTTCCTTTTCTCAACCTATATTATCTTACCTTCTTCAAGTGGCCTAGCTCATCACCAAGTAGGAGCACTGTTGCATCAAGATGTGGTGTGACTGCAATGGCTGTGATGGCACTTCTGCTGGAATAGATCGACTCTGCTTCAACTGGAATTTTCAGTCCACCAAGAGGTGTGTTTGTATCTGACTGATGGCAGTAGTTTGGACCATCTTTATCTATCAAGTCAATCTTGAAAAGGACACATTCATAAATAAAATGGTTAGTTTTTCCTACAGTTTATACAACAATGAAACTGAACCACACAAAAACCTTTTGCTGTGAAATTATGTGTTTTTTGCTCAAGCAAAACAAAAGCACACAAGTTTTTCTTAAAAGTGAGAAATTTACATGATGCATACACATTATTTCTGGTTAAAGTGGCATAAAACCTCCACAGTGCCACTAACAAGCATCCTTATTATTATATTATGAACATTTAACACAGTTTCAAAATGGAGTACTATCATAGCGATCATTGATAACAAATCTTACCACGCCAGGTGATTGAACACATGCTGATGATCCTAACCAGTCAATCTCTGTTGTATCAGTTCCTTGGTTGGCACAATCTCTGACTCTCTCCAGAAATCGTTCATTGATATTCTTGACTGGATACATACACACAACTGATCCGTCTGTAAGCTCCATTGTGGAGAATGTCACAAATAAAACATCTTCATCTGGTTGGATACCTTCTGAATGCAAGTCAGTTCCTACTTTTGAGACATACGCTGACTTTGCAAGATTGTAATTAACACCATTTGAATCTTTGCAGACCAGCGGTAGTTCAATGTACGAAGTAAGTGTGTCTGTACTCTCCTCCTCTTGGCATAAGCGGGCAATTTTTGTATAAAGTGGGGATCCTACTTCACGAAAGTCTTCCAGCTGTGTCGCAATGAAGTAGCTGAAGTTTCCACTGGAAAACCCAAACATGTAGTTGATGTCGAAGGTATTCCCAGCTGCTGTTTCATCTAAAGTGTTCTGGGGTATCTGTATACCAACAATGGGGTTCAAACATGTTCCACGTAACTAAGAACTCGTTTTGCCACTGTGGGTACATTTTTTCTCAACCACATTGCACGTGATGCAGCACTATACAGCACATTGCCACTTCCAACCAGGACCAGGAGCAATCAAAGTACATTGGTACCTTGCTCAGTGTTGGTTACCACTTCACGTGATGGCTGCTCAACGAGACTCATATCATTCAAACGAAGTACCTGGCAGACCCCCTGGTAAACACTGCCACACACAATCAACTGGCTCCCCTCATCATGGACAACTAAAGCTTTGTTGATGTTGTTTGTAGGTACTTTAACTTCAGTGCAACTTCTTGGGGGTGGTGGACATAATTGACTATCATTCACAGGTCCTGTAATATTTTCCTCCTCTATCTGTAAACTACTTGAAAGTTTATACAATCTGTTCACAGCTCCCACATAAAGTGTTTCTGTTGATTTGTCTAGAACCATCCGTTGTAGGGGCACCAGGTCATCCCCTAGGTCGATGGTCACTTCAAATTGTTCATAAGATACTGCAGTAATTTGTACGACAGCGACGAGTTGCAAGAGTAGAACCAGGGTGATGGATTCCATGGTCAGTAGATTACCTAGCTGGTATCCCCTTGATATACAGGCACCAGAAGCCATTCTGTCAATGATGGGGACCGTCAGCAGTCATGTGGAAGTACGCTTCAAGTCACTTTGATCATTCTGAAACAAAAACAAAATTTGAGGACGTGAGTTCCTGGATTTCCAAAGTCACACAAGTGTTATTAAATTATATGAAGTACTTTTTAAATGTTAACATATTGTACAAATATACTGTATTTTTGCGTACTGTGCGTTACAAATGTTGTCAATAGGCCTGGAATTTCATCTTTGAAGAGGGCAAGGCCATTTCAATTTTGCAAAGGGCACTTCCACATCTTTAAGTCTATGAGAAACTTTTGAAGGGGCATCAAGACCAGGGCAACAGGCTGTGAGATCCGTAAAATTCCAGGTCTAGTACAGACCTGAACAAAATTGATGGCTGAACTTCCTGTGTGTTTCATTTTCCACAGCACTGCAAATGTAACAGCAGGTTTGGACATAACATGGGCCGTGTAGTTTCCTTAATGATCAGTTCAAAACTTTCACGAAATTGGAAGGCAAAGTGAGACCATCAAATCCTAAAATCCTTACAAATTACTTGCCTAAAATTAATTAAAACAGGCATCAAACAGTTTGGTTTTATGTTATTCTTCCTGAAGAACAGAAACTCTAATGAATGAACAATTTAAAGAAACCTTTGTTATCACCTTTGTATTTCCTTTGTATCACCCTTTTAACAGTCAATATTACAGTGTACTATTAAAGATGCCGTTTGTGGGTTAGTGTTATTAACTAGCTGTCTTTCAGTCAGCGCATAAAACTACATCAAATCACAAAATGACTGCAACCATAGAAATTAAATGTAGTCCCAGTGCATGGCCATGTCCTTATATGGTGTTTTTCATCCGCTAAGTCATCCAACCATGTGCGGACGCCTGACTGCTTGATCCAACTCTTTTGAGTGAACATGTTTAGCTTGTGTTCATGTACACTTAGAAATACCGGCTATCCCTTTCACAAAGTGAAAAGAAATCTTTGCAAATTCCAACCTCAAACATCAAACTTTGAAACCCAGTCAGTTGAATCAGTCATACGTGATCTCATATGTAAATGTGGCACACCCACACAATCAATGCAAACATGACTTGGCCTCTTTTGGTTATGTACTGTACATTTGTACATGTACGTGTAAATGTACCCACATCAGTGTGAGAAAAAAACTTCAAAACTGAATATGGCACAATAAAATATAATATAGTGTTGGACATGTTGTCTAATGAAGGTTTGAAGGAGGATGCAAAAAATGTAGTGCTGAACGTTTCTACACCGAAGACTTTAACTAAAGGGATCTGGTAAAATTACATAATGGGATCTGGTAAAATAACATAATGATAACAGTCCTCGCTTTGCTTTAGTGTACAAAACCAATGGGGTCGACCCTAACAATTTCAAGTCCAAACAATGGGAGAATAACGGAAAGTCCTTGATTTATGGCATTTTAACATGTGGGTGTGTTATGTGTCTACACTGCAGTGCCCTATACTGGTACATGTGAATGCACCACCTATGAGTAGTAAACACAGCCAGAATTTACTTGTATCATGGTAGGTGTTTTACACCCATCAATTCCTTCCTCTGGGGAATAAATTCTTACTTTTCAGGGTGTGTTAAGTTTCACTCATTCACTATAAACTCTATAAAAACAATAGATTTTATTCTTGTTTGTAACCATGGTTCTAGGATACCTGTAACAGGTGGTTACACGTCCAATCGCTTCCTTCATCAAGGACCTGCAGGGTTTTTCAGTGAGATTTCTACCTCCATGGTGAGACCAGCTTGTCTTTTCACTCGTCCACCAATTTCTTGCACAATTCCATAATTTATATCACATCAGGGACCTTTTCATACACTGAACTAGCCACTAGCCAGCCGAACTACTTGGAGAGAATTATGACTGGTCCTCAGGTGTTTCAACTAGCATTTGGCCAGCGGACTACCATTACAGGGAGAACGCTGCTTTACAACAAAAAACTGATCGTTGTGAATGGTCGTAAACCAGTAAGATAATATTATTTTTGTTTTGTAACCATTATTTTTCCAGGACACCTGTAATGAGGTGGTTACACACCAATCACTTCCTTCCTGAGGGAGTGAACTCTCACTTCCAAATCACAACAAATTGTTGAACAACTTAGACACACTGGAATCAAGTAACAGGTTAAGTATGTCTTTAAACATTACACATGAATAGTGTAGAGCATGTACAAATTACAAAGATTGCAAAGTTGACTCTGCAAGCACATTGCGATTTTTTTACATGATTTTACCATCACTTAAATAAGTGAGGCCTTCAGGCATCGCCGCATTACTTGTAGAACGCTCATGATGCTGTTCTAAATTACCCATTCTAAATCCACCTCGCTTAAAGGAACATTACAGAATTGGTAAGAAACAAACTTGTAAAATATACTTTTTGATCACAGATTTACATAAAACTTACACGGTCTAATGACGATGATAGTAGAAAACATCCCTTGAAACATTTCTGTCTGAAATGCCATATTTGATGAGAAATGAATAAACTAATTTTCCGATTGGAGTTTATCGCTCTGTGAGCATTTTATCGAATCTGCATGCAAATGTGTAATCGGTTTTTCACTATTTTCTCGTGACCCAGATGGCCGATCGATCTCAAACTTCTACTAGTCTGTCAGTTTATGTATATGGTGGATTACATAAAGTGTTTACACTGCAAGCAACTGTTTTGTTAGCAAAAACCAATTCTGTAATGTTCCTTTAAAAGTTGATTCTCTTTCATGATGCCATGATAGTATCATGGGTGTTTTATAAGCCAGGCAGTAATGCTTGACAACCTTACTTGTAAGTGACGGTGGCTAGTTGAATCCGCTGGCTGGATAGTTTGTTGTTGGTTTTGGGGGGGTTAAGGGGGGTTTTGGGAGGGGTCAAGTAACTGTCTGGGTGATAAAACATTCAAACAAAGTTATAACATGCAGTGAACAAATGAAGGACATGATGTAGGCGGGTTCAGGTGGTGGCCTCCCTGGGGAAAACGGGTCCAGAAATGTTCTTCATTTCTTATCATAATAATACAAATTCCTATCTTGGACTGAAAAGCAATGTCAGCTGACAAGCAGTGAATCAGTGAAATGAAAGTTAACCATCGGTTCTTTTCAGAACCAACACTACTCAAAAGAGATTTTAACATGGTGTAACCGCAAACCTCTCTCTTAGTTATACTTCCACCATGCAAAGCTTTAAATCCTACTTGAAACGAAAGTTGTTTTAAAATGAAACAGACGTGTATTAAAAAGAAATACAGGAAATCCTTATGGGGATTAAAACAAATACTAAATAGAAATGCTTTTTCCAAAGGACCTTTCATTCAAAAGAAGATGAGAACAAGAACTAAATTTGTTTTCTCTGCCTTCCTTATGTGTGCATTGCTCACATCCAAAGTGTTTTAATTGCAACCTCAGCACTATGTACTATGAAAATAAACTGTACAGTGTAAGTGTTTGTCTTACTATTTCATGAGAATAAAGATAGATTTTACAAAATGACCAGGCCTGGATTATCACGAAGCAAATACAGGGGAGGGGTGAGATTAATTGCTGACGAAAAAAGAAGGTCTGAAACTGGGATCCAACTTTTAGGATGTATGTTTAGGTGATGACATTTCCACCCTGGAGTTATAGATTGCAGGGAGTTTTTGGAAACAGTATCCTCAGTGCTAGAGAAGTAGATCAAAGAACATGATTTCTCTATGAGAAGATAAAAAATCAGCTACCTTTTCTTCACCAGGCAGATATAAAAAGGGTCTTAATTCAGATAAAACTCTAAACAATTTCTCATCCCTGCAAATTGAGACCTTGCCCTGTGCCCAATTTCATAGAGCTGCTTAAGCAAACAGAAATGCTAAAGATTATTTTGCAAAATTTAAAATTGTTCCTGTTTGAACTGCCACTAAGAATTATTGGTTAAAAAACAGTTACAAGTGCGTATTCCCAATTTTTCATGCATAAGTGTTTTCTTAATACAGGTTTATAATTTATTGTACCAACTGCCATACAGCATTAGAAACTCTACTCAACAAAGTGCAGTGGTAATAATTGTACTTGTCTCATCCGACTGTATTTGGATATTTGTACTCGAACAGCCTTCCATATTGACATGCAATCAATGAATTTCCACTTACACAAGTCCGGTTCCACAGTTGAGGTGCAGTTTCAACTTCGACAAACTTCCTGATCCATACCCAAATTATCATCACCAGGACGAGACACAGCTATCAAACATATATCCAGAAGGCCACACCAACTACCGATGAAATGAATGTTAAAGATGGAACTCTAATCCAATAAATACTACGAGCACCTGAGTGGAAAGAAGGTTCCAAACTAAAAAGCCACACACATGGACAGCAGCGAGTGCCACTGGACTCCTACTGGATAGGCGAATATTATCATCCTGTGTGCCAACGCTCCAGTTCAATTGATTAACCCTCAACCTACTCCCCCGTGCTGAAAGTGGTATGACCTGCCGTCAACTATATGTCACAACCGACCAATCAACTACGCGAACAATTGCACACTGCTCTTTCGTTTCTTGACAAAAAGCAAAGTTCATTGTGATTTTTTTTTTCTTCTTGGAGGGGACCCAATGGGATGCGGAGATCTATCAAAACTATTTCCAGCTGGACGGTAGACACAATTGCTCAATCAAATGCATCCGGAAGCTAGTGCAGTAGTTATGAAAAGGCCCTGTTAACTTTGACGATTTCAGAAGAATGGTGGTTCCTGTGTGGTTTATAATACCACTCTTGAGATAGGGGGGGTCAACTTTTGGTCACTGGCCGCTATCTAAACAGTTTAACAAACCAAGTTCACCACGAAATCATAAATCATGTTTTGTCAAATAAAAGCTTGTTATTAAACTCTTTCATCTGACTATAAGAAAAATGTCTTAATGACAGAAAATGAAACATTAATAATAATAATTCACTCGTTTATGAATTGTTGCTTAAAACTGAACCTGAACCAGTAAGAGCAATCCAAAGCTTTGAAAATAAAAACATTAATTCCAAAGCTCTAAAAGATATTGCTCAGTAAGGATTAGCTGGGAACCAGTCCAAATAAAAGACACTACATGTTTATGTCTAATTTTGACTGGTAAACTGTTTCTGCTAAGCACATTTTTAATGAGCTTTGCACGTTTGTTTCTTATTAATAGATAGATCTAAGAAATTAGACTGTTTTGAGACTTTGCAGACATTTCAAAGGTTTGCTGTCCATACATGTCATGTACATGACAAGAAAGTTATATCAAAATGCACTACAAAACAAGTTTGGCAAGTCTTGTTCATACACGTACAAAATAATTAACACAGAACATTGCACAACTTATTACATCATACAGCAAAATTCCATCTCTACACGTCTGTTAAAATCACCCATTACTGAAGAATTTTCAACCGTCACTTGGTAATTTGAAAGGCAGTTAGATATTCTTATTAGATTTAAGATGTCTAACAATGTAGAGGTGTGATAAGGCTTTGGTTAATTTGGTGTAATTCCTAATGTCCTATTCTTGTCGCATAAAGTAATAACGCAGGCTGCCGGATGTTTAGTATCAAAACAAATGATCGCCCAGCAGGGCGTTGAACTGTACTGGGGTAAATTACAGTGATATGAAGAATGAAGTTTGAGAAGTTTTGAATAAAAATAAGGTGTAATTTGGTGGATCATTGAAAAAGAAATTGTATTTAATGTATGAGGCCAAGAATAATCAATGTTTTTAAGTTTTCAACTATACATTTTGAGTAAACATTTTTAGCTACAAGCTCTGCGGTCTTGTGGATTTTCCCCCCAAATTCAAGCCATGGTTAATGTGTTATATAAAACTGTAAATGAAGGGACAACCTGTTCTAAAAACCGATACTGTGTTTCTTTAATCATCGATTTGTACCTCGCTGTGCTGGCGTTGCTGGATCATGTTACAATCATTTACGAAGACAACATGGATGTGGTCAAAGGAAACACGATATCAATGTACTTTATAATGACACTTTGTTGCGTCATCGCAACATACGATAGCATTACAATTACCTTTACATTACTCCACAGCAGCAGTAAAACAAAACTCAAAAATGCTTCCGTCTTCGCATTGTTAAACAACATTTCAAGTACAGTCACTTTTCCAAACTTTATGGGTGAGGGTCATAGCTGATGAAAAAGGCCCGAGTTGGATCCAATTATTGAAATGAGGGCAAATTCACTGTAGTTTTAGATTTCAAGGAGATTCTGGGAACAATATCCTCAGTGTAAAGAGGTACAGCTAGAGCAGATTCCTGGACAGTATGTTTATCTGAAGAAAATAGTAGGGTTTTTCCATGAGTCAGACAAACAGATTAAGTCTTGATTTACATGTAGATAAAAGTCAGAAATTTCTCATCCCTGAAACTTCACAACATTTTCAGTGGTCATCGGAGGTGTGAAAAGTGAACAAATTTGTCCATGCACATATCCAGCAGCATTCTCCCTTATCCCTGGTCCAAATGCTAATTGGGGACCAGTCAAAATTCAATCCAAGTGGTCCGTCTGGCTAGTTCAGTGTTGAAAAGCATCCTATTTAATATGATTTATGAACAGTGAAAAAGCTGGCGGACTAGTAGTAGTAAAACAACAAGCTATCTTGGCCAAATTTCATAGAGCTGCAGAAAATTTTGCTTTAAAACAATTTCCTGCTTCGCAGAAATGAGCAGGAAACCAGTCACAAATGCTGCATGTGACATGGCATTTTGGCTGGTTACCTCACTCTGGTAAGCATAATTTTGTTGTGCTTAACTTTTTTTCAGTACATTTAAGCAGGTCTATTGGGCCCTGGTCCTGCTGGCTAGTCACCAAAACAGTTAAGGAGAAACCCTGACATCAAGTGCCCTAAAATGAAAACAACCAAAAATCTGAAGTTCTATGGCCAAAAACCATGATCTGAGTGGCCAAAAACCATGATCTGAGTGGCCAAAAACCATGATCTGAGTGGCCAAAAACCATGATCTGAGGGGCCAAAAACACATCTGAGTGGCCAAAAACCAGAGGCACTTTTATTGGAAAATTATAGAGATTAGAGAGTAGCTCTAAGGGGCACCAAGGGGAAGACCAAGGCAACAGAGGACAAGGTCTTCAACAAATCTCCAGCCCCACCCAACCTCAAGAAGACACCATTCATAAGCCCAACTACCCATTTTAGTCAAAGCAAAATGTCACCCAACTGGGATTTGTAACAACTTGGAAACCTTGTAGCAATGGATTTAAGGACTTAGTGAGACTAAGAGAGTCTTTCACAATAGTTGAGGAGGTTTTTTCATGGCTGTTCAATTGTCACTCTAACTGGCCTTTGTGAGTTTGGCCTTTTAAAGTTGTACCGAGGTGTGACTTGAAAGCAATGTACCTCTCATTGTTGACAATACCTGAATGCTTCCCCCTCAACTTCCCCCCTTCCCCCGTCACAGCGTGAAGGCAGGAACATGTACACCATGACAAAATGGATTCAGTTTCAAAAAAATTGATTTCCGCAAGCAATCTCTGTAAGTAAATATTCAATTACTACGGTGATGCTGTCTACTGTATATTTTGAGGTTTGCCTTTTCAACCCATAATTGTTGAATCGGGGACAGATGACATGACTAATCCTACGTGCACAGTATGCATGTATTCTATGTGTTTCAACCAAACCTGAATAATAAATGTTCTAAATCCTGATAACATTCTAAATTTTAGAGGCCAGTTTTGTGGTTACAACTAAATTCCATTTTTGTTTCGAAACCTAGCTGTATTCGAACTTCTGTCAAGGGTGTCAAACAAAACCTTTCTTACATAAAATTCTGGAGGAGATTTTTAGAAAGAACCCATTCTGTAATGCATTCACATTGTCCACCGTCCATCTTAAAGATGAAATTGATGATGAAACAGTGGGAGACACGCACCCATGCACGGTGCACAGGCTGAGCCAATAAGCAAACTTCTTACGACGTCTAGCGGAGGGCACCCAACTCAAACTATGCATGCACTTTGAATTTTATATTTACATGTGATGTGAAGAAACGTATCAGAAGAAGAAGAGGTCATTTTGAGTAAAACATTCCATTGAATGTAGAATTATGGCAAAACTTTCAACATTTTTACAATCTGTTCCCTCGGACATCAAATACCACCCAGTCACGCCTCAGTTATAACATCAGGCTAAAGTTAACCGGTCAATGCATACATACCTATCTGTTGCTTTTTTAAAATCATTCAAACCTGGGAAATTACTTAACCTTTACAGTGGATCGAGTAGAGGCTTATTGAGCAAGTACAGATGGTACTATATCTGACTGTAGTAGACTATTCAACTATGCCCATTTACCAACCATGCATCCGGTGCTTTTGAACACTTTGACATCTTCAGAAATACAAAGGTACCATCATTTTCCATTTTACACCGTAATAAAACACACATTCTTGAACGGCAATTAAATTTAAGCTTTCAATCTTAAGTGATACATCCAAAGGTTTTTATTAACTCCTAACATCGTTATCACTTGTTCTTTTTAAATAACCTTTTTTTTTATGAAGGACATGAGGATTTGATGCTATAAATGATCTAGTAATGGTTGGAGGCCCAAATTTAATTGGGTCTTTGTGTCTTCGGATTGCACAATCCTTGATCTGTAATGCTGATCAGTTCCAAAAGTGCAACAAGGCAACAAGGGTGTGTACTTTTGAGGATTGGTACCAATTAATCAAGCGAATAACTCGATCCAAACTACTCGCCCAGAAAGTCTACTCCACTTTGCAAGAGGAAAGAACACTGACTGCACAAAAAGTGGGGACTTACTTGCATGCACATAAAAAAATGTTACAGTTCAGACCTCATTCTTGTACATAAATACATTGCATCAAATTATAAAAATAAGGGAAACTGACTTGGTAAATTTCAAATAATTTTGGGGTTGAACAAAGAAAAATCGACTAGAGCGTGATTTGAACCTGCGACCTTCGGATTAACAATACATGCGGGTGCTCTACCAACTGAGCTATCTAGCCCTAACGTTGGTGGACTTCCTAGTTTGTCAGTATCTTTATGGGTGGCAGTGAGGTTGAATTCCCTAGGAATTGCCTGGATTAAATTTCCTGGGAATTGGCTGAGCAGTTTGAAAAAGGTTAAGAGGGAAATGTTCAATTGTACATAGACATTCCAAGGGGCAACAAGGCAATGACCAGGGCGGCTTCAATGAAGTACATGTATCAGGCATGTTAACTGACAAGTGTTCCACCTTCCCTTGCTTCCCCGATCCAAGAGTTCTGACAGTAAGTTTTGAAAGTATCACCGAGCACAAAATCTGTCTTTTTTTGTTAGCTTAGGATCTGATTGACATGGCACCACACCAGCAGGTGAGCCAACCCCCCTCCATGAGAGATCAAGAGTTCCTGCCGTTCTTAACCTAATTTTCCGGCTTCCTTCCAGTCTTTATATTTGACACATTGGAACACATTGGAAAACAAGGCGGAAACAATGAGTTCAAAGGGTTTTTGTTTTCAGCAACCCACTTTTTTTTAACCCCCATTATTTTTAAACCTAATTTTCTTGCTTCCTTTCCTAAAGTTTTTTGACACATTGTCAGCGCACAGTTTGGGAGCATGAAACAATGACTTCATAGTTATTTCCTAAAACCGTGAACGTCAAATTAAATTTACGACAAAGGGCTGCAACCTTTTCACCATCTGGTCTCTCGAATTTGTACAAAATAATTTTGAAAACAAACATTTACTTGGGAAATCAAACTGTACTTTGTGTGGATCGGATTTTCATGGGAATGCAGTTACAGTAATGGATACAACCAGATATTTCAGAGGTGTCAGCGCACCCAGGGAAAAAATGTGTATCGGACTGGACGTAGGGCAGACAGGTTAAATTATATAAATAGGAACCTCCGGTCCAATTTCATTATGACATGTTTACAACAAAACAGTGTGGGAAACTTGAGCTGTACTCAGTATGTTCTAGCGCATGAAGTTATGTGCGCACACCTGTAAGACACTCACATACCGCATGTAAACTTATGTGGGTGTGTGCGTAGTTCAAGTTTCAACATGCTCTCCAAGGTTTTTTTCTTTTTCATAGCTTATCATGGGAAAAGAAAAACACTTCAGTAAAAGCTGACAAACAATGTCATAACAATGGTTTATGTTTATCAAGAAACCTGGTTGCTATGGCGTTGGTACCTGCAAAGGTCTTCCCAGGGCAAGAATGTTGTATGATCAATAAAAGAACAAGAACTTGAAGGAATTTTTTTTTCAATACTTGGTCAAACTATATTTTGCATCAGGGATGAAGGATATTATTTTGGTTTATCCTTACACCGATGTGTCTTTTGCACTGCATACTCATACACTCTGACTCTCCAAGTCCTGTGGAAAAACTTTTGCAACCATTTTCAGACTTTTGTTAGTACATTGTACATCCAGTTATTTAAGACGATCACATACAATCTTCTAAGATTGTATACATGTAGATGCTCATTGAAGATTAAAGAACTTCAACCATACCAAGACATAAAATACGCTGCTTTCATCTAAATGGTAAGCTCTAGAATACATCAGGCAAGTTGTGTGCCTCAAGCTGACCTCTGTGAAACAAACTTAATTTGATTCTTTTTTTGGTCCACTTTCAACATAAAATTCCTTTGCAACTTTTTTTTTATCCCTTAACCTTTCAAATATTTATTGTACATCACTTAATATGATGACAGATGTGGACATGGCCTTGCCTTTGGGGTCAGCACAATCTTTCTGAAGACAAACTGTTCCAATTTAACTCCCAAATAGTAAAATATCCACCTGAACTACACTGTTTATTTTCAATTTTATGGGTGTTGATGTTTAGCGATACGAAGGATATTCCACATTAGAGATTTTGGTTTCTACCATCCAAGGGAAACCAGCTGTGAGAAATCTTGAAAACTTTTTACGACAGGGGTGGGAAAAAAAGCTCCCTGAAAACAGCTTGTTTGTCTTGCAAGGAAGTTGGGACTTCTATTTATTTATCTTGCGCTGTTGTTTAGGGAGAGTTGTCATACAGTTCAATCATGTTGAAGTTGTTGTTTTGGGGTGGTTTTTTTTATAGTTTTTTGGGGTATGTTGGGTGTTTTTTCAGGGAGCACCTGCCCAGTATGATCACTCTGTATCAAGTGATCCGTGTGGAAACCGTGAACCATGTGGAAATACATTAGTCCATCACCATTTTATTTTACTGTTTCAAACTGGTGTGCGTTACCTTGAGCTTTGCAACCAGCTTTGTTATTTCTTGAATGGCCTTGTGCAGAGTTGTAAACATGTGTTCAACTAAACAATCAGAGATTTTTATGAAAACATTAACAGGGAAAAAAACTAATAACATCATTCAAGTGAATATTTTTCAAAGTGTTAGGTAATTTCTGTTTTGGAAGTTTCATGTTTCACTTTTTTTCCAAACGTTTGTTTTAAAACCAAATGTTACCTTCACATTTAACATTCATTCTCATATTGATAAATTGAATTATACATTCAAAGGAAAAACCAACAAAAATCAGAGATTTATAATTTCTGTTTTAAAATATTTATGTTCAATGTTTCAGGGTTTGTTAAGCTAACACCTTATCATAAATCAAGTGACAGTTTTAATACATTTAACCACAATTTGAAAGTGAAAATTCTCAGTTTTTTTTAGAGGAAAAGTCAAAAGTTTTTTAAGATGAGTGTACTACTTGTACCATCAACAAAATTATGCATTGTATACATAGTTGGTTTTTAAAATCAAGTTTTCCAGCTTTGCAATTAAATGAAAGTATTTTCCAAGAAAAAGACTAGCCTATACATGTGCATTCCCTTTAGCAGGTAAAGTGTAAAAAAAGGAAATTCCATGGTGTTGGAAGAAATTCCATCTTTGTATCCAGACAATGAGAGAGTGCAGTCTGTTTGTCAGAAGATGACCTACAAATCATCCTCTCTCACACCAGACATTCCATCTCTTTGTAGGTGGAGAGGGTAATTGCCTTATCGCTGACTACTTCCACAAAAGACAGTCTCAGGACCAAAGGCAATGGAAATAAATGAACGTTTTCGTGAACAGTTAGCATTGCATGTATGCATGTCTTACATACATCGATTGTGAAGAAAGTAAAAAAAACTCCCAATACCTATAAAGAAACTGGAAAAAAAAATTCTCCAAGAAAACAAAAAACTAAAGATCTTAAATTTTATGATACAGTGCATGTACAACTTTTCTCATGATTGTAAAATCAAATGAATTTAAATAATTTGAAAAAAATATACATAATTATGTATTTTTAAAACTTGTTTTGGTTAATGTGCATAACGTACAATATAGTGTACTTAACACGATGTACATGTAAGTAACTACAATGTTGGTATACTATTACTACACAGTATAATTGACACTGACAACTGCAGTAATGTGATGATCAATCCATGTGCTGAACATTCATCAGACTGAATTCTACCTAAAATAGCTTGAAACACGTAGTTGGGGAGAAGGTGACTTTATCCATGACTCAGTAACACGCTTCTTGTCATTCTGTCCTATGCTGAATCACACTGTCTATTAAGATGTCAACGTATACGAAGGATGAATTTCCCAACATACTTTTTAAATATGAACATAACACAAGTGTGCTTGTGTCAAGAATGTGACCATGCAACCTGGCACTGATTAGGCTGGACTTAGGGTGCGTCTGCGTTGTGTGTGATCCGCCAACGTTTCAACTTTCTGTTGTGGTGTTAATTTTAAAGAGATAAGGTAATAAGGATAAATAAAGTAAATTTTGTACATACATGTCGTAATATGTGTGCACTTTTTCATTTGATTTGCAACACAAGTGACAATGGTCTAAATTTTGTTACCAGCCGGGAGCAGTTCCACAATTTGTCGCTTAGACAAAAGGTTACCAGCCTAAATGTCCACTCGCACAAGTGCAACACTTTTTATCTCCTTCAAGAATCTGCTCGACACCTTGACAAAATGCTATTCTCCAAGCTTTCAATGGTGAATGAGTTTTGCAACCGCACGCATTTCCTTGGTTTCCCACAACACCACAGGAATGGACTGGTGACACTTCAATCTTAAAACCTCAATTGGTGGATTTAAATTCTCCTATCTTTTATAATACAGTGATAATGTCTACCTGGTACACACGTACACTGTACTGTATATAATAAGACTTAATATGGGGCCCTGACACTCTAATTTTCCATGCAAAAGCTTATCTGAACTTCCTTATTCTACATTCTTGCAGACGAACCCATTGATCTACACAGTATTTCACCAAATTTAACCTTCTTCACACAATACGCAAACATGTCTAAACTAAGCAGTGCATTGATACAATGCATATTTGTACAATGCACAAGAACAGTGCATCACGCAATGACTCAAAACTGTACTGTACATATCAAATTATACGAACACACCGCATTCCACCTGTCATACCACCCAGTCAACCTGACTCTATGCAAATGATAGTCACAATTTGGCGGCAGACAAATGACACGCATCAAAAAACGTTAATGTGTACTACAAAAGTACAAGTTTCAAGTTCGAAAAATCTGCAGTCAACATAAAATGCAATGACAAAATATTCAACCCGACTTGTACAAAATGTGCTGACTGTTACACAATGCACACAACACGTACACTTTGAGGTTGATGCAGTGGGTAGTAAGCTTCTACATGTATACAGAATGCTGTTAGCCCATTACTTTGCTTCAGATCGTCTATAGGTCTAAGGTCTCCTTAATCCTACTTGAGGCTGTAACGAGTAGAGACTCTTTTGAATGTTACCGGTCTTTGTTCGCAAAATAACTGAACTGGGTGGTTACCTTGCCACATACCATTCCTCTGCGGTCAAAGAACTCATGACTTGAAGGAATTCAAAAGTTTACCTGTTTTTTTTTCTCCAAACCTCGGCTTTGGCGCCAGAATCCATTAAATGTTAGGAAATACCGTGTAAAATGTAGGCTAAATATCAATTAAAAAACCACAAGGGAAACTGACTGGGTAAATTTTAAACAACTTTTGGTTGAACAAAAACGAATTGACTAGAAACTGACTAAATATTTACTAAAATGTAGGTTCTACCCGGCTCCAAAATTTATGATGGAGCCCAAGCTGAGGTTTTGAAAAAGGCCCTATATGTAGTGCTCTTATTACTGTGAGCTTTCCATTTTTCTTGATTGGTAAAAGCTTCCTTGTAAGGTAACCTGATAAAGTGGGATGTACAGTTGTACATTTACGTTTATTTTCCTAAAGGTTAAAAGGCAGGGTATACTTTTGGTAATTACTCCACAAGTTAATGACCATAAAAACGTACTCGGTATGAGCACTGGAGAGCTGCTGATATTATAAACCATTGTTAAATGACTAGCTAGAAACGACCCCCATTGAAGTAATGTAGTTTTAGAGAAAGACTTCATTTTCATCCCAAAATTTGAATCTGAGAAATGCTTCAGGCATGAAGCCGTTCTCAGGCATCTGAAAGCACATAGTTCTATGCAACAATGGTGTTTTTTCAAATGGTCTTGCAACTTCGATGACAAACTGAAGGTTTGTTATTTTTTGCATGTTTGGGATACACCAATTGAGGATGCTGGTCTTTGAAAATTACCAAAAGTATACCCTGCTTTTGAACAGAACTTGTGACTTCCTTTTAACCATTTCTACTAGAAAATACAGGTTATAACCCATAGATGTGTGACCTCCTTTCAAAAAATTGGAGATCTACTAATGAAAAGTGACAGGGGTTTAGCAATAGACCTTAGACAGAACCACTGCCTCCCTGGATAGAGTTTGCAAACACAAGACTCCAACTTTTATGTCCAGTCCTTGTTTTTGTAAATTTCCTTAATCAACACACATTAATCATGTACACTTCTAGCCTTATCTGCAGTGACAGTGCCACCCTGGCCAGGTCTAGACTCCCCTCTAACAAGACAGACAGGCGACCTCCCAGAAACTTCTAGGGTCATAAATGTGTATAATACCCCTCACTGGGTCGATGGGACCACTTGAGTGTGAATAGCTGTAATTTCTATGATTGATCAGGCACCAGAACCTGCTCTTTTCTCGCTGAAGGGTCAAAGGTCGGCCAAACCATGATATGCAGACTACAGAAGTCACATTTACAACATATTAGGTTTCTCTGGGGAAGACTGTCCTTATAATTATGTCACAACATTTCAAGAGGTGACCCCTTAAAAAAAAAATTATGACAAGTAGGAGACAGACATAATAAGCAACTTTGTTATTGGGGAAAAGGGGGTACACTAAAGAAGTATGACCATATTTTTTCAACGTTCCATGAATTAAAATCCATGTTCCCACAGCATAGGCCTACACTTCATTTTGAAAAACATGCAAACTTTCTTAATAGTTTTCCTGTTTCCAAGATTAATTGTTTCAGTAATTGCATAACATAACAACTCAAGCTTCCGCAGGGAAAAAAGCCATTTTTCCAGTCATTGACGTAACACAAGCAGGAATGCAAAATAAATCTAGAGGAAACAACTAACACTGGTTTTCAGTTTTCTGTGCTACTAAAAAAAGGAGGGGGACAAGAAGAGAACATCAGCTGATCAGCTGGAAAGCTAGCTGCATGCCTGAACAAGGAAATCCGCAGATCAGCTGGGAAGTTGGACGCCAGATGAAAGAGGTAGCAAGAATCAATACCCAGCCCATCAAAATCAATTTCTCATTGACTTTAATTGCATGTTCAGGTGATAGACCGGATAGTGAAGGTCTGTCCTCAACATTGCTTGAAAAGGTTTGATCTTCTTGGAAAGAGCTCTAGTTAAAAAGTAAAGAAGTCAACCTCAAGAACATCTGCAAAACAACAACATGAAATCACACACGGTGCAAAAGTGTATTGGTCTCTTCCTAAATGGGACAAAGATTCCTTCTTTAATCCATGCTCTAAGAACATACTTTTTTTAAGTACAATTCTTACAGCAATTAGCTTCAGCTAAAAACCCTTACTGTCTGACCATTTAATATCATCAACTGTAGTTTTCAATGATAAACAAACTATGCCAGCCTACAATATGATATCATGTGGTGAATGCATCTTCACAGTACACAGTCAACCATCCTACACGCAGTTAGTTCTGTGCACAGTTGTGCTGCCTTACAAAAACTGTGCAGTCGAATGAATGATTTCAAATGGTTGGTCACTGGAAAATGTTACCGGGAGACTCGAGTATGGATGGTTAACATTTAAGATTCATAACATTCACTCATGGATAGAATTTCAAACAGAAAGTTTAACTTTAATCAGTTGGACGTAATAATATGTGTTTATCCAGACACTATTATCCATTCAACCTGGAAATTTAATCATGTTTTGCTTTCCCAATTATTTCATACAGTTTCAAGGGTCAATGACCAAGCTTACTGGTCCCCAGTAATTGATTGGGAATTTGTCAATGTTATGAGCCTTCATGTACCCCCTCTGGTTCAAACCAAGGACAGCCTTAAATTGTACATCAAGCCAGCTGACTGCCAACAACAGTCAGACCAAAACTGTTTTAATAATTTGTACACACCAACAAGTTGTTGGAATAAATTTCATATAATGTGCATGTATGATAGTCTGGTAGATAAAGTATGCCAGCCTGCATTATCATTATCATGTGGTAAATGCATTTACTACACAGACAGTTAGTTCTGTAAAGAGTTGAATCGTAAACTTGGGTGTGATCCCTGGCTATACAACAGTTACAGGTTGTATGGCTGTTGACTGGCAACCCCCCCCCCCTCCCTCCCCTGAACAAACATATAAAAAAGGGAGACCGCCAACTGGGCAAGATGGCTCAGGTGGTAGTGCACCAATACGATTCAGCTCTCGTCAACGTTTCTTTGTTTATGTTCAACCCAAAATTAAAATACATTTATTTCACTAATTGATCTTACCAAAGCTATCATCGTCTTTAAAATTGTCTGACATTCGACCAAAAACACGAAGAGCAATCCCTCACTTGTTTTTATGTACATTTTTAACACATAACATTGCATCCGCACATTCTTTCGTTGATGCTGAGATTAAAGAGGTATACATTTTCCAAGAGGGTGTGTATTCACTGCTTGACTGTAATGAATGACAAAACCTGACCACATAAAAGTTTGCAAGTTTACAACTTAGGGACTGAACTTGACCCTGGTAGGAGACAAGGCGTTTCTTTCAATTGTGCTGACATCTGGATTTTAGCTTTTAAAAAACAAAAGGGTTTTATTAACGTCCAATTTAAAAATAAATCATCCACGAGAGGGGTATGCCGACGCTTTTGTTTTTTGAAAGCTGTGCATATGTAGCTAAAGGACATCAAACCATCAGCCACTCCAAGCCAGAAGATTTCTAAGAATTCTACGTCCCGAAAATTGATCCAGAGACCAAGTCCCAGGATTGTTTGTATTCCTTGAGCAGGATGAAGGTCATAAGGTGGTCAACACCCACTTGTTGTAGTGCCTGGGAGAGGTTCTTGTTGGCAAATAACCCAAGAGAGGGTCTCCTTGGCGCTTGGCACAACTTTCTCTCCAAATTATATCAGTTTCCGAGAGACATAAAGAGGTACACCCATGTAATTTACGACACCTGCCACAGCAGGGGATAATGCATTAGTTGCTGTTAACCTTGGAACCTTCCTCTTTCAAGAAGGTAAAATTAACTTCACCTTGCCCCCTCTGATCAACACATCTTCCTACAACCTGTTCAAAACCAGGAAGGTCCCTCACGAAAACACAGCTCACCTTCCGGTACCATCTGCCATCAATCCTTGAAATAATGTACAATAAATGGCCTTAAAGCATTATGTGGTAGTTTTGTAGTGCAAAGCATGATTCTTGAACAACAAACCCCTGAAAACTACACAGTACAATGTCAATCGTGTATTTTAATGGCCAAGTTTAACAACCTTAATTTAGTTATTAAGTTTTAGTACCACATAATTTTGGCCACATGATTTTATGTGTATCAGGATTTTTACAATTCCCGATGTGCACTAAAACATTCATCACTACAAACTACAAACTCAATATAATACAAAATACACAATTCAATGTACATAATAAATAGAGTAACTTTCCATCCCATCTGGGGAATCAGGTTAGCTCAGTAGTTTCTTTCACTTCTATGGACCATTGGACTGCATGGTTTGAATCCCACCTCAGACCAGAGCCTTGCATGTGGATTGGTTTTACAGTCCCTACCTGATTGCATGGGTTTTCCCCATTGGGGGGTTTCCTCACAGTATCTCAAACTGAACATTTCTTCTCATTTCCTAGTCATCTTATTATTGGCACTAATTGTACTGTTGTATGTGAAATAAAATAAACAAGTTAGGGTTTTTAAAAAAACAATACAAAGTTTACATTTCATCATCCAGTATTAAGTTCGCAATGAAAATCCCAGTGAGAATCTAAATGTTATTCTTCAGTGATTTCAAGTTGAAACTTGTTCCAACAATGCAGACAATCATAAGTAGCCTTTTTCTGGACCCAAGTGACAGTCAACTTGTTGGGGGGGCTCTGGGGAAATGACCGATTAGCCAATCAAAAAACCACAACCGCTGCCGATTTCTATTAGATTTTCAACTCAGAGGGAGCCCAGGCTGCACCAGGGCAAGCTTGGCTGAGGGGAGATTGAGAGCCACAATGCGTGGGTGACCCCATGGTATAACCTTCCCTTGCATGGTTCCCACGGTCTGGCAGGTTACACTTGATTAAAGATGTGGTTATATTTTATAATAGTAGTGGTTACTTTCTTTTTTGGAGGGGTATATAAATTTCATTGTATTAAAATTTCATATACAGTTTAATGTAAAATTCAAATGCTGTTTGTGTCGTCATTCTCTGATGCAAAGATTTCATCAGCAATTTGAACATTTTTTGTGTGAGTGAAAAAGTTCTTAAACTAAGGGACCCTTTGCCAAACCTTTCATTACCACACAAATCAAAATGCACCTTTTCCAACACTTGTCTTGAGAAATAAATGAAATCAGACCCATATCATAACCTGTATCCTTGCCCGATCTTGAACAGAGAACATATTAATCACAGTACTGGATAAACTATTTTGCCACTATTACCTATTCTGTACCATGACCTTTAAGTGAAGACACAATACGTCTATCACATTACATTACTCTCTCCAAACCTCACCTCACTAGATTCAAATCCATTAGGTCTTCTATGAAAGGTTCAAGGTACAAACTTCGTTATTTGCAGTTGATGATAAGAAATGACTGTGAATTTGAGGGTATTTGCAAACAATTGAATTCAAGAACACTATCAAGTGGTAACCTCTTGTACATGTGTAGTCTTTGAACAGAATCTATTTTGAATTTTAACAGTCACATGGACTGGGGGAACTAAATGGTTTTTTTTAACCCAAGTTGCAAAAACAAAAACACTGTGGAAATTGTTTCCTAGTATATTCACAGTTTTTGGTCCATCAGAAACTATTTTGAGCCTCAGCACACCAGGCTTGGAATTACACAGAGTCCACGTAGGCCATGGCCTCTGTTGCCCTGGTCTTGCCCTTCGTGCCCCTTAAAGTTCAAAGGTTTCACATAGACTTTATAAGATTTCCCAATGGAAGTGCCCTCTGCAAATTGAAAATGGCCTTGCACTCTCAAAGATAAAATTCCAGGCTTGATACACGATTTCCCTTAATGTAGGCCTACTCAAATTTCATCATTTGCTACAAAGTTTTAGCATTCAGTGTGCACAAATATTCATGGGGGACTCTATTCATTTCAATAGCACACAGTCTCGTTCACTCTTTAAAAATAAACTGCCGATCAGACTGATCAAGTTTGTGACGTCACTTCTCCCTTGTTTAATTGGAATTTTTTGCATAACGCATGGTGTACTCAATGGAATGGCCCATAATGACACAAAGAACACCAACTAAAGGCCACCTGTGACCTTGTATGCTTGGCGGCACCAACGAACAATAAAAGTATGCGCTTTATTAAAAAACAAAATACCATTCTGATCTTGTATTTGAACTGGCCCATTGCAACACAATCATTCAAAAGTGGATCAATTTTATCTTACCACCAGGCTCTACACCAGGCACCTAATGTTATTATGTAATACACTGAAGTACTATGTATTATGCTGTACCAAAGAGCGGACATTACATTACAAACTTAAAACCCTTTGGGAGTTAAAATGTACACAAAGGAATTTACTCCCAAAATGGTGGAAATGATAAATGGTGCGTTTCGTGTCGTTCAAGGAGTCAATTGAAGTGAATTTTGTGTCAGTGTACGGGCTTCAGCCAAAAAAACAATTGTTTTTGTTCTAAGTTTAAAATAGAATTTGCATTCGTTGTTTCTAGTTACACCACTATATCAAGGCCAACGTGGAGTTTTAGAAAAAACATTTTTATGCTTTTATTGTGTCAATTCAGAGCAACCCATATGTCAGTGATTGTGAAAGTTCTTTCTGTATACATGTATAATACAAATCAATGTAAATTCAATTTGAAATACATGATACTTATACGTGTGACTGTTTTGTTGTAGTTGATCATCATTTACATTTCATACTACTTAATTAAGAAGGTAATTTGCAAAAAAAAAAAATTCTTTTAACTTTAAAACTGATCACATAAAAAGGTCATGACAAAATTGAAAGGTCTGTCATCAACTACAAAACATTCAGCACTCAACCTGATAAACAACTGTATACACAAAATATTATCCGGTCTTACAAGGAAGTTGGCATTGAGATAAAATCATGCAGATCACTTCCAATTAACAACTATAATTCCCACGCATTTATTCTGCCAAAGTAGGACGGCCTTTAAATTACAGTGCAGCCACCTTGTATACCCTTGCTCTATTCTTAGACAGTGCAAGTCTCCCACATCAATTATTGGCACACAATTAAATTCAAGTGCACTATTTTGATCCTTCACACATTTAAAGCAAAAATGGTTGAATACGCTCAAAGTTGCACTGTTCACAGACAACTTAAATTTTAACTTTGTAACTAATGTGTCAGAAACATGAAGTTACATCTTTCTTGAAAGTCCTTAATCATGCTGTCACTATCTTTATCATGCACCACGTGTGCTACTACAAATGGTGGAGGGTGATGTCATTACAACCAAAAGGGAATGATCTCGTTTATCACTTCTGCATAGCAAAATGTTTAGACTGAACTTGTTTTGTGCACACTGAATGCCAATATTGTAAATCGTGATTATTACATTTTGTGTGGCACTTTGCTCTGCTATACAAATGCAAGGGAAATCGTTCATGGCACTAAGCATGTACACTAAATGAAGTCAAAGTGCTATTTTTTTACAAATGCTAAACAACACTTGGTTCAAGAAGCACTAGACCTTTTAGGTCTGGCATAGATGTAGTCAGAAACTTTCAGACAACCTTTGGTTCCCTGGGATTGCGTAACATCTCAGGACACAAAACCGCATGCTGAAACAGTTCCAATGTTTGAACACAGCACACTAAAGACTTGCACACCACAGTCTAGTCTACAACAGCAATACTTCTAGCATTACCACTGTGCCGAACCTTATATCTTTAATTGAGACATTCAAGTTGTCAGAAGATTATGGTTATTAAAGTGGCACATTCGCTGCCAGACTGTTACATTTTGTAATTGATTTCACAGCCAGCAAGAATTTTAGATTGACAGATCATCAAAGAATGAGGCTATTCCTAGTGAACCTTTTTCCACTTCCAGATTTGTTTAAGGGAAAGTGCATAATACAGAGATCATTGTTTTCTTGAAATGAGTAAATTTTACATTAAACACACCATACAACTAATCTGGACAATTCCATCAATTTAGATGGTCACCTTAGGTGGGGAAATACTTTCTGACTGTGAGTGACCGCCACATTTTTACTCACTACTTTCTTGACGAATATACTCCTTTTGGGTTCATTATTAATGAAAAGTGGTGGTTAGATTATCCACGCCAGCTAATGTCCAAATGTTAAAAAAGCGTTGCTAGGTCCAGTAACTCGACGGGCTATGGTTATAGGGAAATTTTTCCAAAACGTTTTCAATGTTAATATTAATATCAATATTGTAGGCCTATGTATGTGTACTGTAAGAAAATTCTTTCATTTACTTAGTTAGATTAATAAATTAAAGGAACATTACAGAATTGGTAAGAAAAAAACTTGTAAAATATACTTTTGATCACAGATTTACACAAAACCTACACGGTCTAATGATGATGATAGTAGAAAACATCCCTTGAAATATTTCTGTCTGCAATGTCATATTTGATGAGAAATGAATAAACTAATTTTCCGATTGGAGTTTATCGCTCAGTGAGCGTTTTATTCATTTGTTGAACCTATATGATTTCATGCAAATGTGTAATCGGTTTTTCACTATTTTCTCGTGACCCAGATGCCCGGTCAATCTCAAACTTCTACAGGTTTGTCAGTTTATGTATATGGTGGATTAAATAATGTGCTTACACTGCCAGCAACTGTTTTGTTAGCAAAAACCAATTCTGTAATGTTCCTTTAACTTAAATAATACATGTGAAAGTTTTTTTTTAAATTCATACTCAAAAAGCTGATATTACAATGAATTAACTACTTGATTTGATGGTCAACATGCTGGTCATTGGAACTATGTTGGTCTCTAACAAGGTTTTAGCCAGGATTTGGTCATCTTGGTAATACTATTATAATAGGGAGTCTACATTTGCTGGCAATTTAAAAACTGGGTGTCCAAAAGACACACAGACACCCTTCTGGCTAACACTTCACTACAGTGCACACTACGAACTCGACTTGTCAAAAGCACACAATGATCTTCACTTCAGTTCAAATAAAATCACCCAAATTTGTGAACGATTTAAACACACAAACCGTCAACCCAACACGATTACGAAATGGCAGCAATATAAAGTAAACATTATCACCTACAACAACATCAGTCACCAGCCGTGCCCTTGCCCATGACAATAACTCCAAAGTTACGGGGTACAACTACAATACATTCTATAAATTACCCAATAAAACACCGTGGTATGCGTGGATGCGTGGCCGGCCCAAACGGTTAAAATCCCCATCAGTTACTCACCTTAGTTGAGGAATGTTCCAAGTATGTCACGGCTATTTCCGATGTCTTCTCTCATTCACAAACACTTCAAAGTCGTCACCTGCTCACTTCATTTGACCCGCTGCTCGCAGATGTTTTCCCTCACAAAATCCTCGGCGTCAAATTCACACAACTTAGTCGTCAACTTTTAGAAACAAGTAAGAAATTCAACGTGAAAATGGTTTATGTTTTGAACACTGACGAGACTACGATCTGCCCTCCTACTGTTTGTGTACAGAGTGTGTGTATGTGCTGCATATATGCATGATGCATCCGTGCGCAGACAACCCATACAAAAAGTGTGTGTTGTTGATACGTCTGCTCACTCACTTCGTGGAAAAGTTTCATAATCCAAAAATTTGTGGTGTCATAAAAAGCGCCCTCTATGTCCCATGTGTCCCAGAACCACCTGTTGTAGTGTGATTAATTAATCAATGGGTGTGGCGATTAATATCAGTGTACCTATCAATAAATACAAAAGATTTTACCGATGACCAAAAGGCCACGGTATGCAACTATTCCATACAGAATTCATGGTATGAATTTAATGAGAGTGAAAGTGAACAAACAAGTGAGAAAATGCCTGGGTTTTTTTCAATTTTATTTGCGGTTAAACCTACTTTGCTGTGCATACTGCGTAGAGTGTTCTTGTAAAAACTTGTTCTAAAGTTAATCTACGGTCGCAGGTAGATTGGGAGCCTGGAGACTGCATGGTTCACAAACATTTTTGTCTCAAAATTTTGACCGACTTTGGGTTTTTGGGACTATTAGTATTACTGCAATAATATGTGGTCTTGTAAGACAAGCTCTTTAAAAATCCATATTGAGTATGGTTCAATTCGATTTTCCGAAATTAATAACGAGTCCCTGATTTACTTCGCACTTAAATTCAATTACATTTTGCAAGTGGAAATTGAACTGGTAATTACATTTGTATACGCCTCATGTGAAAGCCATTCGCACTTTTCGATTAAATGCTAATTTTTACCGACTCAAAAATGATGGACTGTTTAAAGTTGGAACTATATTAGGAACATTACAGAATTGGTTTTTGCTAACAAAACAGTTGCTGGCAGTGTAAGCACTTCATGTAATCCACCATATACACAAACTGACAAACCTGTAGAAGTTTGAGATCGATCGGCCTTCTGGGTCACAAGAAAATAGTGAAAAACCGATTATACATTTTGCATGAAATTATATAGGTTCAACAAATGGATAAAACGCTCACTGAGCGATAAACTCCAATCGGAAAATTAGTTTATTCATTTTTCATCAAATATGGCATTTCAGACAGAAATATTTCAAGGGATGTTTTCTACTATCATCATCATTAGACCGTGTAAGTTTTATGTAAATCTGTGATCAAAAAGTATATTTTATAAGTTCTTTTCTTACCAATTCTGTAATGTTCCTTTAAAAGGAAATTGCTATTAATGTAAAATCAAAGCTGTGCTCGAATGGTGTTATTTGGGGGCATTCGGGTTGGTTAAGCAGTGTCTTCCCTGCCATTCACCCAATATCTCTGTCAAATCCAACTTTGGACCGGAGCCTTGTAGATTGGGTTTTCAATGGGTTCTCGAGGAAGTATAGCTAAGCAAAGCCAAAGAAGATTAACATAATAAAAATAAAAGCAAAATACCATGTCACATAACGTGGATATGTTACATAGAGTAATTGTGATCCTTCTATTTTGGATTAGCAGAAAATTGATAAGCAATATTTTCGGAAATTGGTAAAAGTCGGCCGAATTGCCTGATCTGTTCCAGGATGGCCGGGACTGTGAAACAGGTGAGTTTTAAAACCACAAAAAACCTATTTGCCCTAACACTAACTTTATCCCTAATCCTAACTCTAACCCTAACCCTGACCCTAACCATAACCCTAACCATAACCCTAACCATAAACCTAACCCCTACCCCTACCTTAACCCTAACCCTATCCCTAACCCTGACCCTGACCCTGTGCAATAAAACTATTGCAAAATGATATATAAAAAAACTACTATTAAACACTATTGAGACTGTTCCCAACCCTGTGACCAGCGATCTGCTGTTCAGTTTGTTACTCGTCTGAATACTTCTCCCCGATCACATCCCTCTGTTGTATGTATTTAGACAGTTTTTGTCTTGCAATCCTGACTCCATCACTCATCTCTGTAACGCTCACCTCTGTTATGCTCCCTGGGATCTTGTCTTTGACAAAGACGACAACGAATTCATGGGGAGGTGTTTTTGACCTTATCAAAGCTGCCCTTCAAGATGATACTCCTGGTCCAAGACAGCGTTCAAGGAAAAGAAACGATTCTCCATGGGTTGATGCTGATCCCATAGCCCGCCCGATATGGGGCAGAGGGTCCCCCAATGTTCCCATACTAACACACTATTTTCCTCTTGTATAGAACTCCCCCCCCCATAAAATCCTCACAAAAGAATTCCTGAGATAAGCGGGGGGGGGGGGGTACCCTCTGCCCCACATCGAGCACCAATTATGATCCCAAAATATTGATCCCTGATATTCCTCTCGTAAAGCTTATAGACATTTGAACTTGGCAGGAAACGATCGCATACCCCTTTGTCCGTTAACAAAAAAAGATGCCCAAATGTTAGTCAATCCTCATGAAATAATTTATGCTTTCAAAAGTTATTTTTCTTCAGGTTTTTTTCTGCTGATGTCCCTGTCTGTCAAGACCCTCGTATACATGATTTTCCCATTCTAGCTCTCTCTAGTGTTAACTTCTCAGTTGGTGATATTCGGCGTACTTTATCTTCCTTACCTCTGGGGAAGGCCCCTGGGCCGGCCAGATGGATTCAGCGCTATATTCCTACATAACACATGCAATTTCTACAATCGCTCCCGTTCTCTGGATCTTCAATGTAGTCCAAGCTCCAGACCCCCAAAATGAGAACACCCTACACTATTTGCTCCCCTCAATATTTGTAAATGAAAATGTGCGGTAAGACATGCTGATCATGAATCAGGGCGGTGTAAAAAAAAAATTGACCCGGCGAAAGTGCATTTTGGGGTCAAAAAACAAAATGGCCGCCGTTTTCCCCCTGAAACCATAAACAAAAACTCCTTTTGACATAACTACAAAATTAGGAGACCGATGAAGCCCAAATTTGGCTGAAAACATAAGGTTGGTACATTTTACATTTTAAATATTTCAAAATTCAATATGGCCGCCATTTTTGATAAAAAATAGGGGAAACAAAATTGGGGGGGGGGGGCAAATTTTAAGGCAAATTTAAGAATAAACTTGGTTGAAAAGAAAATGCGGTGAACAAATCACATCCGAATAATTTTACATGAAAATGTGCAGTAAGACATGTTGATCATGAATCAAGATGGTATGTAAAATTTTGACCCGGCAAAGTGCATTTTTGGGTCAAAAAACAAAATGGCCGCCGTTTTCCCCCTGAAACCATAAACAAAAACTCCTTTTGACATAACTACAAAATTAGGAGACCGATGAAGCCCAAATTTGGCTGAAAACATAAGGTTGGTACATTTTACATTTTAAATATTTCAAAATTCAATATGGCCGCCATTTTTGATAAAAAATAGGGGAAACAAAATTGGGGGGGGGGGGGCAAATTTTAAGGCAAATTTAAGAATAAACTTGGTTGAAAAGAAAATGCGGTGAACAAATCACATCCGAATAATTTTACATGAAAATGTGCAGTAAGACATGTTGATCATGAATCAAGATGGTATGTAAAATTTTGACCCGGCAAAGTGCATTTTCGGGTAAAAAAAACAAAATGGCCGCCGTTTTCCCCTGAAACCATAAAAAACTCCTTTTTACATAACTACAAAATTAAGAGACAGATTCAACCCAAACTTGGCTGAAAACACAAGGTTTGTACATTTTACATTTTAAATATTTCAAAAATTTAGTATGGCCGCCATTTTGCATAAAGAATAGGGGGAAAAAATTGGGGGGCAAACTTTAAGGCAAAATTGGCCAGAAACAAAATTAAATATAAACTTGGTTGAACAGAATATATGGTGAAAAATTCACATCTGAGCTGTTGGAAGTTATTGGCAAAATTCAATGTAGGCCGCCATTTTTAGTCCTAAAATGCGTTTTTTATTGAAAGTTGTGTTTAAGTAGGTTTCCCTGCGCAAACGTATACTGTAAATAGGATACTTAAAAGGAAAATTTAGCTGAACTCAGGTTCATCGTAACCTAATATTACTTGCTTCCTATTATTTTGGGAGAATTTGATGATAATTGAGAAATACATCAGAAACAAGGTAAAAACAAGCATCAAATTAACATTTGATTTTGACTGAGTGCATTCATTCAATCATCTAGTTTTCAAACAAGTTTTTGTGAAAATGTCATTTAAATTGGTCCAAGTATTTTTGAGAAATCATTGAATAACTGTTTCTATCTATTATAATTTCTTTTATTTTATTTTAACTGTCTGATAAGCAGCATGGTTTTGTTCCTCACAAATCTTGTGTCACTCAACTTATGAATGTGTATCATTCCTGGGCTACCATCAGCGCAGTCCCCCTAAGATGAATTTTCTTCAAATAACTTGAGTTTGACTTTTCATTGCATCTTATTTATGGGGGCGCCTAACATTAATCTAATTTCATATCTGGTACAAAACTTGCATATCATACGCAACGACTTTTTTTCTCTCAGATTATTAATTAAAATAAACTTCATACGTTTAATTAGTGCAAAAGAGCTGACGACTTTCAAGTGCGACTCGGGTTCACATTCCGTTGGTCAGAGCAATGCCTACGGTATGTGGATTCCTGTCGCAATACAATGTAAATTCCCAAGAGTAAGTACTGACACTTTGGCGCAGTGGGGATGGGGTGCCGGTACTGTCTCAAAACTAAGAAACCAACGGGTTCTTGGTTCGATCACCGTCTGTCCCTATTAGAAACAAGGAATTGACTGGGACTGGCACCAGTGTGATTGGGATCAGCCTTGTTTCTCCCCTAAAGGAACAGGGCCCGGAATTGCAACTTATGTGCGTTCAAATTAAACACGAGTTGTGCATGGCTCCCCGAGTAAACTGACAAGCAAAGCACTTTTAGTTATACGAGGCGTTTCCGTGTTGTTACATTTCACTTAAATCATGTTTTGTCCTAATTGTAGCATTGTTCCTTTTCCTTTGTTACCCTTAAAGTTAAAGCCTGTACCTGATAAGTTTAAAATGAAAACTAATTCTTTTGGTATTTCCTCGAGATTGCTTGCCCTAGTTTTTATGTTACCGTCTTTGTTTCTGCTAATGTTCGGACCATGGCACATCAGAAATTAACAGATGTTTTAAAAGAAACAAAAGCTTAAAGAAACATTACAGAATCGGTTATTGTAAAATATACTTTTGATCACAGATTTACATAAAACTTACACGGTCTAATGAGGATGATAGTAGAAAACATCCCTTGAAATATTTCTGTCTGAAATGTCATATTTGATGAAAAATGAATAAACTAATTTTCCGATTGGAGTTTATCGCTCAGTGAGCGTTTTATCCATTTGTTGAACCTATTATGATTTCATGCAAATGTGTAATCGGTTTTTCACTATTTTCTCGTGACCCAGATGGCCGATCGACCTCAAACTTCTACAGGTTTGTCAGTTTATGTATATGGTCGATTACATAAAGTGCTGACACTGCCAGCAACTGTTTGTTAGCAAAAACCAATTCTGTAATGTTCCTTTAAAAAATATAACTTGTCGTTAAAAAAAATGTAACCAAATTTATTGCCGTTGTTTCACAGGTCCCTTTTCTTTTTTCTATTTATACATTTCTTATTATTATTCGTTTGTTTATATCTGAAGTTGGTTTCTTTAACATTCAATGTTCTGACTTGCTAGGCATCTCGGTGTGTAAGTTTGGCTGCGATTAATGTAGAAATGAATTCTCAAAATATCAGAATCAGAAAGCACAGCGACAGCGACAGCGGCGGCGGCAGCGGCGGCGGCAGCGGCAACAGCAGCAACAACTACAACAACAACGAAAACGACTACAGCAACAATAACAACAACAGCGAAAAAAACACCCCCCCCAAAAAAAAAAAAATATAATAAAATAAAATAATAATAATAATAATAATAATAAAATAAATAAAAATAAAAATAACAATAAATAAATAAATAAATAAAATAAAATAAAATAAAATAAAATAAATAAATAAATAAATAAAAATAAATAAATGAAATACACACAAAAAACCACCTTATTATTATCAGTATCGACAAGAATGTGTTAATTGTTTGATAATAAGGAGAACATAGATTTTAATTTGACAAATTCAGCTCATAAAAATAACACTACACTTATAAAGAACATGGAGGGGCATTTTGTAAAAGGCAATTAAAAGTCTCCTATTATTAAAATAGTGAAATAACATTCACGCAGGTATTCTTAAGCCTAAGGGTCACAGTGTAAGGCCGTTTTCAAGCATTTGGCGCTCAATACGGGGCATGGGTGTAACACCACCACCACCCCCTCCACCCCACCCCCATATTGTGTCTTTATTGTGGGCTTGACGAACTTTTGTTTTTTACATTATTGCGGCAAACTCATTGATCTACATTATAGTGACTGGATAGGACGACTGCGCGTAAATGTAGCGAACGCGCGCGTTTGCAAGTGGGGCTTTTGAATTTAAACGGGGAGGCGGCGCACAATCTGCACGCAACGCAAATAAATGATTTTCGGGGTCGTGGAAAAATATTGCTCCGTTTTTTTGCCGTATTTAAAGGTTTCGTTATGTAAAACAAGGGATGACACCGTAGTCAAACACAAGTTTTATGCTGCAACTATGGTAAAGGTTTGTGTTGCGGTAAGTTGCTCTTCTTCAGGAGCTATGTACGGACGAGAAAATCGGATTTCCTTTCACAGGTAAGAGGTGTAGTCTGCAAAAAAACCGAACACTGACACATATTTTATATTACTTGATCATGCTGTTTTCAAAATAGTATTTTATTTTTGGGCCTGTAGGCCTATATTATTTTTTTTAAATACAAACTTCAATATAGTGTATAAGTGTTCGGGCCAACAAGGGTGAACACCTTTTGTTTGGGTTTTGTTTTTCTATGTAGGTGTTAACTGCAAGGCTCAATTAATTACATTATATTCGATTGAATTCAAAGTTGTTAATTGTTTGTTTTTGACATTTCTCGTGATTGCCTGTATAAATTGTTTAGGAATAAATTCGTTGGCAGACTGAACCTTTATGTTACGTTTTCCTGCTGTTAGTCTTCCCTTCTCTATATCTATTTTACGTTTTAGTGTTTCTGTTTCGTGTGTAACTAATTAAATTTCTGATACGATTAATACACAGTTATGGTTTCTTCAGTTTTAGTTTCCATGTGGCAATTATCTAACTTTCTGATTGTAAATATGAAACAAATGGAGCTAAACTGGCTCCTTCTTGAAAAAAAATCATCATTTTGTATTGAATAAACCACTATCTACTTGTATGTGCGAGAGTCTTGTTTATTTATTATACGGTCACATTAGCCACAATTTATCTTATCCCAAATTTATTGGTTTTTAAGATTGGACCTCGAAGTTTTCTAATGTGCTTGATACTTTAAAAACAAATATGCGTTCATGCTCTAGGCCTATATAAATTGATTGATGAAATATCAATCTAGATTAAGAAACTCTCTCCAAAAAGAAAAATTATTATAAACCTTCAACATGCTCATCATCACTCAAGTACTTGTACTATTACTGCATGCTTGAGGCCATGTATGCTGGGACCGCCGCGCTTGCGTACTTTCACGCAAATACCCAGTTCAGCGACTACGCGCTTAGCCATAACAGCGATCATCGAACGTGCACAAACGCGCTGAGTTGTCCTATCCAGTCAGTATAATGTAGATCAATGGGCAAACTTATATAGCGCCCTCTCCTGACAAAGCACCATACTCGCCGCAGCAGCCGACTTCCGGTGTAGTAGTACAGAGGCAACTGGCATGTCAAAGTCTAATATACAAGAAGTGAGTGTTGACACAATCTGGAAGTTCTTAAAATCCCTGCAAAGATCCTAAAGCTTGATAGTGAGCGATTTGCTGCTTCGCGACATCGAATCTAACGTAGCTGGCAACAACTAGCTGCAGAGAAAACCATGCCGGGATGGAGACCGTCTTGTCTTCGGTCGTCAACCAGTGGTAAGAATTTTTGTATACCTAGTTCAGTAGAAATTAGAATTGAACTTTGTAAAAAAACTATAGCCTACATGTATATAAATTTGCATTATCATTGGGGAGATGTCAGGGTGAGTGTTGGTGCTGTTAACTTATTTAATGTTACATCATACAAACATTCGTAGGACAAGGATACACTATTCGTGCATTTATCATATACCCCAATTTTTGGTTTGCGGACGAGTCCAAGCTAGTCCGAGTTACTGTACCCAACATTGCACATTCTGGCAATATATGTCAGATAATGTAAAAGGCATTGTTGGGTCCAGTATAAAGTGGCTATTCAACGTTAAGTTTTTGTAGTAAATAATGACCGAATGTAAAAAAACAACAAAACAATGAAGGTTTTAACTTCTCAGTTGTAGTTTTCAGTATTACTAGGGCCTATATGTTAAAGTTTGCTATAGTTTTCCCATGTCAATTTTTTTTAAGAGGCAAGGATGAGTAATGGAGTCAAGAATAAGAAAGTGATATAAAAGAATCTTGGTTACTTTATTAAATCAAAACTTTGAAATACAATTCTTTGTTTACAAAAAATGTGTTTTAACCCTTTATAATCATCTACTCCATGCCCTAAGGGTGCACCCCACCAAATAATCTCCCATAGCACACAGTGCAAAATGCTAAATATTCAAAAATACATGTATAAAAAATACTTAAAAGGCTCACAGATTTTAACTTGAAGGGGAAAATTATTAATTGACTCTTGAACTTTTATACTCTGCTAAATTTTATATGGGGAGTCCCTGGGCCCGTCAAGTTATTCTCCCTCCAAGTAACAGGTGTAATTTTCAAAACGTCCGAGCATCAATCTTGAAAAATGTCCCTACACCTCAGCAAATAGGAACTTTTATTTCAGGGCCTATGTCATCCAAAATACCTCAAGCTGGAAGTCAACAACCCCCTCAGGTCACAATTGGGCAACATTTTTACACTGAAACACTTTCTCTGGGCTCTCAAGGGAATGAGCTCGACGCTCCGTTTTCTCCTATTTGGTGGGGTGCACCCCTAAATGTCCCCACAGAGCTCACCCTTAACACCAGCCCGGTGTGTGTACAAAGTCTAGTAAAAACAGCTATGGACTAATAAAAACCACTTCTCAACTTGCCTTGTGTTTGGCTGCTAAAAAAATGTGCAAACTACTTGGTCAATATTTCTTCCTCTTTAAAAGATGTGAATGATAAATTTTTAAAATGTGGTAAGTTATTTTTGAGTGTGTGAATGTTGACCATTAAATTGGTTATGATCGCTACCACTAATAATATAATAATATAATATAATAGCATCAGAAAGAAAGATAGTGGAAATACATTAATTTATGACACTACATGTTTAAAATGAAATACTGAAACTTCCTGCAGGCAATTTAAATGCACAGTGTACTAGCCCGGCTACTTTAGGAAAAGACTAAGACTAAAGTAAGAGCAAAGGCCTTGAAATCCAAAACCCCCAAAAATTCAACTGCAATTAGTTTGATTCAGTGTTGGGCTGAGGACCACACTCTACACAAGTAAACTGATTGTGCTTTACATGGAAACGCCATAATCAGAGTCCCAACAGAATGGGTGTTGAGTTACCAGTGGTAGGAGATCTTGTTATATTGAGGAAGGATCCTAGTAAATCGAACAAGGGAGTTAGTATTTTAACAGCAATGTTTTTTTCCTACCAAATTTTGGCAACCTACAGGCCGACTCGTGTAAAACCTGAACGTTTGTATTGTGAATTTCCGTGATATTTTGATTCAAGTGTCCTGTAATGTAGCTCCCAGACCAGACATGATGGATAATCCAGATTATCATATGTTGACTGAATCCTGTCAAAGAACTAAATGTACACGTATGTACATCCTGTTTACGTGTGCAATGTATGTTACAATATAGGCCCTAGGTCATGAATACTAGTCATCGACATCCACGTATGCTAGAAATGTATTTTTCACCCAAGGGCAGAAAGAGCTGACTCTATTTATACAACAAAACCTGATACTTTGTTCTAGTAAAAGCAAGACAGTTTTCCTAAGTAAATTTCACCTCTAGATAAATTTGTACTCGCGCACTTTAAGGGGCACCACAGCAATGACCAAGGGGCACGCATGGAGGTGATTGCCTCTGTTGCCTCCGAGAAGTTAAAGTACAATTGTACATGTATCAGCTAGACAACTAAAATGAATAAATTGCACAGAAAAGTTGATGTAGCGTGACAGGGCCGAGCTAGCGCACCAAATTTAAGTTCTGGTGGCTGAGTCACCACACTGTGAGTTAGAATTTGGTCACGGCACTTGTGTCTCTGAGCAAGACACATTTATCCTAACTTTTATGGACTCCACTTAGTAAGGAAGAAAGCTAATTGTACTATGCCTTATAAGGCCTATGTGTTGGAAATGATGTGTGTGTGAAACACTCACTTATCAGGCAGCAAATGATCGAGGCACACTTTCAAGGTGCTGCTTACCGCAAAATTCTACGCTTACGGTGCCCTGTAAAGCACCAATTTCATAGTGATGCTTAAGCAGGAAATTTTGCTTAACATTTTGGCTGGTAACATTTTGGCTGGTCTAGTTACTTTTTGTGCTTATAAGCAGCTCTAAGAAATTTGGCCCTTGGGCGTAAGCGCAGAATTCTGCGGCAGGCAGCGCCACGAAACTGGGCCCAGGTAACTAGCTAAGATGTTATGTGGTCCATATTATTTAAGCTCTTTGGGTTTAATTTGGCCCACCTTTTAAAGTGTTTTTTAAAATTTTGGGGTGAACAAAGAAAAATTGACTGAATGGGGATTTGAACCTCCAGATTAACGTGCTGGCACTCTACCAACTGAGCTATCGTCTCAATGTTTTGGGGGAATTTGATCTGAAGTAGAATAAGAAAACATTTTATTATTTCTATTTTTTGCGCAATTCGTGCGTAACATCCCTGTTCCATAAAATGGTTTTGCATACAAAAATTCAGTGAGTCTAGTCTATTTTCTCCAAGGGTCAGCATATCATTCTATAGATAGGCACTTAACAAATATTAATCAGCAGGCGTTGTCTAGGTGACGAAAAATATTTACTCATCATTTCTTCATGACTATTTTATTTTTTAAAATTGCATATGAAAGAGAGAAAAGGAGGTGGTTGATTATGAGATCATTTTTATTTACATAAAGCTGTTTATAAAAGCAGAAAATAAGATATTGACCAACTAGGGCTTGGGCAACACAGGCAGGCGTGATACTTTCATTGAGGCAACTGAGGCCTCCGTGCCCCTGGTCATTGCATCAGTGCCTCTGAGAGGTGCCCTGAGGAAATACTGCCTTGCTCGTTACAACAACACATCAGGCCCGCTTAGGGAGCTAGATACCTCAGTTGGTAGAGCACCAGTACATAATCTGGAGGTCGCAGGTTCAAATCTCACTTTCACAATAAATATGAAAATAAAGAGTAATTTATAAAGTGCCTTACGCAAAGCCTTTAACGCAAACCTAGCAATAATGGTGGTAACAACAAATCGGTACTTAAACAAACATACTAGAAAAAAGAATACTGAAAAGAATTCACTCAAAATGGATTTATTTACAGTAGCCTACCTAGTACCTACATGTAGTAAGTTTCCCTTGTGAATCATTACTTGATAAATTACCTCAAGTATTGCTTAAAATGTTTGTTTGCTAATGTGGGGAACCAATTATAGACAATAGTATTTCGCTTGGTAACCCATTTCAGCTAAGCACAGTTTTTCTGTGCTTGGCAGTTTTGTAGTGCTTTATCAAGGCATTGGGGCCTGTTTTTATTAGACTAGACTAAAGCCTCATCAAGTGACTTCGGCTAGGACTGTAGCCACAGCCACTATTGTAGCCATTAGTTTGTAATGCTTGTTTTGTGTTCTTTTCTCCTATTTCTTGTCGTGCAATATTTGTCGTTTTTGTGTACAGTATTTTGTGTTCGTTTTTGTGTGTGTGTGTTTTATTGTCTCTTATTGTTCTATGTTGTGATTTTGTGTGTCTCAGTAAGAACAGTGGATACAGTGATGGAGCCCCTGAACAAATAAATAAACCACTAAAACAAAATCAGAAATCAAGTGTATTATTGTTACAATTGCACTACATAGAATTTTTAATTGTTGGATTATATAGGCCAAGTAAAAAAACACACCAGTTGATCGTCAGTGCCTGCATCCGTTTTTTTGAAACCACATTTTATTTTTTTTCCCTAAAGACTAATTTTGTTCATGTGTTTTCACTTCATCTTGGCTCCATTGTTTTCAACGATTGATTTAATTGACCCATTTTTTAGACTTCTAGGTTATACAAAGCCAGCAGATTCTTAGTCCGGCTTTTTCCTCCTTGAAAGAAAATGATGAACAAATTAAATAAAAAGACCCTCATCCTCCTCTTTTGAAAAAACCAGGACGATCAACTGGTGTATATTTAAAAACAATTTTTTTTTTAACAAGAATTTTTCTCCTGAAAAAGTCACATGAGAACTAACAAGTGACGAGTATAATTGAGAATATGTAACCATGGCAACCAATAAATTCCAGCCCATGCTTCATAAATATCAGATAATCACAGAGTCAATACATGTAATCCAGATTAGTAATTGGGGGATTAAATAGATGGGATGTCAGTTGACCCAGAGGTATAGAGGCTTGGGGGGATTTAGGTTCAAACAGCGAGGTCTGAAGAATTTCAAGATTTTTCTTTGGGAAGTCTTCAGGGAGGATTACAATCATTCATATGCAGATTTTGAAGAGAGTCAACAGGGCTGTATTCATTTTGGTGTGTACAGTGTATACTAGCATGACTAACAGCAGGAATTCCACCACCATGGGCTGGGATTTGTTGCAACTCTGGTTTTAAGCTTTTGGAAACTTGTGCATTTCTGGAAGGTGTTTTTGTTCAACGAAAAAAGGGAAGTATCTGCACGGTGAAGCTGGTCTTCGGTTGTGACACATTGTACAACATGGGAGCTGAGATGGCAAAAAGTGAGGTGTAGCGAGCCTTCTATTTAAGAGATTCTGTGAAGTGAAGTGCTGCAGATAGTTTGGAGATTGTCTGTTTTTTGCTGCAAATTTTCATTTCTGAAAGGCATCATTTCAACATTTTGCTTAAAGTTGGAACTTTGTGGCAGGAATTGTATCATCTTTGTGAACAAAACAATGATCATTTTTGTTTTGCTTTGGATAAAATCATAAATTTTCAGCCGGTGTTGTTCAGTGTTGGTGTGCATCAGAGCCGTTACATGTGCGATGGATTTTTCTTCTAATTTATTTTTGCACCAAGGATCGGGGATTCATTACTCTGGAATTTTGACATAGTTATTATTTGTAACATCGTTGGATGTTGGCGTATGAATGGGTCACAAACAAAGCAAGGCCGGTAAGAGACAAGAGACACGTGAGTTGGAGAGTCTCCACTATGCTGCCTCGCTGGATTTTGTGGAACAATTTTGGGAACATCAAGGTAGGATGTGAAACATTGGAGCTGTCATAATGATGGACTTAATATGCTAAATGTATATTGACCCCAACCTTTTCTCTCGTTTTTTTGAACAAAATATTTTGGTGAATAAGATACTATTATGATGTGAAAAATTTCAAATCCGACTGCAACTTTCTAAGGGATTTTTGTAAAGGTTTTTTTAAAAGTTGGACTTTGTTTCCCTTATTTTTAATATTCCTCTTGAGGTATTTATTGGTGGCTAAAACGCAAATTATTTTAAAAAGAGAAAATTCATGGGACATTTTATCTTACGACCGGAACTCTTGCGTGCACTGACACCCTTAAGAATTAAAATGGCGTTTAGGGAGTAGCATTGTACTTGTAGACCCGATAATGGCTTATTTTTCATGATTTCGAGACTTTGTAATAGTTTCTCTCTGTTAGACATTCTGTCAACCTGTCCGGACATATTTATTTGACAAAACAAACCATTTGTCAGTCCTCATTTTGACATTGAACTTATTATTTTGTTTGATATAAAATACACTTTTCACTAAAAGAATTGATCCACAAACACGTACGGTAGATGATTCAAGCCAGAAACCAGCCACAGATGTTGTTTTGCTTTCCCTTTTCCCCCCGGCAGACAAAAGGAAGTGTTTGGGTAGATTCAGCCGACTCCCACTTCTGTTCTGTTTTTGTAATTATAACAATGACTCCACCTTACACACCATTACGTTTTCTGAACCAACCACAGTTTGCCCTTGAATTCCGTGTCTCTGTTATGATTGAAAAGATGAAGAAAGACACCAAGAGATAGAGTGTCCTTTTTTTCTCTGTAACAAACTGTTACGCAAAGATGATTTTGCAAATAGTTTTTATTGTTTTTAACACCATGGTCTCTGTTTCGGTTTGAATACAAAACAGAAGAGAAATCTGATTTCAACTGACATTCTTGAAACTGAAAGCTTATTTTGAATTTGGATCTCTCCCAACCTTTGCAATGTAAACAGGCAGTTGAAGCTCTTATACATTTTGAAGTTTGAACGTTAGTTTTAGCTGCAGCCAGTAAACCTGTCAATGCAATGATGGATACCACTGCATGGTAACCCAACACTTTACTAAGTTCAGAATTATTGTACATTTAAAGGTATTGTACACTTTTGGTAACAGCTCAAAATCAGTGTCCACATTTTGTGTGATTAAACATATGCATGAACAAACAAACCTGTGAAAGTTTGAGCTCAATTGGTCATCGAGGTCACGAGAAAATAGTGAAAAGAGATCTTATGTGTTTTCTGTTTTTTCAAATTATCGCGCGCGATAATTACTATTGTTTTACTCGTTTCTCAGAAACGATGTCATTTTAGGCAGAAATATTTTAAGGAACCCTTTCTACCATTACTTACTTTAAATCATGTAAGTTATGTGTGAATCTGTGAACATTGTGTTTTTCAATCTTACCAATAGTGTACAGGGCCTTTAAGGGGTTGACATCATTTTTAGACAAACTTGGTTAAAATCATGTGCATATTGACCCCCTTACATGCACATAGCACCCAGCTGTTTTTGCCACACTCACCATTTTGAAAGGTAACTGGTAGGCGTGCGATGCAGCGTCACCTAAAATTTCCACTACACCTTACAACGCACAGGGAAACCGACTCTCAAAATGGTGCCACATAGATTATTGATGATGTCACATGGATTGGGTCAATAGGCAGTGCACTCCATTTGAATCATTATATCCAGCGTTCATTTTCTTACACATCACTTGGCAACCTCAACCAATGATGTTTACGCATATAAAAAACCAGCTTGACTCGAGATGAAACCAGGGCTCAACTTCATGGAGCTGCTTAAGCACCAAAAATTGCTAAGCACAACAAAATTATGCTTATCAGAATAAGGTTACCAGCTAAAATACCATTTTACATGTACATACCAAATGTAACCGGTATACTACTATGGCTCTGCTTACCGCCGAATTCTGCTTTTACCGTCACCATTTTCCGCTTACATGTACAGTGTAAGCACCAGATTTCTGTGCTAGTTACAAGTTGTATGTATAAGCAAAGAATATCTAGTGACATGAAGTACGCACGCAAACAAGCAAAAATTCCTTGCTAACCTGTGAAAATACACATTATCAAAAGCACTGATTTTTCTACTTCCGTCCGTAAGCGCTGATTTTTCACTAGCGGTAAGCAAGGCAATGATATTGGGTCCTGCGCACGTTGCATAAATGCATCCCAGTAATGGCACAAACAATTTTTTTTTACAGGACTTGGCTGTAGTAGGTCATTATTCAGATGACCAAACAAATATCGATTAATATAATTTCCCTTTTTGTCATGGGTCATTTATCTTGTCTGATCATTACACTTATCATAATGAAAGATGATATGATAAATTCTTCTGAAAATTCCTTAATGCATAATGCTGGAGGCAGGGGGCCGGGAACCGGTAACAACTGACGAACATGACAATATTTTCATTGGTTACCTGTTCCCTCTAAGCAAGATTTTTCGGGCTTAGTACATTTGTGTGCTACTGCACATTGTAATTACCAATTACATGAAGCTTTGGCTACACTTGGCGCAATATTGTACAATAATGTACAATTTATGTACCATGCCTGAAATGGAATTGCATGCAGGCCACGGACGGCCTCTGGTATTGGCCTTGGTGCCCCTTAAAAAGTTTCCCATAGACTTCAAGGTTTCCCAATGGAAGTGCCCTTTGCAAAATGAAAATAACCTTGCCCTCTCAAAGATAAAATTACAGGCCTGGTGTGTTGTTAGTGCACTGCGCGTCTTATCCGCAGGAAATTATGGTATATTTTTCAAGAAATTCTTTTGTGTCATAAACCTTTCTCACATTACTAAAAAATCACAAAAAAACCTTCCTGGTATGGAGGCGATATACTCTGTACTAAATCACCCTCTCAAGAAATCATCTGAAATACCTTAAATTGCCTTCAATTTGATCTTCTTAGTGGAAAGTCCATTTTGTTGGCACCTTGGTTAAAACCTCTATGGTTAGGCCATGGAGGAAGAAGGTTAGGCCCAACACTAAGGCTGTGTAATGTTTTTGTCCCCATCCATGCTGACCCCTAAGATGTGACCTCTTGGGGTCAAATACTTGCACCCTGTCCTGGTGATTGAATGATTAGGATCTATCTAGGGAACAAGGGTCCAATTACTGTGGACCACTTCATGTACTTATTGCAAGCTACATGTAGGAACACTCACCTACATGATCTTACCATGGGATGGTGTGTGGCTGTGGGGGGGGGGGGCGGGGGGGGGGGGGTGTATGTGGTGTGATTCTGTGGAACACTTCTTTACAGTGTGTAAACTGTTAAGCCTACTAATAATGTGTTTGTATATATTCGGTTTGCGGTAACACCATGTGTAAAAAATATCTACTTGCTGTGTAGATTTGTTCTTTAGAGAACTTGTCTTGCTATTTATTCTACTACCGCGGAGTAGGTTTTTTCGGAATCCGGGAGACTTCTCAGTTCTGAAAAGAACTGTCCTGCTTGTTAACTACTACCTGGGCGGGAGGTAGGAAATCGGCCTGGACTACTACTTTAGCTTGTGGATCGGGGGGACTTCTCGTAATTAACTGCACTGCCGCGGAGTGAGTTCTTTTTGGTCTCAACGTTTCGACTAGCTTGCTCTAATAATGTGTTTGTTGTTAATGAACCACAAAGTAACTGTATAAAATCCCACATACATGTAAGTCACAGATTGCTTCTGTATGAGTGATACAGTAATTGACACTACAACTGTGATAAATCTAGTTCTACCTCCATGGATGAATGGATGAATACACACACACACACACAGCAGAGGGGGGGGGGTTTCAAAGTTATAATGATATTTTGTCAGGAGTGTGAAATGATGGAACATGGCCTAATCTTTTATTTGATGCACTGGTTGCAAATGCACTGGATTCTGACACATTCTAATTACAGTACACTTGCATGGACAGAAATATACAGCTTTAGAAAGTAAACAAAAAGTCTTCCTGAAATAACAACTTCTACCAGGAGAGACTGCACAAAATTAGTTATCGGAGCATTTTATACATTTACGTATTTGTTTATTTATTTGTCTGTTTATTGTGTTGTGTTTATGGTCAGTGTTCCTGTCTGCTTTGTCTGTTGTTTGTAGTGTTTTTCTTGTTTTTTTAAATATAAAATTTGTTTGTCTGGCAGTGCTTGGAGGGTAACAAGATTGTAGTTTAATCAAGTTTGTTGCAATCCTTCACAAGGCTCTGAACGTGTTTTGTGCACATTAAATGCAAGTAATATTGAGTTGCAAATGACAAAATTTTAGTAGCAACTGATACATTAGGTAGGTGTAGCATTTTGCTGTACTCAAAATCATTCAAGGCACTTCAGTTTTTATCCTGTGAAATAGTGTACTAAACATGTGCACACCACACTATGTGTATACCAATGCCACATTTCACTGTTATACATGTAGTGTTCCCTTAAAAAAAAATACTTCTTCAAGAAAAGAGTGTGAATGGGGTACACCAGTTGACCCCTAGGCCTTTTCAGAGTGGTGGGTGAAGCGGAAATGAGTGGTCACAGTAGAAGGAAGGAAATTGTAAAGATTGGAATAAGTGCCCAGGTTCCCTTCTTTTAAACACAAATTCCTTTAAATTCTCTGTCCAGGTACAGGGAAACTAACTGTTGGCAATCTTGAGTGGGTATTGTGTGCAAGTGGCTCAAGGCCCTTCGGTGAGCCCATAAATGGGTACAGTGGGGAAATTGTGCCCACTCTTGTTCTCATCACTCCTGACTGTAGTCCTTGGATTCTGACAACATTTTAAAATAAACACAGGTTCATTTATGAATCCTGACCATCCACATGTATTATTTGGTTGATGCCCATACACTGATGTTTGTGAATTGCACTGTATACTTTTCCTGAGTCCTGTGACAAAATCCACAGACATATTACCCGGTTGGGTTTCGAACCCACGAACTTTGCCATTCTAGAGCAGATGTCTGGTACCACTAGACTATCGAGATTGCCCGTTAGCTAGAGGCAGTTTGATTTCTATATAAATAAGGCCAACAATTTAATAGATGTCAAGTTTCGTACTTGAGTGCTTTTTAATACCGTTGAAATTTTGAACATTTTCCAGAATTTCTTACTGCCCCATTTGAGACAATTTAGATAGTTTAGCGACATAACCTTTTACCGGCCATGGATGTTTTCTAGGCACCCTGCTAAGTGTTAATCAGCAGAGAGCAACACAGTTGAAATGAAAACCCTGCTCAGTATGTGTGTAGATGCAGTCATGATGCAGTGAAATGAAATGGTTTATGCCAGCCTTGCCACTGGGCAGTTACTCTGCTGTTAAATGCACTAGTCAGTGTTGCATTGAGTTTGATGGGGACTTTTACCCTGCTAAATGCAACACAATACAATCAGAGGATTCTGTTGAATCATGAAGTGTTGGTTGATGCCAGCCAATTGGCACTGGGCATTTACCCTGCTATTAAAATACACCAATTAGGCTAAGCATAAGTTTGATGGGGACTTAACTGTACATAACAATAATAATACTTGGTTCTCATATAGCGCACATACATGTTTGTGTGCACAGCCACAATCATGGGTAAAAAAAATTTTGTGTCCATGTTATGAACAACAGTTTGAAAACCAGTGATGTAACAGTCATTTCAATGTTGTTTGCAAATTAATTAACCAGTACTGTGTGAATGAAGAGTAGAAAGTACTTCAGTTTGTCGAATACAAGATCTGCAAAGAGTTACTCTATATTCATGTGTTGTTCATTTGGTGTCTTTGTAACAAAAAGTGTACCCACGATTGTGGCTGTGCACATGTACATCCTAGTAGCTAGATCAGCGCTTTACAACATTGTTATTCTTGTTCATCTGGCGTACAATGTACTTAGTCTGGGCCCTCTACCCCCTTTGCTAAATGCAACACGATGCAAAGTCTGAGGATGGGTTTTTAGTTGACTGCCAAATGCAACAAAACACAACGACTTTTACCAACTGGTGCAGTTTGTTGCGTTTGGGCGGGGTACATTTCGTCCCTCGTTCATTCTCCCTCTGTCACTCGTCCTGGTTTATGGATCATCTTGAGTCCCAAATCTTGTTGAGCCTCATTTCCCAAAGAAGTTAGGGGGATAGGGTATGAGCGTTGGCCGCCATCGTGGAGGTCAAACAATGGAAACATGCACGCACTGACACACAACTCTCAGCCGTTGATACATGTAGGTCGTCATTGACCTCAGTGGAGGGCGCTGTTTGACATCACAGTGATCTATTCTACAGCTACTCTTGATTGGTGGAATTTACTACCCTTGTGCATTCAAGCATGTGCTTCCATGAGTATCTTTAAACCAATTTATATCGGATAACATGTATACAGGCCAAATTTTTCTGGATGGTTTTAACACCCTGAACAACTTTTTTGCTGTAGGGGCCTAAGCTTGGGCGATATCGCTTTTTCTCAGCCACGATATATCGTCGAGAATATATCGCGATATTCGATATAATCGCGATTATTATTTTATGACGTCAATCTACTACAAATCTCACGGTGGGAGTTGTGGCTATGATTGACCTATCATTTCTATCGTTATTCCAATCACCTATTCTTCTGGTTTTACTCTAAACCTATGGTATGAAAACCTGGGCCTATTACTTACACACATTTAATGTGTTAACTGCGCATGACAGACTGTTCTTTATGTGTGCATAGCTAATTAGATCACGCCACTCGCACGTCCGCAACACGCACGTGATAACACCCGTCTGTGTGGGACCGCCTGACCGCTAAGGCTTTGATGTTGGTTTTTTCCGAAAACTAAACCCCGTCGGATCGGATCTGTTTGGGAATCTTGCGGTTGCGGTCTGTGACTTGCAACTCTTTGTTGCAGCAAATCATCTTGACAAGGAGATTTATTGTTGCAAGATCGTCTCGACAAGGAGATTTATTGTTGCAAGATCGTCTCGGCTAGGAAATACATCGCGATACTTAACGATATCGCGATTTACCGATATCACGATTAAAAAAAACGTGACCCGATATCGTAATCGTTTCAGAACTAGTATCACGATATTCGATGATATCGTGGTATCGCCCAAGCTTATAGGGGCCTTGAGCACTCTTAGGCTGGATACATGGACATCAAGCTTTTAATTATTTGTATTATTAAGACGAGTTTATTACTTACTAGCATCAGGTAAATGTATTTGAATTGAGATCATTCACTCTAAGGTCTCCTCCATGGTCTAAGCCTAAACCATGGGGGAAGTATTTTCTTCCTCCACGACTAAACTAATATTTCTCCAGTTGTAACTAACTTTGACACTTGTACCCCTTATAAAAACAATCACAACTCGACGATTAGCATATTACAACATGTGGTTTAATTATTTGTGAAATCAAGACTCCTGGTGTGAACAACAAGTGAAAGTAAATTACTGTCGTACAGTCGCTTATTTCCGGTTGTATACTGTTTAGACAGAGTTTGTAACTGGCACATTCATGTTTTTTTGAAATTCCACAATCTGCTGTGGAATTATGTGGAACCCCCATAAGCTGTTAGAGTAGTACAAGTTTTCTTCAAAATTCCACATAGATCTGTGGAATTTTGTTGAATAGATCGGTTTTGTTTAAAAATGCACTGATCATAGGAGGGTTTTAAACACTTCGGTTTCAATTTGAGCTTTCAAGTAGTTCAAGATTTCCTGCTCAACTCGTCCCATACACCACTCATACTATCAAGGCTATCATTCTTCACCGACGTTGTGGAACAATTTGCCAAACTTCATAAAAACTGTTCCAAAATGAGAACATTTTCATATCTACATTTATGCAAAGAACGTACCTCTTAAACTTCTACTGCTAATTTTGTTTGTGTAAAGCCCTTCGGGACTTTCGTCTTTTGCTATTATTATTATTCACAACTGGGCCTTATTTCATAGAACTGCTTAGCACAAGAATGCTGCTTACCATGTTTGTTTGCGGCCCTCAATGATGATGGGTAAACCAAAAATGGCGGCACAAGAAACGAGGAGACGCTTCATCCTCATTTGTCATTAAGTAACGATGTACAGCCTTCGTCCAGGTAATGGATAATTTCCTGTTTCAGTATGTCCCTGTTCTAATTTATTGTTGTAGTAGTCTCGTTCAACATTTGAGGTTATACAGGAAAACATCTGGAAGTCTTCATTTTTGCCCCTTGAGAATGTTCCAAAAACATTCAGGGGGGTGTTGACGTTATTGGGAGGAAGTTCCAGCAAGACACAAGCCGCAATTAAACTTTCAGAAATAATTGCATAAATTATACGCTGCAGTTGACGTGGAATGAGGTGATTGAAGGTGTTGGGGGGGGCGGGGTCTTAAGTTTGTGGGAGGGAAAAACATTTTGAAGAAATCCCTACAATGTGTCATTAATGTACACCTTTTCCTGTTGCGTCTATGCACCCACTTAAAATTTCTATTGAAGTCCCCAATAGGCTTTCTTTGGGGGGGTCTTGAGACTGTCTGATTTTTTCGTTTAGGGTTTCTTGTCTGGTAGGCGGCCATTTTGGAATGTGCAGCCACTGCATGAGTCCTCTTCTTTCTTTGATTTGGAAATGAAGTCTTGAAGAAGTTTTACAGTGGAATTTGGATTGCTATAAGATGAATCTATGTTTTTCCCGTACAAGGAGTCCTAGCAACTCTGGTAAGTTGGAACTACATGTACATGTAATTGGAAAAAGTACATCATGCTGCAGAGATCTGGGGAAGGTGTCATTTTATGTAACCGTACACTCAGGCTAATCTTGAAAATCTTGTATAGGAGAGTAAGGAGACACATGTTACCAGTTATGTACACCTACATGTACCACAAACCTGCGGTGAGGGCAGAAGAGTTTCCTGGCAAAGTTTTGTGAAGTCTGAGACAGACTGCAGGGCTCGAATTGGGGGGGGGGGGTTCTAAACCAGAATTTGTTTTTGCAAGACCAGAATCAAAATGAGCAAAGATTCCTTTTGTATACATGTATGTTGATGTATAAAGTGATTTTATTTGAACATGCACAAAGAGTATATTTATCTCATTTGCCTTATTGAAAGAAATTGATCAGACTCTAAGTCGCATTTGAATTTTTAAAATTTTTTTCTTCAAGATATTACACAGTAAAGCATTTAAACTTAAAGACCTCTGGACTTGTCTGGTCATGAGTTTATTGGGCCAACACTGAAGTCATGAGCCTTGGGCCTGTGATCCTGTGTGAAATTCGAGTCCTGGCTGTGTAGTATCTGTACTACATGTAGAAGACTGAGTCTTCAGTTTGCATGGCGGACATACATTTGTACATGTGTTGTGACCGCTTATACAATACGTGTAGGGCCATTACTTTGGTAATGACCAGAAAAGAAATTAAGTAATTTTTATCCGAAAGCCTGCTTGTCATAAAGATTGTAATGGTTGTAACATCAGGCTGCAAAATGATGTTTGGCCATGTATTGAATCTTTGTGAAATATTGTTACTCACCATGTAGTTAACTGCAGACACTGTGAGCGTTGTGTTGTTGTTGTTGTTGCATGTATTGGAGAAAGAGCAACCCTCTACTAAACCCTCGATCCCCTCCTCCCCCCCCCCCCCCCCACGGACAGGGTTCTGCCCACAGTGGTCGGTGCCGGAAAACCCGCCCGGCACTCAGGATTCCTCAATCACCACTGGCAGAATTTTCTCTGTTTCCGAATACCACACATTTAAAAAAAATTTTAAATTACACTTGCAAAATGTTAAATTGGGTATTTACCAGTAAGAATGGTATCCGAAGCCATTCATTTTGAGTACTTCTTTGAATTGAGTCTATTTGTAATGATCAACCGTGTAACTGATCATCTCACAATGGTTTCCAGGGAAACATTTTTCCACCACGAAAGAAATCCTGGGCAGAACCCTGCCTGGATTGTATGTTAATGTTCTTTTTTTAAATTCATCATTTTGTACAAATAATTTTCGCTACATGTGGTATCAGTACCCTCGAGTTTGACCACCTTGAATGACAATTTGGAAGCCCATCTGGATTGCGTGCCAATGGTGGACTTCCGACCATCTTGAGATGTCGTCTCCGCTGTTGTCATTTTCACCCAAAATGGAACGATTGCTGACCATAATTATGATTCACTCGATACTCTGCAGATTGACTGCCCCCTTCCAACGTTTTGATGTGTGCACATGTATGCGATTCACAACAAAATGATGACATTTTTTATTGGATTCCCATATGTGGACAGTGAAAATGAAAAAACGTAAACATTTCCTGCTTACATTGCTATCTTCGTCCATTGTTGCGTCTGACAAAATATTGTACATACTTCATAAACTTTGTCCCGAAATGAAAATTCTCTTAGATTTCAGGGATGGTACATTGTGAATTTTGTATACATTAAACATTTTGTCTAATGCTGTACATTTCAAGGAAAGGAGTAGGATGTTGGTGGTAAGGTGTAGGTTGCACGTATACATTTATATTAGTCCATTAACATGAGAAGGGAAGGACAGACTACCGGCCTCCATTGTACTCCAATTGAGGGCAACTACTTGATGCAATTGCTAATAATGGAGATGTTTTGCATGTCTACATGTACGTGTAATGTACATTTTGTAGATTACTGTTATTACATGTATCTAGGCTTAAATCACTCGACTCGATACACAACTTGCTGAGTGACTCAGTCCAATTGGATCTCTCTCTGTAAATCTCACTGGTGACTCACCTCCCGAATGGCCGCTTGCCAATTTGTATTTGTTGGCCATTGCACAGACTTGTACTTCAACTTTAGTACATGATCTTCAACTTAGGCCAAGTTTGCAAAAAGGACCATTTGTCAAATACAGGTCGATGTCGCCAGGTACCCACCACATGTTTTCCAGCATGATTACCAGTCAATATCGGTCGATGGTCGACAAATGGTCATTGTTCGAAGTTGGCCCATGTTCTAAGGGGAGTAATCCTCACCAACTCTCCAACAACCCTTATGACAAAAACACGCAGCTGCTCCCTTATATAAACATTTGAGTGTGCACAGCAAGAGTGTCTGAACAAGTTTGTATTATTTCTCTCATTTTATTTGTAGATGACGATGACAGGACCAGCAAAAGTGGCAGCCAGAGTGGCCAAGATGGCAAAAATGGCCGGCCACAACAGGGGATTCCAGGTATGCTACGGGTTACACTTTATTAAAACAAGTCTTTTTGGCCATGATAGAGTCAGAGGAAAGACATTTCATAGAGACGTTTTGTTGTACAGGGTTGTTACGTACACTTAGTATTCAGTTCTTACTGACACTATAATTTTTCTTGTGGGTTGGGGGGACCTCATCTCTGATGAAAGAGAAAAAGGAAATCTGGCAAAGGACATATAAAACCCTACAGGGTGGGTTTGAACCACAGTCATTGAGGTGGAATAGAGTCCATTCATTGGCCGCCATCGCTGAGGTCTAACAATGGAAACATGCATGCCTGTACGCACCGCGCACAACTCTCAGCCAAATGAAAGGTCTTCATTTACCTCAGTGAGGGCGCTGTTTTTTTGACTTGTGCCGTCATATGTAGTCTATTTAAGTTTGTGTTGCCAAGTTGACAGGACTGTCCAACAATAAAATATTGATCATTTAGATTGGTATCCTACTGTGTGATAAGTACTGCATACTGCAGTGCTTTTTGACTCCTGCTGAAAAACGAAAATCCATTGGCATTCTACTCAAGTGGGATTCGAACCCACTTCCCTCGCTTTCTAGAGCATTTATATCTTAACCACTGGACCACCGAGCATGCCCGGTAATGAGAGGTCAGTTTGAATCCTAAAATCCCTGATGCAATTATTGCATCGTGTAATGCACTGTCATTAGATTTCACCAACAGAGGGCGAATGCACTGCAGAGAGAATTTTGACTGGTCCCCGGGTATTTTTACTAGCATTTGGCCATCGGACCACTAATAATGGTCAGCGCTGATTATCATTTTCTGGTTTGATCATTTTCAGAGGAGGTGAGAGCCTACACAATTGTGGAGCTGGAGAAGAGACCAGGAGTTGGGTTTGGGCTGACGGTATCAGGTAAACAAAAGATTTCAAACTAAGGAAACTGAAACTGTTTGTTTTTCTCTCGTGACTTGTGTACAAATCATGCCTTCTGGCACAATTTCATGGCTCAGCTTACCATCAGCAAAGAATTGACGCTTACAGAAGCAGGTAATGCTGCGCTTACGCCAAGCATATTTCACAGGTTAGCAGGGAATATTTGCTTGTGCGTGTGCATGTATTCCACTTTATACTAGGCATTCTTCGCTTACACAGCTAGTGCAGAAATTCTGCTCTTGCTTTGTAAGCGAAGAATGGTGATCGCAAGCGCAGAATTCAGTGTTAATCAGAGCCGTGAAATTGGACCTAGGAAAATGCAAGCTCAGTGGTTCTTTTGCAAACGGGTGATGTCACGGTTGACCCAGTTCACCTAATGTCATCACCGCTGATTGGTTTGGCCATATATGGGGATTTAGATTCCTTGTGTGTTACTGTACGATACACGTTTTAGCTGATGCCTACAGTGGTTAGGTGGGCACCGTCTTTACATAAGGCCTGGAATTACACGGAGGCCATGGCCTCTGTTGCCCTGCTCTTGGCCTTGGTGCCCCATTCAAAGGTTGCCCATAGACTTTAAGATTTTCCAATGGAAGTGCCCTTTGCACAGTGAAAATGGCCTTGCCCTCTCAAAGATGAAATTCCAGGCCTGTTACATGGACTCCCAAAAATGGCAGACCATGTTCAGCAGACAGTAGCCACATGCGACATCAGTGCAAGGGGGTCTATAAAAATGTAAAGTCACATTGTGCCTTGTGGTTTGACGATCTCTATTACCATATCACTGCTTCTTGATCAATCCCTGCCAACAAAGATCACTCCAACGAATACCCCCCCAGGACGACGTTCGCTTAAAAATCTTGACAACATTTGGTTTTTAAGTTCAGGGCCTGAATGCTTCACTGTTCAGGAAACACACTTCCTGTCATAGAGAGACCCTCTGATAAATCTGATGTCTTTTGTAATAGTTGAATCGAGAGGGTGATCTCATTAGTTCCGGTTGGGTTACGATGTTTCCTGTTTCTAGAAGTCACGAATTGTGGAGAAAGTTGCGAGGAGAGACCCTGTCAGGAAAGTTTAACTTGGGGGCGCGTTTACCCCAAATCAGGGCTTGACTTTTACACTGGACCGCAGGCCTGAGGCCAGTAGTTTTATTCGAGCCCGTAAATTTTATAACCGGACAAGTCCAGCTGTCCTGTTTTCTTTAACTGAGTGAATGAATAATAATATCACAATTGTGTAACATTTTGAACAAAAACAAAGTCCAGTGGTCTTGCGTTCTTTAACTGAGTGAATGAATGAATAATATCACACTTGTGTAATACTTTGAACAAAAACAAAGACCAGTGGTCTTGTGCTCTTTAACTGAGTGAATGAGTGAACAATAATATCACAATTGTGTTATATTTTGAACAAAAAGAAATCCTGTTCAGATGTTGACTTTTGAGTATGATAAAATACCTTTCGATTTCACTGAATAATGAAGGAAACTTGATACCCACATAGACAAATGAGATGAATGGTCTCTTACACAGTTACATGTCTTAGTGCATGCTCAAATAAAAAGCAGTTGAATGCATGTAAATCCCTGTGTCAGGAAGTGTTTTTTCTCATTTCGATTCTGGTCTTGTAAAAATAATTCTGGTCCATGCCTGAAACCTTTCTCAGATTAAAATATTTGGGTGAAAAATTACCTCTTTCTCTAAAACTACATTACTTCAAAGGGGGTCGTTTCTAACAATGTTTTATAATAATTAAAACAGCTCTCCAGTGCTCTTTACCTTATGCTTTTATGGTCATTAATTTTTGGAGTAGTTACCAAAGGTATACACTGCCTTTAAACTTACCACAACCTCACTTGATTGTTTTCCCACCATGCAAAGTTTCAAATCCTACTTACCATTGGAATAGATACCATTTCCAGTTTTTTTTTCAAAAGGAAAAACACTTAAATTACAAAAACAGAAATGAAAAACAGACAGATGTGAACTTTTAAGTTATAAAAATACTAATTCAAATAAAAGTGGAATTTAACCTTCATCTACTTCAAACTCCACCTGTTATGTGCGCCCACATGCCCACTCACACCTACCCTAATTGCTTTAGGAAAAGGAAAAGTCACATTTCCTTTGCCACTAATACAAATGATGTGATATTTATAGCGACTGACGTGGGTCACGTATCCCTACATGTTGTAATGAATGAGGGCAGACAGCCCATGATACACATTACTTGTAAAGGTCATTGGCCTTTTTGCGGTATGGCCGACACTATAGGAGTGCACTGTTTGGTTTAGGTGTATACAGACAGATTTACCCAAACCTAATAATGTCATAGTATTGTGTCCACCATATCTCAAATGGCTTATGGGGGGTCATGTGGTAACCATTACCAGTACTTGTTCATATCTTAGACCGCGTTCCCACTGGATCCACAATTACAAGATCCTGACCGCGCAAAAGGATTAGTCGCAGACGTGAATCGCGGTCGCGTTCCCACTTGAGTATGATCGCGCATTGATCCACCTTTTGTAAACGGAAGTAGATCAAACGTTCACCAACGCAGGTCACTTTCGCCCATCTTCCTCACAATTACCTGAAATACTGTGCTATTTCTCACGATGCCGCCCAGTTTGTTTTGAATTTCTTGACTGGCCCAGATGTCTAAAAAAATCCCAGCTCCTCGTCCGACCATAGGTTGCCACGCTTCTCATCTTTTGGGGGTTTTTTTTGGACGAATTTATTGGACGTTTATTGCTGGGCGCTGCCATCTTTAAAGAACGTACAATGCATCAAAAAATTGGCGTGGGTTTGGGTTTAGTGTGGATGCGTTGTACAGAATGTGTAGTTGGTATCGTCACGTGACGTCAATACTGCTTTATGCTTTACTTGCAATTCTTTTATGTCGCCAAATGCGTGGTGCGTGCTGGGAATAGAAGAAAAATGAACACCGTTTTCGCGCCATTCGGGCCTACCGGACCAGATATTCGCCCTCAAATTGCGGGGTCTGATCGCCCTTTGCGTTCCCACTAGACTTTTGATCGCCCATTAATCCAAAAGGGCGATCAGATCCCGCTTTAATCCTACTCCCGAGGTGGATCAAATTGCGGGGTCTGATCCTGATCGCCCTCGCGTTCCCACTTACGCTTGATCGCCCTTTGATCGCCCTTTTCGATAAATTGCGGGGTCTGATCGCCCTTTTCTCGAATTGCGCGATCAATGCGGGGTCCAGTGGGAACGGGGTCTCTGGCTTTAAGAAGTTGACTAGGGCCTTTTCCAAACCTCGTCTTGGGCTCCGACTCTGGCTCCTGCTCCGGCTTGGGCTCCGTCATCAATTTTGGAGCAGGGTACATTATGTGCGGTGTTTCCAACATGAAACAAAGCCTGGAGCTAGAGGCAGAGCCTTAAGCTCGGTTCATACTTCTTGCGAATGCGAATGCAAAGCGCACATTTGACGTCACAAACTCGCAACGAATAATTCGTAGCGAAAACAGAGTTGTGACGTCAATATTTGCTTCGCATTTCGCAGGAAGTATTGGCAGCTACGGCTACAGCTACATGTAGATTGCCGCAACGGCTACAGCAGGGGTTTCCCTTAACTTTTTTTTCCACTTGCCGGCCGGGCGATTCATCCAAAATTTTTGATCGCCCGCAGGTTTTTTCACTAGCCCGCATGTATATAGATGTACACACAAAATTTTGAAAACGTAAAGGAAAAAAAAACCCTCAAAACACAGAAGTTAAGTTAGCAAAATTGCGTTTTGGGACGTTTTTATCCCTTAATTTCTGCCCTAAATTATCCTTTTTCCATCAACAACCATTTTTATGGATTCATGTTTTGAGGATCGGTTGTTTTGAACTTCGTTTGCAATAAAATCTTTGTGAATCAGCGATCGGTCGACAACGCACATTGAGAAATAATTCAATGAACTTTGAACCGCATCGCCCTCTATCGGCAAAGTTGTTGATGTTTGATTAGACTTAATCCAAGGCTGTGTATTGTACACAATCTGCAGGCGTGCTGAACAATGTGCGGCAATTCTTTACTCCGTTCGTGAACGTGTACTGCGGTAAAGTCTAGCCAAGATCTTATATGAATATGGTAATTATCAATGGCCATCAACGGCCAATCACAGCGTGCAAAATGTTGGTTAGCTTGGACTTTGAACAGTGGACTGTGTGTTGTGTATACGCTATGGGATGCATGGACTACCACCGGTGGGCGACCGAACGTTGTGTGTGGCACGGGTGGATTCTCAGCAGTCAGCACCATGTGGTTATGTGCATAGTGTTTTAACGACTGTATACCGAAATGATCGATCGCAATTTCCGATCGCGATCGCGGCCACATTAAATCTAGCAAATATCCAGACTTGTCAAACTATTTTAAAAGCTTTAGGTTAAAGCTTTCTTTGGGATTTTACCACTGTTCCCACATTTATTGTAAAAAGGAACAATTATTTGACTCGCCCGGCGGGCTAGTAAAGGAAGGGTTTTGACTCGCCCGCCGCTACTTTCACTCGCATTTGGCGACCGGGCGACCGCTAATTTCGAACCCTGTAACAGCTAGATCGCCGCAACGGCTACAGCTAGATTGCCACAATGGCTACAGCTAGATTGCCACAATGGCTACAGCTAGATTGCTGCATCATCATGCGTTGAAGTATAGGACATCTTTAGCAACACCCTTAGTCACAGTCATAGCTGTAGCCGTAGCTGCCATTTCGGATGCAGCCTAAGCCGAGGTTTGGAAAAAGCCCCTGGGGTTTGCTGTATGCACAGAACTAAATCCCATCTAATGTCTGGTAATCGGCCTCACTTGTTACATCATTGTCTTGTTTTACTGTCCCTGGGATCCTTGGAAGTTATTTCTTGTTGATAACCTTTAAGTGCGTTGATTGATTGTTTATGTTTTCATGTGTTTTGTTATCACCAAGAGAAGGCCATGCATGGATTACAGAGATTAAAACTAGTTGTAAAGGCCAGTTTATACTTAGGTGTGTCTCATGAACCTGTAACAGTAGGCTAGCGTACTTCTTTGAGTTAAAGGGCACTCAATTAGAGAATGTCGGAGGGAATATTCGTCATGGCAATGAGGCAATGACCAGGGCCCAGTTTCCTATAATTATCTGCTGAAGGTAAATAGCAATTTTGCTTACCCGTGAATAAGGTTACCAGCCAAGATACCATGTCAAATGTACGATTTGTGACTGGTATCCTGCTAATTTTTGCTTTAAAAGTTTGTGTAGCAATATTTTCTGCTTAAGCAAGCTCTATGAAATGGTGCTTAGCATATTGTTTTCCACTAGGCAACAAATTAGCAGGGAACCAGTCACAAACAGTATACACTACATGTTATTGTGGCTGGTAGCCTGTTTCTTCTAAGGGAAATTGTACCTTGTTTGAGCTCAGGAACAGGGCACTGTTTCGTGGCTCTGCTTACTGCAAAATTTTGCTTTTTACAGAACTTCGTAAATTAGACCCAGATCCTTTACGCTCCTGTGATTTATTTTGAATTCCACACTTGATGTTTTATTTATTGATTGGTATCTATACATGTAGCTATAACTAACCTACTCAGCCAAGAAAACAAAAATTACTTGAAAAATTGACCTGTGGTGCAGTATTGGCCCAAATTTTCTACCCAGGCGGAGTCTTATGTCAAAGGCTAACATTAGAAACATATAAACATTGAAGAAATGCTTTATGTACTTGTTTGCATAATTATGAACACATACTAGGTCTAAAAGATACACCTTAAATTTCCCTTTCTTTTTTTCCCTGTGAACAGGCGGTGTGGACAAAGATGGCCGCCCGCGGGCAACCAATATGCGCACTGGGGGTGTGGCCCAGCGTAGTGACCTCTTACAGATGGGTGACCTCATCACCGCGGTCAGCGGCATCAAGACGTCAAAGCTCAAACATGAAGACGTCATCAATCTCTTGAAGAATGCCGGGGACCGAGTGTCATTGGAGATAGAATATGAAATTCCCCCGACAGGTGTGTTGTAAGAATTGACATGATTCCATAAAAAGGTCACCACAACTTTACTGAAAATGCAGTAGTTTTGAGGGTCAAATCTGTGGCAAATAGCGTGTCATGGCCGAGCTGTACAATTCATCAAACTTAGCTTTTGGTGGCCGAGTCGTTGGAATGTGGGTTTAAGTCCTGGTTTTGAGCAAAACACTTAACTGTGATTGCTTCTCATCACTAATGAGTAAATGGGTACCTGCAAGGGTACGAACTGTCCATGAGAATGATTGGTAACCTATGCGCCCATTTAGCCGCCGTTGCTGCATACTCCTAAGGAGTTGAGATACTTTAAGAATGCTCAAGGCCCAACAGGTGAAATCATAATGTAAATCACTGCAAGCCGTGCAACTCTGTGGATCATAAGAACAGAATTCTGCGATAAGCAGCGCAAAGAAATTGCTGCCCTATGAGTGACCAGACTTAATTTCCTGTATGACAATAACTTTTTTTTTTGGTTCTAGTCCAAGACAACGGTGTCACAGTCACTTCCAAGAATGTGGAGATACGATTGCCTAAGGAGGACGGTAGCTATGGTTTCGCAATAAGAGGCGGAGTTAATGCCAATCCCAGTAAGACACGCCCTTTGACGATCACTCACATCAGGTCTGGGGGGCCGGCCGATAGGTAAGGGAAGGATATGTTTCTGTAGAAAAAGGGTATGCAGAGAAAAGAATGAGATGACCTTTTTTTACAAGAGCTACTGACAGTTTTGAGATTTTTAACACTAGCCAGGCAAACATTGTCTGGGCCCAATTTCATTGAGCTGCTTAAACAGCAAATATTGCTTAACAGTTTTCTGCAAGTAAAAAAAAGTAGGGTACCAGTCACATACTGTACAATGTGGAATTGTATTTTGGCGGGTTACCTTATTCTGGAAAGCATAAATTTGTTGTGCTTAGCTACTTTGTATGCTTAAGCAGCTCTATGAAATTGGGCCCTGGTAAAAACTGCCATGGGCTAGTAAACACCACTTCTCAACTTGCCCTGTGGGCTACTGAAAATTGTGCGAACCATTTGTTTATAATGCTCAATATCTCTACCTTTTCGGGATGTGAATAACAATTTTTAAAAAGTGTCAAATTATCTTTGAGTGTGTGAATGTAACTTCATTCAACCAATAAACTGGTTGCGATCGCTGCCATTACTACATCAGAAAGATTTATTAATGACAATATATGTTGAAAATCTTGGCTGCTAAAACTTCCTGGGGCAAGTAAAAAACAGAGTTTCCTAGCCTGGTGGACTACTTTACAAAAAGCTGTAGTGGCACAATTATGAATTTGTCCTTGCCTTCCTCTTTCCCAAGGGACGGCACATTGAAGGTAGGAGACAGGATCATGTCAGTGGACGGAATCAACCTCTCCAACTTGACCCACATGGAGGCCCTGAGCACCATCAAACAGAGCAGCATGGATGCCACATTCCGCGTCGATTACGACGTCTCTATCGTGGGTATGTTTTCATGTCAATAGAGGGCGCTTTAGAGGGACTGTAGTGGCGCACCACATTAAACAAGCTGCCCACAGCGACCAATGCTAAATGCTAAATATTCAAAAATACTCAAAAAAAGTATTTAAAAGTCTCTCAGCCTCTTGATAACAAACCAAATATGTTTTCTAACAACTAAACTTCATTTTTCTTTTCAATTTTTGGTAGGTTAGCCGTTAAGCTTTTGATCTACTTGTAGGCTCATCCAAAATAAAAACACTCTAAACGAACATACTGGACAGTCTCTATCTTGAAAAAATTACCCTACACTTTTTCAGCAAAGTAGGACCATTTTTAGAGGGCTAGTTACTGAGAATGCTCCGGTTGAATGTCAACAACCCCAGGGGCACAATATCGGGACCATTTTTCAACACTCCATAAAAGCCATGACCTTCAAATCTTTGATATACAGAAAAAGTTGTGGGGTTTATACCAATGTGATGTGATTTCTTAAGAATTCTAAATGTTGATAAATACTTACTTTATAGGCCCTAATAAGGTGTTGTTTAAAAGCTCTTCTTCTTATCTATTTGACGAGCAAAGAAACACAGTTTTAAAAAGTTTCTTGTTTTTTGGCTTGGAGCGTCACATGAAGTTTGCCGGTGTTTCAAATAAAACAATTTCACTCTCGTTTTATTATGAGACTTAAATGAATGTATTAAACAATTGATTGTTACTAACCAAACTGTCCTTCCACATAACAAAGCACCCTGGATTCCTGCTTAAAAAGGTACATCTCCTCAACTTATTGTCACATTATTTGATGTCATCGTTTCTGTTGAGTATTGTGCAACTGTTCTCATTTTTGTGATCTAATTTTACGTCTCTCATCCCTGACCCCCCCCCCAACGTTTGTCGTCCTCACTGCATGTTCTTATTATTCAATCACACAAATCTACTGAGCTCTCGGAAAAGTTATTAGCAAAGTTCCCTGTGATGTATAGACCTCGTGCATTTGGTGTTATATAGCCGCCATCTTGGATGTAAACTAATGGCGAAACAAATGTATATATTTGTACGCACGGTGCTGAGGATGGGCCATTGAGTAACCTCCTTTTGACCTCTATGCGAGGGCGCCCTACTCATGTGACATCATGTGCATGAGGTCTATACTCCCGTTCCCTGCTAATGTTTGTTTTAAAGTGAGCACATTTTTCTCTAAGGTTTTAATGTAACTTGTTTGGTTTTTTGTTTTTGATTTGTTAAGCGCCCAGGAGCATGTTTCATGGACAGACGCTTTATAAGTGTTCATTATTATTAGTAGTAGTAGTATTTGTTATACAGCATTTTAAATTTTGTTTTATTACTTGGCGTCAGTGCAAAAATGTTGTATCTTGTTGTATCTCGCATGAAAATGCTCCAAGCAAAATGTTGTATCTTGGCGCATACTTGTTTTGTGTGTACATTTGGGCTATTTTAAGCGAGATACAACCCCTTGACAATTTCAAACTTGCGCTTAGCGTAAGTGCTATTTTAGGAGGTACAACGTTTTGTGCACTGACACGATGATTAGCTCATGAATTCGGGCCCCGTGCATTGAAAGGATACTGAAAACCTCTTGCTTTGCTTTATTTTATTTCGTTAGTCTTATTTAATCAGGGGTCCCATCCTTGATTCCTCTGTTCACCATTGGGCCCCCCTGTTACGAGTTACCAATCACATGTTGTAATCTTCTTGTGATTGGTTTCCCCGCAATTTACTTCTCCCCCCAGCGAGTAGAAATTTAGGAATGACAAATTCATT